>OY856186.1:441194079-441528952 GCA_963693315.1 Diogma glabrata
CTGAGACTGAGACTGAGACTGAGACTGAGACTGAGACTGAGACTGAGACTGAGACTGAGACTGAGACTGAGACTGAGACTGAGACTGAGACTGAGACTGAGACTGAGACTGAGACTGAGACTGAGACTGAGACTGAGACTGAGACTGAGACTGAGACTGAGACTGAGACTGAGACTGAGACTGAGACTGAGACTGAGACTGAGACTGAGACTGAGACTGAGACTGAGACTGAGACTGAGACTGAGACTGAGACTGAGACTGAGACTGAGACTGAGACTGAGACTGAGACTGAGACTGAGACTGAGACTGAGACTGAGACTGAGACTGAGACTGAGACTGAGACTGAGACTGAGACTGAGACTGAGACTGAGACTGAGACTGAGACTGAGACTGAGACTGAGACTGAGACTGAGACTGAGACTGAGACTGAGACTGAGACTGAGACTGAGACTGAGACTGAGACTGAGACTGAGACTGAGACTGAGACTGAGACTGAGACTGAGACTGAGACTGAGACTGAGACTGAGACTGAGACTGAGACTGAGACTGAGACTGAGACTGAGACTGAGACTGAGACTGAGACTGAGACTGAGACTGAGACTGAGACTGAGACTGAGACTGAGACTGAGACTGAGACTGAGACTGAGACTGAGACTGAGACTGAGACTGTGACTGAGACTGAGACTGAGACTGAGACTGAGACTGAGACTGAGACTGAGACTGAGACTGAGACTGAGACTGAGACTGAGACTGAGACTGAGACTGAGACTGAGACTGAGACTGAGACTGAGACTGAGACTGAGACTGAGACTGAGACTGAGACTGAGACTGAGACTGAGACTGAGACTGAGACTGAGACTGAGACTGAGACTGAGACTGAGACTGAGACTGAGACTGAGACTGAGACTGAGACTGAGACTGAGACTGAGACTGAGACTGAGACTCAGACTCGGACTCGGACTCTGACTCTGACTCTGACTCTGACTCTGACTCCGACTCTGACACTGACTCTGACTCTGACTCTGACTAAGACGAAGACTTCGACTCAGACTTAGACTTAGATCAAGATTTAACCTCATACTCAGACTCAGACTCAGACTCAAACTCAGACGCAGACTCAGACTCAAACTCAGACTTAAGCTAAGACTCAGGCTCAGACTTAAACTTAAACTCCGACTACGACTTAGACTCAAACTCAGACTCAGACTCATACTCATACTACGACTCAGACACAGACACAGACTCAAACTCAAACTCAGTCTCAGACTCAGACTCAGACTTAGACTCAGACTCAGACTCAGACTAAGACTCAGACTCAGACTCAGACTCAGACTCAGACTCAGACTCAGACTCAGACTCAGACTCAGACTCAGACTCAGACTCAGACTCAGACTCAGACTCAGACTCAGACTCAGACTCAGACTCAGACTCAGACTCAGACTCAGACTCAGACTCAGACTCAGACTCAGACTCAGACTCAGACTCAGACTCAGACTCAGACTCAGACTCAAACTCAGACTCAGACTCAGATTTAGACTCAGATCCAGACTCAGACTCAGACTCAGACTCAGACTCAGACTCAGACTTAGACTTAGACTCAGACCCAGATTCATACTCAGACTCAGACTCAAACTCAGACTCAAACTTAGACTCAGACTCAAACCTAGACTCAGACTCACTCAGACTCCGACTCAGCCTCAGCCACAGACTCAGACTCACTCAGACTCCGACTCAGCCTCAGCCACAGACTCAGACTCAGACACAGATTAAAATTCAGGCTGAGACTCAGACTCAGACTTAAACTTAGACTTGGACTCAGACTAAGACTCAGACAGTGAAATCTTGGTCACTTTAATATTTTAAACTATTAGTTTATACTAACTTAAACTGAATATATATAGACCAGTCAAATTAGCCTTTTGTGAGGCAAAAATTAGTAACAGGATGAAAACTATTGGATATTTATGAAAATATTGCGTAAACGATGGGAAACAAAAATTAAAGGTGCTCTGAGTTGCGGTGGTGAAATGGGGTAAGCTTTTAGGGGTAGAAAATGGTTTTTCATAATTTTCAGCGTAACTATAGACCTTCTATCCAAAAAGTTTAAAGTAAAGGTTATTGTTCACGCATTATCGTGAATTGTTAAATAGTTTACCTGAAAAATCAAAATATTTTAAATTAGAATCAAAACAAAACCAATTAAAGATTTATTTATTATTTATAAAATTATGCAAAACATTACCAAAACAATCCTTTTGAAATGTCAACGAAACTGTCAATTTTGAATTGACGTGTTCGGTATATTTTGATCATTCATTCGATATTTTCAATTTTCACATTGAATTTATGTGTTCGTTATTCTATATTATTAATTCGATAGTTTCGAGATCGTTGGTAAACTTGACAGCTGTGATTTGTAGAGTTTGGCTTTCTATAAAATGGACTGTTTTGGTAGTTTTGCCCTCTTATTCTTACGAATTTATATCTGAATAGTATAGTCAGTAAAAAGTTGTTGTTTTGTGTTACCATGTAGTTGGTTGAGTATGAGCTAAGCTCTCTCTTTGTTAGTTTTAAGTAAATTTTAAATATTTTGTATTCCCATGTGTTAGATCAGTAATAGTAAAATTAATAAAGGACGTTTATATAAAGTTGTGTGCATCAGGTCAGTTTTTTAATGTATATATAAATTAACCAAATAGTTTTTTCTTTGTTCTCTGACAAATATTCGTCGAGTGTGCATGCAGTAAAAAACCTCCTATAAGTTTTCATCGATTGGAACGGGTGATGTTTCCATGCATCTTTCATTTCATATGTACATGATTTCAAATCATTATATGAGCTGATATATTTTCATCATTGCATCGTTCATCTCATATGTACATGATTTCAACTATTATATGATCTGATATTTTCGTCATTACTTCAGTTAATCATCTCATGTACATAACTTCAACCATTATATGAGCTGATATTTTCATCATTGCATCATATGTACATGATTTCAACTATTATATGAGCTGATAGTTTCGTCATTACTTCAGTTAATCATCTCATTTACATAGCTTCAACTATTATATGAGCTGATATATTTTCATCATTGCATCTTTCATTTCATATGTACATGATTTTAAATCATTATATGAGCTGATATATTTTCGTCATTGCTTCAGTTAATCATCTCGTTTACATAACTGCAATTATTATATGAGCTGAGATATTTCCATCATTGCATCATTCATCTCACTTACATAATTTCATCTATTATATGAGCTGAGATATTTTCGTCATTGCTTCAATCAATCATCTCATATGTACATGATGTTCAACTATTATATGAGCTGATATTTTCGTCATTACTTCAGTTAATCATCTCATTTACATAACTTCAACTATTATATGAGCTGATATATTTTCATCATTGCATCTTTCATTTCATATGTACATAATTTCATCTATTATATGAGCTGAGATATTTTCGTCATTGCTTCAATCAATCATCTCATATGTACATGATTTTCAACTATTATATGAGCTGAGATAGTTTCGTCGTTGCTTCAGTTGATCATCTCATTTCCATAACTTCAACCATTATATGAGCTGATATATTTTCATCATTGCATCAATCATCTCATATGTACATAACTTCAACTATTATATGAGCAGATATTTTCTTCATTGTATCATTCATCTCATATGTACATAACTTCAACCATTATATGAGCTGATATATTTTCATCATTGCATCATTCATCTCATATGTACATGATTTCAACTATTATATGAGCTGAGATATTTTCGTCATTGCTTCAGTTAATCATTCGTTTACATAACTTCAATTATTATATGAGCTGAGATATTTCCATATTTGCATCACGGTGTTGGAAGTTGATGTGCCAACCAAATCACATCAAATATATCTTCAATAAAAAAAAAATACAGTCCACCTCTCATCGACGCCGCATCAGCAATAAAAAGGTCTATAACTTTTATTTAAACCATTTTTTCACATAACCTAAAATTTGCCGTGAAAATAGAAAAAAACGAGGAAAAAAAGGCTTTTCGTTTTTAATTTTTATCTCCCACAAACATTTTTTTTCCACATAATTTGGTGAAAACGTACCTTATGTCCCTAATACGTTGTAAAAAAAAGTCAAGTTGTCAAGAGTGTCAAAATAAAGATTTTTATTTAGTTTTTTACCCAATTTTTTGGAAAAAAATAAAACTAATTATTTGTTTGAAATGAAATTTATGAAATTCATCGTATAAGATGATAAGATACCTTATAAGATGACAAAGCAGATGTATCTACGAAGGACTTTACGCGAGAGTTACGTGTTTGCTTTGACAGGTTTGACATTATTTTTCATTAACAAAAATAATTAACAATTAACAATTTTCTACCCTGTGACAACGATTTAAGCCAAGTTACCAAATATTATGTTATGAATAATGTTATGAACTATTTATATATATATATATATATATATATATATATATATATAATATATATATATATATATATATATATATATATATATATATATATATATATATATATAATATATATACATATATATATACATATATATATATATATATATATATATATATATATATATATACATACATACATATATATATATATATATATATATATATATATATATATATATATATATATATATATATATATATATATATATATATAATATATATATATATATATATATATATATATATATATATATATATATATATAAATATATATATATATATATATATATATATATATATATATATATATATAATATATATATATATATATATATATATATATATATATATGTATATATATATATATATATATATATATATATATATATATATATATATATATATATATATATATATATATATATATATATATATATATATATATATATTTTTATATATATATATATATATTTATATATATATATATATATATATATATATATATATATATATATATATATATATATATATATATATATATATATATATATATATATATATATATATATATATATATATATAAGGCTACTGATAGTAATAATTTTGATTTATATTTAATAGTTTATAATCTTAAGTATTAGTTTTTTGTAAAATAAAATATTACTGAATATTACTAAAATTAATTACAAATACATTGTTTTTATTATGAGATTTTCTTTTCCATAAATGTCACTTGAATCTAATTTATAATTTTTGTATATCTAAAAATCTTGTAGAAGCACTTTGTTCTGGAAACCATTTCAAACATAATATTTAATACCTGGCAAATTAAATATTTTCGCATATATTGTAAACCTCATACTTCATCGATTTCTAATTACTTAATTCATTAATGTCCCATCATATCTTAATTGACCAAGTTTCATTCATTGATATCACGTTGATTGGAAACAATCAGTAATGACTATATAATCGTGACCTAGGATGTTAATTAAAATAGAAATATTCCCCATCCTACGAATTTACACAAAAGTAATGTAGAATACTATTTTTTTTTTTAAATAAAATGTGATGTGTAGTAGGCATTACAATATGTGTCACAACATCACATAAAAACCTTTTAAGACCAAGGTCCCACAACAACATGCGTTCTAAGGAAGTTAATGGACGCAAATCTGTTTTTTTTTTTTTTTTTTTTTTAATATATTTTTGTTAAATAATGGATAACTAAGCCATAAATCCTATTACATATAAAATATGACATAGGCCAATATTTCGTGATAAGATAGGGAAAATAAAAATAAAATAAGAGATAAAAAGCAAATTTGTTTCAAAAATTTGCAGGAACAAAACTAAAATTGGTTTGCCAATAGTCCAGCCAATGGCATAATCCTTGATTATGGGACGCAGTTTATTTTTCAATGATTAAAGCTCAGATATATAGTTATATGGAGGCTCGTTTCTTCGAGCAAGCTACAGCGTTCCAGCATCAAGGAATATTCATTAGCTAAGATTGAGAGTGCTACCGTTGACTGAATACAGTTCATCCGCCAGCACCCCTAAGATATCACCTTGGCTAGTGATATCTCACTGCTATTGCCAGTGGTATGTGATATCTCACGTTAACTCATATGCCAATAGCAGGGACTGGAGTACGCGGGGTTGTCACACCCGTGGATCAAAAAATCGAAAAAAATTAACAAATTAGTAAAAACTGATCCCTCCATGCGTATAACTTTAATATAAAAATTACCATGTAATGTAAACACATTTTCATAATAAGGAGTCTAATGACAGAGGAGAAATTCAACTTAAATAAATAAATGATGATGAATTTTCAATTGCAAAATATTCGTCGCCTTAGTGGCGTAATTGATAGCATGTCTACAAACGGATTCGAACATGATGAGGAGGTTTGAATTCATCCGAAACACGAAAATTAGTAATGGAGTTTTATTCTAAGACATTTTAAACCATACCTTCGAATTGAAAAATTCAAATTATTTGCTTCCTTACTTGAGCTTAATTGTCCACAAAATTTCAAAACAGGATGTTATATTTTTTAAGTATTTCAACTGTAAATTTAACAACTGATGAAAAATTTTAAACAATGATTGAAAAATAACTTTTTAAAATCAAGTTTATTCAGTTTTCGCATTTCCTGGAAAAGTTTTCCTTGGTGATGCTTATTTTTTTTACACCATCTAAAAGTAAAAGTTTCAACAAACATAATGATTAATGTTTTTTTTTGTTGAAAAAGCTGTTTCCTATACGGGAGAATTTTTGTGTGAGAATGAGGTCACTTTTTGGGTTTAAAATCAAAATCAGACGTAAAAATAAATATTTTGATTCCAAAAAATTGCAGCGTATTAGGAACATAATAAGGTAAGGTACGTTTTCACCAAATTGTGTGGAAAAAAAAATTTTTTTGTGGGAGATAAAAATTAAAAACGAAAAGCCCGTTTTTCCTCGGTTTTTTCTATTTTCACGGCAAATTTTAGGTTATGTGAGAAAATGATTTACATAAAAGTCCTCTTTATTACCTATAACGGGAAGACTTTAATTGTCAATAAAGATAAATAATAAAAAACCTTTACTTTAAACTTTTTTCCATAGAAGGTCTAGTTTCGCTGAAAATCATGAAAAACCATTTTCTACCCCTAAAAGTTCACCCCATTTCACCACCGCAACTCGGAGCACTTTTAATTTTTGTTTCCCATCATTTGCGCAATATTTTCTTAAATATCCAATAGTTTTTATCCTGTTATTAATTTTTTCCATTTTTTGCCTGTTTTTAAGGTATCTAGACTGGTCTAATTGTAGTTAATTTTAAATCTTTTATTTATATTCAATTTGGCTTTACAAAGTAACCTAGAAATCCAGCTCATTAGTTGCTTCTGTTAGAATTAGGAAAAAAAACGGCCGATTTGCTATAAATTTAGGATATGCAACACGCCATCCTGCTTTAGTATCTGTAAGTAAATAAAAAAAAAATATTTCGTATACCAAAATACTTATAGTTTTTGGTATAACAGGTCGTTCAATAAGTCCGTAGGATAAGTAAGAAAAAAACAACATTTTGACAAAACTCGATTTTTTTATTCGCCTTCGAGGGCGATACAACGAGTATAGCGATTTTCCAACTTTTCTATACCACTTTTATAGTACGATTTCTCTTTCTCGTCAAAATAGGCCTCAGTTTCAGCGATTACTTCATCATTGGACTTAAATTTCTTTCCAGCAAGCATTCTCTTGAGATCTGAAAACAGGAAAAAGTCGCTGGGGGCTAAATCTGGAGAATATGGTGGGTGGGTAAGCAATTCAAAGCCCAATTCATTCAATTTTGCCATCGTTTTCATCGATCTGTGACACGGTGCATTATCTTGGTGAAACAACACTTTTTTCTTTTGCAAATGTGGCCGTTTCTTTGCGATTTCAGCCTTCAATCGATCCAAAAGTTCACAGTAATACTCGCTGTTGATGGGTGGTGGTTCCTTTTTGGAGATAGTCAATGAATATTATTCCGTTCGTATCTCAAAATACAGACGCCATAACCTTACCGGCCGACTGTTGCGTCTTTGCTCGCTTTGGATTCGGTTCGTCGACTGCTGTCCACTCAGCTGACTGTCTTTTGGATTCTGGTGTGTAATTGTGAAGCCATGTCTCATCCATTGTCACATATCTACGATAGAATTCCCTTTTATTGCGGTTTAACAGTGCCAAAGACTCCTCCGAAGCATCGATTCGTTGTTGTTTTTGGTCGACTGTGAGCTCATGCGGCACCCAATTTGCACAGAGCTTTCGCATACCCAAATGTTCATGTAAAATGGTAAAAACACTACCATCTGCTACCTTTACAATGTCAGCTATTTCGTGCACCTTCAATTTGCGATCGTTCATAACCAATTTGGATTTTTTTTATGTTTTCTGGAATAACAGCCTCATTTGGGCGTCCACTGCGCTCTGCATCTTTTGTGCTGGTACGACCACATTTAAATTCAGCCATCCACTTCTCTACCATTTGTCTCGATGGAGCAGAGTTTGGATAATGTTTATCAAGCCATTGTTTGGTTTCCACTGTATTTTTTTTCATCAAAAAGCAATGCTTTATTAAAATTCGAAATTCACTTTTTTCCATTTTTTTTCAAAAACAAAAGTTGCTTCACACAAAATGCTATAACTCACGAATAAATAGTCAGATTGCTGTCAAATTTATACACGTATCGTTTGAAGGTTAGTACTAAATAAAAATCATATGGAAAAAATTCTAGTAACGCCATCTTTGTGTCATCCTACGGACTTATTGAATGACCTAGTAAATGTTGACTCATAAGATCAATTTTATGTTAAATTGTCAAATCTCAATAATCGTATAAAATTTTGTTTCAATGGTTTTATACACATAAATTCATAAAATATTTAACTTAAAATTAGTATAACTCGTTATCAATTGTACAAAAAAAAAATGTTAAGGTCATCGAATACAAAACAAAAACTTGTTTACAAAACATAATATACTTACGCAATGCTGTTGAAACTTCAGTACCGTCAGTATTGACAATAATTTTCGTTTTTTGCTTAGCTTCATCAACCTTTAACGAACTCCTACTAATACGTTCAATTCTCGTTGCTCAAACAACGAATTTACACCCAATTTTTTTAATATATAGTTTTCCCATCACAGCTTGACTCAATTTCAAATACTGGAATAGTTACGTTGCACGAACGGTCTCGAAGATTGAATGAAATATATTGAATTACATCATACGATAATGCTTCAACGACTTTTGATAGACTTTCTTCGGCTGCCGGTAATATAATCCAAAATTTAAATCCACTTCTTTCTTCATATGGAATTTGAATAATTTCTGAGTTTAATGTTTTTTGTTTCGCGTATCTAAACTGGTTCAACAATGTCATATATGGAATTGAATGACTCACACCATCAACTCCAGTAAATAATCGATCATGAACATCAGACATTGGAAATGGATTTTTTCCATTGTGATTTGAAGTATAATTGTGTTCACCAATAATCAGGCAACATCCTCATCGATTACGTTTGGTTCAACCAAATCTTTTATTAAACCATTCTTACTTTCCAATACCCATTTATTAATTTTCTCAACTATTTTAGTAGTTTGATGAAAATCAACTTGTTCAACCTCACTTTCATAATCTTTAACAAATGATGCCAAATGCCCATAGAATAACGGAAAAAGATATGGCTTAGGTGTCGTTGTCGGTTACAGGTCAAAATTTTTTTTAATCTCTGGGGGAGGGAGCTCACATGCCAAGTCCACTCGCCCGGAACATGGGGACTGTAGATATCCATCAAATACTGCAACGTGATAGATCTGCTAAAGCTTTTATATGCCCTTCTTATTGTTGGAACTGCAAACAGAAGCAATACAATCAGAGCTACACTTTGGTTCGGTCGGGTAATGGGCATCGTCCTAATTGCCTAATTGTCGAAGATGACAAAAAAACTACCGAAAGCTTAGAGCAGCCTTCGTCGTTTCCAGAATGCTGAAAAGAGGTTTATCTTTCGCACATTTATATCAACCGTATTCAAAGCATAAACAATCAACATAACTCTATCTTTAGGGCCACTTCTGTTATGTCAGTTGCACCAGCTATTATTCTTCAAATCTTCTTCGATCTTAATTAATATTAAAATAAGAGATGTAATTTCTTTACACGTTCAAATGATTAAACGAGCATGGGAGAAGATTCGTGAAGTTGGTAAAAAGTACTTGTGACATTATGTCAAGGTGAGAGGTTCTTCAGCCTAATCTATTTCAACTCAAACCTATTGTTGCGTCGAGTTTTTCTATTTTGTTACTATTTCTGGACCGTCGTTTACATTTTTGAAACTATCTCTATACGTGCTTGATATATTCGTTCGTGTATTTTCTTTGTGTAGAAATGATCCCCTATTCGAATATAATCTAATGTCTCTTTTCAAAAATATAAAAATATGAAACATCTTCAAAAACAAACCGGGCCGCAAAAACCGAACTACAGGTGATTTGCTAGTATAAATATGAAAAACCCAAATGCGTATCGAAATGGCCTTCATTATGATACGCAAAGTTTTGTCTTTCAAGGTTGGTCACATTGGTCATACAAACGTCAGTGAACATTAAAACGAATAATTATGTAAATAAAATTAATAAGAATATGTAAATTAGTGTTAAATATTTTAATTAATTAAAATAATTAGTAATAATAACAAAATAAAATCCACATTTTTTAAAATTTGAAGACAAAAAATGCAAAATAGAAAAAATAGTATAAAAAACTCGTTTCATAAGACGTTTTATCGCACTTATTCCTTAGAAAGCTCCCCGATGCGCGGGTCGTTTTCTAAACAGATTGCGTGCGATAAAATGAAACTAGTTTCTTAATATACTATTATATATTTCAAATGCTTATTTGTACACAATATAATTTATTATTGCATCAATCTACAATTTTGCAGATGCATAATGACCAATAAATATAGGCTCTTTTTCATCAGCAGTTAAAACAGCATACATAAATGGCCGGTCCACTATGAAGGGGATAAACACGGGTTCAATTGTCGGTATTAACATATGTCTGGTTGCTATATCTATAACTAAAAAATAAAAAAAAAGCAATAAAATTTTAAAAACCAACAATATTTCTTTTGAGTCTTACATGATGCGGCGGCAGCTTCGGTTCCATGTTTATCCACCGTAATGGTAGCTTTTTGTTTAATATGGCTTACAGCAATTGATCCATTTCCGTCTAAAATTTGACTATTAAACTCAAAAAATATATCGCCTAAACCAAATTTTGTAAATAAATCTTTTCCATTGATTTCTGTTGAAATTTTAAATTCGGGTAACTCTAGTTTTGTGGAGACATTTTGTAAATCTGATTTTATACGTTTAAAACTGTTTACATCCAAATGTTCAACGGTAAAGGTTAGTGTTGAATCGATATGAGGAAGAAGCACCCACAACACAAAGTTACTATCACTTTTGTATGGAATTTCAATAACATCAGTCTTTAAGATGTTGTCGTTTGAAACAAAATAATCAGTTTTTTTGGTAACAAAATTAGTTTTAGTAATGGTTCCATCAATATTATTGAACGTTGATTCAAATTTCGAGGAAAATTCTTTTTGCCATTCCGCTTTAAAATATAATGCGTTGATTAAAAACATCACTGTGTTTGACGTAACATCTGCGGTATTCACAAGATCTTTTATTAATCCATTTGTCTTTTGTTCAACCCATTCATTCATTTTATTAGCAGCTTGTGTTGATTGTCGAAAATCTACTAGTTCAACTTCGGATTTGTATTCATCCACGATCCGATTAAATGCCGAATTTAATTTTAATTCTTCTTTTAAATAAATTTTATTTGCTATTTTCACATTTATACTATCGAATATTCGATTAAGATTGAGCTGTTGTGCTTCTAGAGTTTCATGTTTATCACCGAAATCCAGTTTTGATTTAAAAAGTTCTTCCGTTGATCCATAAGTGCTTTGGTAAAGAACCGAAAGAAGAACACGGAATGAATATGGTGAGAAGACAGAGTTTACAGTCGGGTTGTATTGAAGCTAAAATGAGAATATCTATTACATAATACTTGAATCAAAAGACAAAATCAAAAAACGTTAACAAAAATTTTTATGAAATTTCAACATTAACATTAAAGGTTATCGCTAATAACCGTTTAAATTAGTAGTTAAAAACGAAAATTAATTACTACAATAAATCTAGCACTAACTCAATCACCTTGTACAATTTAAAACTATAATCAGCTAATCCATCGATATCCTTATCTTTTGTAAAGGTTTCACCACGCATCCACTGAATTAATACAACTATTATTAATATTCCAAGAAATATTTTCATGATTTTAGTTGCTTGTATAATTTGTATGTCTTATCACAGTGAAAGAAAATTTTACACTGAAAATAAGTAGTTGTTTTTGTCAAATTGTTAGTCTTAGCAAATGCGATTAGAATTGTACATATGAGCAATTTCAGGAAGATTCAACAACGTTTTGACTTGACCCCTTTTAATTTTGATTATTTTTGGTTTGTAGATAGTCTTTCATAAATAAAAAATACAAGTTCTCTTGGAATTTTTTTTTTCGACCAGGGCTCTTCACAGGGTGGCCCTAAAAGACGCGCAATCAAATCGATTGTAAGTTCATTTAATGTGTATCCATGTTTTTTTTTAGGTAGATTTCATAGAAGAGTATACCTATTTTAAAGTTTAATTTTTAATGTGTCACAAAAAAAAACATATGCTAAATAAATAAACAGGGTGGCCCTCAATTTTTTGTTATTTTGTGATGTGAGTGCATTTTGACGAGCGATTGTAGAAAAACTACTGTATCGATTTTCATAAATGATATGTCGTTGAATAGGTATTAGAACAAAGTTTTTAAAAATTTACACTCTAGGTTTTTTGAAATAATTTTTAACGGTGTAACGTACGAAAAAAACGGTGTAGTTGAAAAAAAGATGGCATAATTATTTTCTTTGTCTTAGATGGCATAAAAAAATGAAATGTTTATTTGTCACTTTTAGTAATCATTTGTCACTCTTATAAAAAATAATTTGACAGTCTCGACTGCAAACAAAAAAGCCGTATAAATAACTAAATCTATTTAGGAACTTTTGACTGGAGAAGTATTATGTTCGTATTATGTTATTATGGTCATAAAGTAAAAGATTGTATTTTAACATTAAATTACAAATATTTTATGGTTAAATAAACTTTTTAAAGTATCATACAAATTATATATGTAGGTTAAAGAAAATAAATATAGTTATTAAAAATTATTTACTTATTTTACATTCAAAAGCTTCTTCTGAGTTGGAAAACAGTTTTGCAATTATTGTCTTAGTATTTAATGGTACAAAATAATGAAATTTTTGAGTTCCAATTATAGTAATCGCATTTTTATATCGATTTTGTAATTTTCTTTTTATTAATTGATATTCATTTTTATCGGCGTATCCAAAGTTCATGGTAGATTCCCATTTTAAAGCCCATTCGAAAAGTTTTTTTGGTGTATCAATAATATTTTTGCTCCCTATTCTATAACGGTGTGCAGCATGCTTCAATGAACCACCAATTCTATCACAAGGTCCCTTTCCATGGCTGGTAGCATGAAAATGCCATTCTGCATCAACCTTAAAGTCTTTTTTATGGCGGCTTAAGTTAATTAGGTTATGTTTATTTTTGTATTGAGAAGGTGCACCGTCAGTGTTATAAATTATTTTCGTAATATTAGAATTTATATGCGTTTTGATGAATTCAATAAGTTTTGTAATGAAAAGATGGACTGTAGTATACTGTTGTGATCGTTTATATCCGAAATGAGTATAAAAATTTGGTGCTGTATATATTCACTTGTGGCACTTTTAAAATAAATGACAAATGGATGAATAGTAGCTTGTGAATTATTATAATAATAGCCTTGAACCGCATCCTGAATTATGAAGCCCTAGTTTTCAGAAAAATTCCCTTGAACGAAGCACTCTCCTGCTTCTAATTTTTTTTTCCTCAATGAATGTAGATTGCTGTTTTGCTATAAAGTTGTGTGGTATCAAAATTTGTAAACGGTAAATAAATTTTTTCATAAATTCTTCTACAGTTTCTATTAAAGTATCCAAATTGCATCGATCAGTGGTAATCCATTGTTGATATTTGACTTGAAGGATTCCTTTAATGACAAAATCATTTAGTAATTTTTCTTCCAGTTGTTGAAGTTTTTTTGAACATTCATTGCACTTCAAAGTATGACAATCTTCTGTTAATTCACCACATGAAACAAAGTCAATTAATGTTTTATAATTCTGGAAAGCAGCATCAGTAATCCAAGACATCTTAGAGTGTTGAATCATTAGTTTCATATTTTGATGTATGGTACACACGCACACATTATGAACTCCTTGGGATAATTTTATACATTCTTGTGGTCGAAGGGACGTGAATTTAGTAAATCCTATTTCCACATCAGGAAACTTATTTTTAAACTCCACATAAGCTTAATTTAATGTACATAGCAATAAGCGCTTTTGTGTTTTTATGCGCTCATCTCAGTTCTTAAAAGATATTGCATCTCGTTTGCCTGGCAATAATCTACTGATTTCATCACTTTTATAGAACTGCTCCACAACATTTATATCTGTTGTGGATACAACTCGTTTATCCGTCGCAGATAAATGCTGAAAATTATTTTCATGTAGAGTTTTACTGTTGTTTGTTATTATAATTATAATGTTATTATAATTATATAATTATATTTAAAAATATAATAATTTATATTTTTATATTTAAAAAAAATTCTACGAGAAGTCGTATTTTTCATTTATCAAAGGCTATCTATAAACTAAAAATAAACCAAATTAAAAAGGGTCGAGTCAAAATGTCGCAAAATTTTGCTGAACTTGACTGAAATTGCTTTTTAAAAAGTTCATTTAATAATAAAATATTTGATATTTAACATAAAAAAAATCTGAATCTAAAAATCGCCATTTTTATAATTTTCCTTCAGAACAAAAAATACTTATTCCCGACAGTCATATGCACAACGAATTTTATCTTTAAAACAAAAAATAACGCGTGTCCTAAACTTTCACAAGTGGTTAGATATAAAATAAGCTTCAATTAAGTTTAAAAAAAAAAAAAGCTATGCCATCTTTTTTTCAATTACACCGTTTTTTTCTTATGTTACACCGTTAAAAATTATTTCAAAAAATTAACAGTGTAAGTTTAACAGTGTAAGTAAAAACTTTGTTCTAATACCTATTCAACGACATATCATTTATGAAAATCGATTCAGTAGTTTTTCTACAATCGCTCGTCAAAATGCACTCACATCACAAAATAACAAAAAATTGAGGGCCACCCTGTGAAGAACCCTGGTCGAAAAAAAAAATTCTAAGAGAACTTATATTACTTCGGTCTGAAAGACCTAAGTATTACATTCATGAGCTCAAAGTGAAATTCTTACCCCCACTTTTTTTGACATTTCTCGACGTTTTAGGACCTCCTGATTCTAAAAAAGCCAAAAAAAATCTATGTCTGTCTGTAGGCCGGCCGCCGTCATTACCTACGCTGCAGGTAAAACCGCTGGACGGATTTCAAAATTTTTTTTTCTAAAAATAGGTATACTCAAAGGACAGGTCCGAAAGGACGCTGTGTTCGATAACTGTACCGGAAGTGTGTCAAAAAAATCATTATGTGTGTCAAAAATAGCAAATTTTCGTATTTTTGGCTTAAAAAACGTTTTGGAAAAAAATGTAGCTGTTTTTATGACGTAAATGTAATTGAAAATGAAATTGGACATGGAAATTTTTGAATTTGTTATAGTTTTTGAAATATTTTTGGAATTTTGAAAGTTTGTATTTTTGATTTTGTAAGAATTTTTGCAATATATTTAGAATTTCGGAAAAAGTTTTAATTTTTGATTTTGTAAGAATTTTTGGAATCTTTTTAGAGTTTTGAAAAATTTTGAATATTTTATTTTATTATAATTTTTGGAATTTTGAAAAAATTTTCAATTTTTGATTTTGTAATAATTTTTGCAATATTTTTATAATTGTGGAAAAGTTTGAATTTTTATGAATTTTTGGAATATTATCGGAATTTAGAAAAAGTTTAAATATTTGATTTCATTCTAATTTTTGGAATTTTGAAAAAGTTTAATTTTATTTAATTTAACAATATTTTTGGAATTTTGATTATAATTTTCCGGCAACGTATTGATGTTTCGTGTTAGTTTTGTAATAAATTTTTAAGCAGATCTAAAAAATACTTGTACTTTCACAAAGAGTTATGTTTGATATACATCGCTGCCCAAAACTAAAAACCATGCCCTCGTGAAAGTTTTTTGCCGAAAACTATATCAAAATCCTTTACCCAGACCGAAGTCTTGATATCTCAAAGCTGTGAGATTTCAGCCCCTCCATTTTCAAATTATAATCACAGTTGCTTTGATAAGTTTTGTTCAAAAATCAAATTTTAGTTTAAATTCTCTTATTTCATTTAGTTGAACTTGGTTGATTGTATAGGATGGGTTTTTTTTTATCATCAGGGTTTTTTTTAATAAGAAATTTGATTTATCAATTAAAACAATAAAGATTTATTATATGTGTTATTATGGTTTTCCATATTATTCACTGTTTGTGTGCTTTTGTCACTTTTGAACTAAAATGCAATATTTAAAAATATACTTTTTACTGTTTATTTTTAATTTTATTTTATTAATAATAATATAAACTTCCTTATAGTAACAATTTTAATTTTATTTTTATTTTATAGAATATCGATTTCGACTTTCGTCATCCTCAGTTCTTAAATTATTAATACAATTTTTGCTTAAACTATTACTTATATACTATTTCAACTGCTGTTTTTTGTTATTATGTCATAAATTTTGTTAGTTTTAGTGTTGATTTTATCATTTGAAATATTGTTATTGTTATTATGTTTATATATTTCTATTTCTTCCTATCTATCTAGATGTTGTCCTTTTCTTTTATTATGTAATATGGTTAAATTTGTGTTGATATTGGTGTATTTGTGTTTTTCTATTTTCAAATGTTGGGCATATCTGGATTTTGAATCGCTTCTGTTAATTTCATTGGTGTGCACGATAAATCTTTTTTTGAAGGACCGCCCTGTTTGGCCTATATAAAATTTACTGCAGTCGTCACAGGTAAGCTTATAAACACCTGTGTCTAAGGTTTGGTTTTTTTTAGTTTTTAGGTACTTTTCTATTTTATTTTTGTTTTTGTAAGCCGCAATATATCCATAATTTTTAAAAGTTTTTTGCATTATTTTGAATGTTGTTTTATTGTATGTTACGCCTACGTATTTTTTGCCTGCTAAGTTTTCTTCTTTCTTCAACGTTGTTAGGGTTTGCAAATTTTTCTTGTTTTTATATTTTCTATTTAATGTGTCAATTATTTCATTTTTATATCCGTTTTTACTGGCTATGTATTTTATGTTGTTTAGCTCGTCTTGATAGTTTTCAGCATTCATTGGTATATTGTTCAATCTATTGATCATGTGGTTGTATGCAGCTAGTTTATGTTGGTATGGATGATGTGATTGAATATTTTTTGTTTGATCCGTTTAGGTTGGTTTTCGGAATATTTTGAATGTGTGTTTTGAATCTACATTTTTGATTGATAAATCCAAAAAGTTTATTGTGTTATTTTCTTCATTTTCTAACGTGAATTTAATGAAAGGTTCTATGCTGTTTATTTATTGGTGTAATAGATTAAGCTGTCTATTCGTTCTTTTGAATAGTAAAATTATATCATCAACGTAGCGATACCAATACAATAAGGATAAGGATACCGATAATAAGGAAGTTTATTATATTTTTAATAAAATAAAATTAAAAATAAACAGTAAAAAGTATATTTTTAAATATTGCATTGTTTTAATTGAAGAAAGTGTTTTATTTTTTATAATACACAATTCTTTGTCAGAGAATAAAGTATTGTGACAATAACTTCCGAAAATTATTTGAAAAGTTTAACTCCTGCTTTTTTGAATGAAAAGAAAAGTTGTCTGGAATCATGAACTTTGATTGTCATTATTTTTTCAAAAAGTTATTCTTTGTTTTTCTGTTTGGTTAGCAACTCCATTATTTTTTTATTATTGTATAAAAAATCTTTTATAATTATAATTTGAATTTAAATAAATTATGAATCATATTAATTGAAAAGAAAATATAAATTCTTTAAAGTTTTAATATTTGTTAATTGGGTCAATTCTCTCTGGGCAACGTTAAGTCCCAGCAAGCCAAGTACGGTTATGTACCTGTTGTCATAACGCCGTCTCTTGCTACGATGGTAAGAGACATTATTTCCCAACCAGATACGGTTAACCCATATGATAAGCTTAAAGAGGTTCTTCTAGACCGCTTATCAAGCAGCCCTTCTGATCGCATACGTAACGTGCTCCGCGGTATGGAACTTGGGGATAAAAAGCCCTCACAATTTCTTCGGGATTTAACTGCTGAATTTCAAGGTCTCGTTTCAGAGAAAATGTTGAAAATTCTTTGGGAGGATAAACTCCCACAGGCTGTGCGTACCGCTATCACGGTAGTCAAGGCTGACTTGTCAAAGACTGCTGAGATAGCCGACAGAATTTTTGCCACATTAGTTGGTCCCAACCTAAGTGCGGTAGATAGTCCTGCCGCTCCTTCTTCTTCTTCCTCCAGTGAGGACAAGGTCTGGGCTCTGCGATATCAGGAATTGCAAACCCAACACACATGGCTGCTGAATGCCTTGCAGCACAAATCTTCTTCTCGACCCTACCCTAGTAGTCGGAGTAGATCCAAGGATCGAAACGACTATAACAATTTTCGGCATAATCGCCCCAATCTCCCTAATCAATCTTCCGCGCGACCTCGTTCCAAGTCGCGCACTCAAATGTTCGATGGTATATGTTATTCCCATCACACTTACGGGGATAACGCAAGCAAAAGCGACCCCGATTGCAAATTATATTGCCCAAAATTGTCGTCTCCAAAAAACTTTGAAGCTCATCACATGAGACGGCGTGTGATGAAAGCTTCTTCAAACTACGTCTCTTGATATTTGATATCAACTCCCGTCTTGAATTGTCTTGGTTGACACAGGCGCTGAAGTGTCAGTTCTCCCCGCAACAACAGAGGAAAAACTCTCGAAGAAATCAGCTTTCACTCCCTATGCTGCTAACGCCACTCCTGTTAGTATATATGGTAACAAAACTCTAACTCCAACCATTGGTCTCAGACGTGTGTTCTGTCAGACCTTTGTTATCGCCAATGTTAACATCCCTATTCTTGGAGCTGATTTCTTGAACAAGTATGGTCTCCTAGTGGACATTAAAAATCGACTATTCGTCGATCCACTAACATCCTTGTTCACTCTCGAAAAAATCTCCACTTCTCCAACGCTCTCGCTAAAAACCATCAATAATGATACGGTTGATATACAAATCGAAATATCCTTAATTATTTTAAGGGTATCACTTCTCCTCATGACCTAGCTAAGCCGGTCAAACACAACGTGACTCATGTCATTGAGACTCACGGTCCTCCCGTCGCTCGTAAGTACCGACGATTAGCTCCTGACAAACTGGCCATCGCAAAGACGGAATTCGACATTATGTTGTCACAAGGCATTTGCCGACCACCAAACAGCCCTTGGTCCTCTCCTCTCCACCTCGCCAAAAAAGAAGAACGGCGAGTGGAGACCTTGCGGTGACTACCGCTCTCTTAACAATGTCACTATTCCTGATAAATATCCAATTCCACATATTCAGGATTTTTCGCATCAACTTCATGGATGCAAATTTTTCTCCACTATCGATCCTGTCCGCGCCTATCATCAAATTTCTATTGATGAGCGCGATATTGCAAAAACTGCAATTTCTACTCCGTTCGGACTCTTCGAATTCGTTCGAATGACTTTCAGATTGCGATAGGAGGCGCAATCTTTTCAACGGTTTATGCATTCCCTTCTCCGAGACCTAAATTTCTGTTTCATCTACATAGATGACCTCCTTATTGCTTTTGAAACCTTTGAGGAACACCTCAAACATCTTAAGACTGTTTTTGAGCGTCTTTCCGACGCTGGTCTCATTATCAACGTTGATAAATGCAACTTTGCTAAAACCAACGTTGACTTTCTCGGACATTCTATTGATTCATCTGGAATCAAACCTACTCTTGAACGTGTCGATGCTATCAATCGTTTCGAACGTCCTGAAACAGGAATGCAACTCCGCCGTTTTCTCGGAATGATTAACTTCCCCCGCCGATTCATATCTCACGCTGGTGGCAATCAAGCCATCCTCAACGATTTCCTTAAAGGTTCCAAAAAGAATGACAAACGTGTCATTCAATGGTCCGAAGACGCCATTCAAGACTTCGACTTATGCAAGCGGCAACTCAGTGAGGCAACAACTCTTTCTCACCCCTTACACTCTGCTCAACTTGCCGTTATGGTCGACGCTTCCGACAAGGCACTTAGCGCCGTTGTTCAACAAAAAATTAACGACTGTTGGACACCTCTTAGTTTCTTCTCTGTGCGACTCGATGAAACGCAACAGAAATACAGGGCTTATGATCGCGATCTCCTTGCAGCTTACTCTGCAATTAAACACTTCCGTTATCTCCTTTAAGGTAGAACCTTCACACTCTTTACCGATCATAAGCCACTCATTTACGCTTTGTCGCAGAACCCTGCCAAAGCTAGCCCTCGCCAATTCCGCCATTTATATTTTATCAGTCAATTCACGACTGATATTCGCTACATTTCTGGAATTGATAATGTAGTTGCCGATACACTTTCTCGTGTCGAGCAAATATCAATTCCAGAAAACATTAACTACGACGAAATTGCTGACGCTCAGTTCAACGATAACGAACTAAAGGAATTAGTGGACACTAGTCCCACACTTCAATTCCGATCCTTTTTTATTTTATGTGATACCTCTTCTGGTTGATACTTCTTCTGGTAATCCACGACCTTTTATTCCAAAACAATTTCGTCAATCTGTTTTCAATAGTCTCCACAATTTATCTCACCCAGGAGTTCACAGTTCTGTCAAACTTCTTACTGAAAAAGTCATTTGGCCATCCATTAAAAAGGATGTACGACAAATGGCTCAGAACTGCCTGGCTTGCCAAAAAGCAAAAGTTTCTCGCCATCTCCCTTAGGTGACTATCCCTCCACTTTTCAAAGATTTTCCGAGATTCACATGGACATAATTGGTCCACTTCCTACTTCTGAGGACAAACGCTATTGTGTCACAATTATTGACCGCTATACTCAATGGCCTGAAGCCATTCCTATCTCGGAAATCACAGCTGAAACGGTAGCATCAGCTCTCTACTTCAATTGGATTTCTCGTTTCGGAGTACCTTCAGTAATCGTCACTGATCAGGGCTCCCAATTCGAATCCAATCTCTTCAGCCAGTTGTCAAAACTAATCGGTTTCGAAGGCAAACGAACTACAAGCTACAATCCTAAATGTAACGGCCTCATCGAATGTTGGCACCGAACTTTAAAATCTGCGATAATGGCCTACGACAGAACGGACTGGACGCAAATATTACCATCAATACTACTAGGTTTACGAACCACTTTCCGTGAAGACTTCCAATCTTCATTGGCAGAGCTCGTCTATGGTACTAACATTCGTCTTCCTGGTGAATTCTTTACCGAAAACTCCACTTCTACTCCTCAATCTGATTTCGTTTCTAAATTGAAACAACATTTCAACCACCTTCGTCCCTCTACTGCGTCAAGACACACTTCTCCTAAAGCTTTCGTCTCTAAAGCTCTCGAATCTTGTTTGCATGTCTTTTTACGTACTGACTTAGTACGTAAATCTCTTCAACCTCCATACGAAGGTCTTTTCCAAGTCATTAGTCGCGATGATAAAAATTTCGTTATTGACCGTAAAGGTAAACACATTCGAGTTTCCATCGACAGATTAAAACCTTGCTCTAGGGAACAATCTGAAGATGACCTTACTCAAAACTCACCTACTTAGAGTACTGATCTGAGTCACGCAGACGAAACTTCGTCTTCTACAGATAACGTCCATTCTACTCTTCCGGACACATCCTCGTCTCTTCCTTCTACCTCTGAGGATGCGAGGAAACGCGACGCTAAAGCGAATGTTTTAACTAAGAAGGTCGATTTAATCTTATTCCTCAACAACAACTATTCCACCCTGCATCTATAATTACACGAGCAGGCATAACTACTCGTACCCCTACTCGCTTCCTTCGTGCTGTAGCACAATAATTTCTATATCGTCCCACCTTCGATGGCACTAGGGGGGGAGTGTTGTGACAATAACTTCCGAAAATTATTTGAAAAGTTTAACTCCTGCTTTTATGAATGAAAAGAAAAGTTTCCTGGAATCATTAACATTGATTGTCATTATTTTTTCAAAAAGTTATTCTTTGTTTTTCTGTTTGGTTAGCAACTACATTATTATTTTATTATTGTATAAAAAATCTTTTATAATTATAATTTGAATTTAAATAAACTATGAATCATATTAATTGAAAATATATTATAAATTCTTTAAAGTTTTAATATTTGTTAATTAAGTTTATGAAAGGATTTTGTGGCAGAAAAATAATTTATTATTTATGAAAGAAGAATACACCATACTTTGCCATTGTAGAATTTAATAGTTCTTCTAATTAAATTGATGTTATGGATTTAATCCTAGAAAAATAAAATAGCTGCAAATTACAATTTGATTTACAGTAAATATATCAAATTGGATTAATTAGTTAAGCCGCATTTCTCGATAAGTTTAAATATTTATGCTTGTGGAATAATTACTCTGGAGTCAAGATCAATTACATCAACCTCTAATACAATTTCATCATCATCATCTTCACCAAACAAAAGCTTCAATAATCTCATCAATGGAACAACTAACATTATTCGGACAACTCAACTCATCAATTGAACAACTAACATTATTATGACAACTCAATTTTAATTACCTGGACATCTCCACTGCTGCTCAAAACTCCTCACATCATCTCCTGTATCATCTCCACTCAACTTTAGCTACCAAAGTATTGTAATCGATTCGTGTTTAATGAATTTTATTCTCTTGCAAATTAGAATTCTCGCTCGTTCCTCGCTCAAAGTTTAAACTTTTGCTTGAGAATAAACTATTTCATTATATATAATAATGAATTATTGGGGATTATATACACGGTAATGATAACAGCGGCTAAGATGGGCCCTGTAAAGTTAACATGCTATTTATTATTAATATTTATTTTGGACTTAACTCGGATTCGATCCCGAGACCTCTGTGTACAAGGCAGCAACATTAACCATTCGTCTATCTAAATAATTATTTAGATCAATTTATTTATGAATATTATGTTGATGCTAAAGTTTAGGACGGTCCAAGGTTCGATTCCCAGAGTGACCACTATTTATTTTTTATTACATTTTTATCATTTTTTTTTAAATAACACAAAAATGATTCCTTTTTATTCATAAATTATTCATAAAAATTTAATTTTACCGCATTTCAATTTATCGATACTGTAGTTTTTTTTAAATTATATAGACTCAAACATTTCAAATTCATTCCAACAATAATAATAATGTAACTATAGTAACACAGAAATAACAATTATATATGTCAAACTCTTTTTGCCAAAACATTGTTCTGACATTTTTTGCTCTCAGATCAATTTATTATTTGACATTACGTGTTTTATTTGGTCAAAAAAAGTGAGTTTTCGCCCTAAGAAGATTTTTTTGAATCTAGATTTTTAGCTATAGAGCAAAGCATAAAATACAATAAAAAAAGAAATACATATATCTCTCAAAATTAGTAAACAAACAAGACGCCACGCCAAAACGCAAGAACATTTGCTGTATAAATTGACAGTTATACTACATTTACATATGTAAATTTTACTATTATTTTAAGTAAAATTTACTTTTAATATGACTTTAATACTCGAAGTTATACGTAATTTTCAAACTATGAAACCGTAAATATATAGATGCCTTAGTAGAAATCACGTATCATATAAGCAATTTCCAGCATACTTAAGTTAATCTCTTTGGGTAAATAGTGGATTGTATATACGCGTGTGTATAAGTACGTTTAACACTATTTGCCATGTAAATTTAACATTTTTCGACGGTTATGTTTTACAAAATTGTTAAGTAAATGTAACGACCTTTTAGGTAATTTTGTTTTCATATTTCAAAATCAACTTTCGTATAAGCTAAAATTACAGCAATCATATGTTGATTTTACTGTTTCAGTAGTAAATTTATTTTCAAAAATTTTACAATTCAAATTTTGATTTATTAATGTGGCACAGGTTAATATTACTTAAATTAATTATCAATACTTTATAGCTTTAAAATTGAATACTATATACCATCCAAACTAAATGAATTTGCAGTGGACAGAACTGGTCCATTGATGTTGTCAATCCAGAAAATTAGCTAGTCATTCACGCTAATTGAATTAATGGATGAAATAGTGTAATCCCAAATTCACCAATGGTTTTCCAATTTAAATAATTTTTCTTCTGATTAATTTTCAATAAATGAATTTTCCATTTGAAAATTTCTGACATCAATCAACATTAAAATTAATCAAACACTCCTTTTAACAATATATTCAACTTCTTTCAGAAATAAGTGGAGCCTTTAATATTTTCGATGATTATACATATAACATAAATTTAGCATATTAGGAGTAAATGAAACATAAATTAAAGTTCAACACATTTTAGTTTATATAACTTAAATTAAAGTTCAGTATAATTGTAGTTTAAATATACATGAATTAAACTTTAAGACATTTAAAGTAAATGCCGAATGAAATAATTATATCAATATTATTTATTATTTTAGGTTCACAGATTTAAACAATTTAAAAGTATTAAAAGAACTTAAAGTTAAAGCAAGAACTTTTTAAAATCCAAAAAACATGAACTTTATTATGTTGAGGAAAAAACTATAATTGAAATTATTTTGTTTATTTTTAAATCTAAAACTGAAAAAAAACATCGCATACTAATTTGAAATTTTGAAAATTTTAATTTAGATGTGGCGAACACTAGTGCACTAGTAAATTTTAACTAAGCTAACGTGGCTAACTTTGCACTAGTAAATTTTAGAAAAACGTATGTTATGTGTACAATTTTGGAGTTACTATAGCGCATAAGTAACAAACGCATCGATTTTTTTTTCTGTGTGTATTCATTACCTAAACGGAAACTTTGTAATATGTAGTAATTATTACTTCGGTCTGAAAGACCTAAGTATTACATTCATGAGCTAAAAGTGAAATTCTTACCCTTTTCGCATTTCTCGACGTTTTAGAACCTAATGATTCTAAAAATGCAAAAAAAATGTATGTCTGTCTGTCGGCCGTCCAGCCGTCATAACCTACGAAATCTAGAAAACCGCTGGACCGATTTCAAAAAATTTTTTTTCTAAAATTATGTTTACTAAATAGAAAGAGCCGAATGGACGATGTGTTCGATAACTGTACCGGAAGTGTGTCAAAAAATCCACAAGTCTCGTCATTAACCTCATCTTCGGTAATCCATGAATCTTCACGATAGTAGTCATATGTCGATCGCCAACTGCTATATATTAAGAACATTACAATACTACTCGGAACTGGAATGTGGTTTTGGTAGGTCGTGATGTAAAAGGATTTACTTTATCGATTTGTAGGAGCAATTACCGATCAAACTTCAATGTTTTTTAATCACTAATCATGCCTCTGATGTTTTTGGACATACCATAAATGAACGCAAAAAATTTTGTTTGACAAGCACTTTGGGTTTTGCATTTAAAGATCATCAGTTCTGGATGAAATTCGAGCTAATGAACTGACAATTAAAAATTTTGTGGAAAAACTGCAACGTGATAGATCTGCTAAAGCTTTTATATGCCCTTCTTATTGTAAGAAAAGCAAACTGCAAACAGAAGCAATACAATCAGAGCTACACTTTGGTTTCGGTCGGGTAATGGGCATCGTCCTAATTGCCTAATTGTCGAAGATGACAAAAAAACTACCGAAAGCTTCCAGCAGCCGTCGTCGTTTCCAGAATGCTGAATAGAGGTTTATCTTTCGCACATTTATATCAACCGTATTCAAAGCATAACAATCAACATAACTCTAACTTTAGGGCCAGTTCTGTTATGTCAGTTGCACCAGCTATTATTCTTCAAATCTTCTTCGATCTTAATTAATATTAAAATAAGAGACGTAATTTCTTTACAAGTTCAAATGATTAAACGAACATGGGAGAAGATTCGTGAAGTTGGTAAAAAGTACTTGTGACATTATGTCAAGGTGAGAGGTTCTTCAGCCTAATCTATTTCAACTCACAAACCTATGTTGCGTCGAGTTTTTCTATTTTGTTACTATTTCTGGACCGTCGTTTACATTTTTGAAACTATCTCTATACGTGCTGGATATATTCGTTCATGTATTTTATTTGTGTAGAAATGATCCCCTATTCGAATATAATCTAATGTCTCTTTTCAAAAATATAAAAATATGAAACATCTTCAAAAACAAACCGGGCCGCAAAAACCGAACTACAGGTGATTTGCGAGCATAAATATGAAAAACCAGTTTTTCTATTTTGCGTCTAAAATAAAGTCATTTCGATACCCAAATGCGTATCGAAATGGCCTTCATTACGATACGCAAAGTTTTGTCTTTCAAGGTTGGTCACATTGGTCATACAAACGTCAGTGAACATTAAAACGAATAATTATGTAAATAAAATTAATAAGAATATCTAAATTAGTGTTAACTATTTTAATTAATTAAAATAATTAGTAATAATAACAAAATTTCAAATTGACTATTTTTTAATAAAATCCACATTTTTTAAAATTTGAAGACAAAAAATGCAAAATAGAAAAAATAGTATAAAAAACTCGTTTCATAAGACGTTTTATCGCACTTATTCTTTAGTAAGCTCCCCGATGCGCGGGTCGTTTTCTAAACAGATTGCGTGCGATAAAATCGTCGATTATGAAACTAGTTTCTTAATGTACTATTATATATTTCAAATGCTTATTTGTACACAATATAATTTATTATTGCATCAATCTACAATTTTGCAGATGCATAATGACCAATAAATATAGGCTCTTTTTCATCAGCAGTTAAAACAGCATACATAAATGGCCGGTCCACTATGAAGGGGATAAACACGGGTTCAATTGTCGGTATTAACATACGTCTGGTTGATAAATCTATAACTAAAAAATAAAAAAAAAGCAATAAAATTTTAAAAACCAACAATATATCTTTTGAGTCTTACATGATGCGGCGGCAGCTTCGGTTCCATGTTTATCCACCGTAATGGTAGCTTTTTGTTTAATATGGCTTACAGCAATTGATCCATTTCCGTCTAAAATTCGACTATTAAACTCAAAAAATATATCGCCTAAACCAAATTTTGTAAATAAATCTTTTCCATTGATTTCTGTTGAAATTTTAAATTCGGGTAACTCTAGTTTTGTGGAGACATTTTGTAAATCTGATTTTATACGTTTAAAACTGTTTACATCCAAATGTTCAACGGTAAAGGTTAGTGTTGAATCGATATGAGGAAGAAGCACCCACAACACAAAGTTACTATCACTTTTGTATGGAATTTCAATAACATCAGCTTTTAAGATGTTGTCATTTGAAACAAGATAATCAGTTTTTTTGGTAACAAAATTAGTTTTAGTAATGGTTCCATCAATATTATTGAACGTTGATTCAAATTTCGAGGAAAATTTTTTTTGCCATTCCGCTTTAAAATATAATGCGTTGATTAAAAACATCACTGTGTTTGATGTAACATCTGTGGTACTCACAAGATCTTTTATTAATCCATTTGTCTTTTGTTCAACCCATTCATTCATTTTATTAGCAGCTTATGTTGATTGTCGAAAATCTACTAGTTCAACTTCGGATTTGTAATCATCCACGATTCGATTAAATGCCGAATTTAATTTTAAACCTTCTTTTAAATAAATTTTATTTGCTATTTTTACATTTATACTATCGAATATTCGATTAAGATTGAGCTGTTGTGCTTCTAGAGTTTCATGTTTATCACCGAAATCCAGTTTTGATTTAAAAAGTTCTTCCGTTGATCCATAAGTGCTTTGGTAAAGAACCGAAAGAAGAACACGGAATGAGTATGGTGAGAAGACAGAGTTTACAGTCGGGTTGTATTGAAGCTAAAATGAGAATATCTATTACATAATACTTGAATCAAAAGACAAAATCAAAAAACGTTAACAAAAATTTTTATGAAATTTCAACAATAACATTAAAGGTTATCGCTAATAACCGTTTAAATTAGTAGTTAAAAACGAAAATTAATTACTACAATAAATCTAGCACTAACTCAATCACCTTGTACAATTTAAAACTATAATCAGCTAATCCATCGATATCCTTATCTTTTGTAAAGGTTTCACCACGCATCCACTGAATTAATACAACTATTATTAATATTCCAAGAAATATTTTCATGATTTTAGTTGCTTGTATAATTTTTATGTCTTATCACAGTGAAAGAAAATTTTACACTGAGAATAAGTAGTTGTTTTTGTCAAGTTGTTAGTCTTAGCAAATGCGATTAAAGTTGTACATTGAGCAATTTCAGGAAGATTCAACAACGTTTTGACTTGACCCCTTTTAATTTTGATTATTTTTGGTTTATAGATAGTCTTTCATAAATAAAAAATACAAGTTCTCTTAGAATTTTTTTTTCGACCAGGGGTCTTCACAGGGTGGCCCTCAATTTTTTGTTATTTTGTGATGTGAGTGCATTTTGACGAGCGATTGTAGAAAAACTTCTGAATCGATTTTCATAAATGATATGTCGTTGAATAGGTATTAGAACAAAGTTTTTAAAAATTTACACTGTTAATTTTTTGAAATAATTTTTAACGGTGTAACATAAGGAAAAAACGGTGTAATTGAAAAAAAGATGGCATAGCCTTTTTTTTTTTTAACTTAATTGAAGCTTATTTTATATCTAACCACTTGTGAAAGTTTCGGACACGCGCTATTTTTTGTTTTAAGGACAAAAAGCGTTGTGCATATGACTGTCGGGAATCAGTTTTTTTTGTTCTGAAGGAAAATTATAAAAATGGCGTTATAAGCTAAGAGATTTTTTTATATATCGAATATTTTATTATTAGATGAACTTTTTAAAATATTATAAAAATTATATATGTGGTACAATAAATAAAATAAATACAATTGTTAAAAATGATTTACTTATTTTACAAACAGAAGTTTCTTTTGAATGAGAAAACACTTCTGCAATTATTTTCTTTGTATTAGATGGCATAAAAAAATGAAATGTTTATTTACCACTTTTAGTAATCACTTGTCACTCTTATACAAAATAATTTGACAGTCTCGACTGCAAACAAAAAACCGTATAAATAACTAAATCTATTTAGGAACTTTTGACTGGAGAAGTATTATGTTCGTATTATGTTATTATGGTCATAAAGTAAAAGATTGTATTTTAACATTAAATTACAAACATTTTATTATTGAACAAACTTTTTAAAGTATCATACAAATTATATATGTAGGTTAAAGAAAATAAATATAGTTATTCAAAAATTATTTACTTATTTTACATTTAAAAGTTTCTTTTGAGTTGGAAAACATTTTTGCATTTATTGTCTTAGTATCTAATGGTACAAAAGAATGAAATTTTTGAGTTCCACTTATAGTAATCGCACTTTTATGTCGATTTTGTAATTTTTTTTTGTTAATTGATATTCACTTTTATCGGCGTATCCAAAGTTCATGGTAGATTCCCATTTTAAAGCCCATTCGAAAAGTTTTTTATAATATCTTTGCTCCCTATACTATAACGGTGTGCAGCACGCTTCAGTGTACCACCAATTCCATCACAAGGTCCCTTTCCATGGCTGGTAGCATGAAAATGCCATTCTGCATCAACCTTAAAGTCTTTTTTATGGTGGCATAAGTTAATTAGGTTATGTTTATTTTTGTATTGAGAAAGTGTACCGACAGTGTTATAAATTATTTTCGTAATATTAGAATTTATTTGCGTTTTGACGAATTCAATAAGTTTTGTAATGAAAAGATGGACTGTAGTACTGTTGTGATCGTTTATATCCGAAATGAGTATAAAACTTCGGTGCTGTAAATATTCACTTGCAGCGCTTTTAAAATAAATGACAAATGGATGAATAGTAGCTTGTGAATTATTATAATAATAGCCTTGAACCGCATCCTGAATTATGAAGCCGTAGTTTTCAGAAAAATCCCCTTGAACGAAGCACTCTCCTGCTTCTAATTTTTTTTTTCCTCAATGAATGTAGATTGCTGTTTTGCTATAAAGTTGTGTGGTATCAAAATTTGTAAATGGTAAATAAATTTTTTCATAAATTCTTCTACAGTTTCTATTAAAGTATCCAAATTGCATCGATCAGTGGTAATCCATTGTTGATATTTGACTTGAAGGATTCCTTTAACGTCAAAATAATTTAGTAATTTTTCTTGCAGTTGTTGAAGTTTTTTTGAACATTCATTGCACTTCAAAGTATGACAATCTTCTGTTAATTCACCACATGAAACAAAGTCAATTAATGTTTTATAATTCTGGAAAGCAGAATCAGTAATCTAAGACATCTAAGAGTGTTGAATCATTAGTTTCATATTTTGATGTATGGTACACACGCACACATAATGAGCTCCTTGAATTTTATACATTCTTGTGGTCGAAGGGACGTGAATTTAGTAAATCCTATTTTCACATCAGGAAACTTATTTTTAAACTCCACATAAGCTTCATTTAATAAACATAGCAATAAGCGCTTTTGTGTTTTTATGCGCTCATCTCCTTTTTTAAAAGATATTGCATCTCGTTTGCCTGGCAATAATCTACTGATTTCATCAATTTTATAGAACTGCTCCACAACATTTATATCTGTTGTGGATACACCTCTTTTATCCGTCGCAGATGAATGCTGAAAATTATTTTCATGTAGAGTTTTACTTGTTTCAATCAAATGACGCGTAGCATTACTTCCAAATATATCTTGAATCTCCTGCATTTTCATTTCTTGCGGTAAAATTGACAACATTTTATGATTAAGTAAAGATCCAACGAATGAATTCAATGCACAAATAAAAACTATCATCAACAAATCTATCAACATATTAAGTGATAAGAATTTAAGGTATAACAAAATGATAACACCAACAGCACCAAGTATAAGAGCATTACCAAAAATACACAAACCAGATACACCAATAAGACCATTAATTAATTTCACCACAGCACCAACATACAGAACATTGAAGTACATAAACAAACTATTGAAATACCACATAAAATTTGATTACAGTTATTCAGTCAAAAATAACACAGAATTAATCAATAGAATAGAACCAATAATAATACTTCACAACGCAAAATTAGCATCGTTTGATATAACCAACATGTATTCCAACATACCAATACAAGATACAATAAATATAACAAAAAAAAAAAATAAAAAATATGTTAATAGAAAAGGGTTAAACCCAACAGATACACAAGAAATAATAAATATAATAACCGAAATAACAAAACAAAACTATTTCACACATAACAATGAGTATTATCAACAAACAGAAGGATTACCTATGGGAAGCCCACTATCTGGAACATTAGCTGAAATATATCTCAACGATTTTGAAACAAAATATATACATAATAACTCAAATCCACACAAAGAAAAAATCATTAATTGGTATCGCTACGTTGTTGATATAATTTTATTATTCAAAGGATCGAATACAGAGCTTAATCTATTACACCAATACATAAACAGCATAGAATCTTCCATTAAATTCACGTTAGGAAATGAAGAAAATAACACAATAAACTTTTTGGATTTATCAATCAGAAATGTAGATTCAAAACACACATTCAAAATATTCCGAAAACCAACCCAAACGGATCAAACAATAAATATTAAATCACATCATCCATACCAACATAAACTAGCTGCATACAACCACATGATCAATAGATTGAACAATATACCAATGAATGCAAAAAATTATCAAGACGAATTAAATAACATAAGTATATAGCCAGTAAAAACGGATATAAAAACGAAATAATTGACACATTAAATAGAAAACATAAACACAAGAAAAATTTGCAAACCCTAACAACACTGCGGAATGAAGAAAACTTAGCAGGCAAAAAATACATAGGCGTAACAAATAATAAAACAACATTCAAAATAATGCAAAAAAATTTAAAACAATATGGAGATATTGCAGTTTACATAAACAAAAATAAAATAGAAAAGTACCTAAAAACTAAAAAAAACCAAACCTTAGACACAGGTGTTTATAAGCTTACCTGTGACGACGGCAGTAAATTTTATATAGGCCAGACGGGGCGGTCCTTCAAAAAAAGATTTATCGAGCACACCAATGAAATTAACAGAAGCGATTCAAAATCCAGATATGCCCAACATTTAATAATATAAAAACACAAATATTCCAATATCAACACAAATTTAACAATATTACATAAAAAAAGAAAAGGACAACATCTAGATAGATAGGAAGAAATAGAAATATATAAACATAAAAACAATAACAATATTTTAAATGATAAAATCAACACTAAAACTAACAAAATATATGACATAATAATAAAAAATAGCAGTAGAAATATTATATAAGACATTTGTTTAAGCAAAGATTGTAATAATAATTTAAGAACTGAGGATGATGTAAGTCGAAATCGATATTCATTAAAATAAAAAATTAAATTCAAATTGTTACTATAAGGAAGTTTATATTATTATTAATAAAATAAAATTAAAAGTAAACAGTAAAAAGTATATTTTTAAATATTGCATTTTAATTCAAAAGTGACAAAAGCACACAAACAGTGAATAATATGGAAAACCATAACAACACAAATGGTGAATTATACATTGAATAAAAAATTAAAAAGCTATGAATTCGATTTATTTGTTTTAGAATTGGTTCAGCATTGTATTTAAATATTGATCCAATGTGTAAAAATAATAATGGTACGTGGTTATCATTTAAGGTTAAAACAACATTCAACCAAGTTTATTTTAAAGCTTGTCCCAACCTTGTTCGACCTTAAAACAAGCTTGGCTCAATGTCAAAACAATCCTCTCTGCTTACCTGGGTAGGGCAGTCATTTAACAATTTAATGAACATAATACTTTAATAGGTGATAGCAAATACGGACTAAATTACCCATAGGAGGTGTACACCAATGCTCAGTTTTATCATCCACTCTATTTCTGATTTATATCAACAAACTATCGAAAACCATCAGGAGGCCAATATATAAAGTTTTACAGATTTTAGTATACTGCACAAGCCATTCGCTCATACCGTCAAAAGATAAAATAAACGAACGAATATATCAAGCACTCATAAAAATGATGCCATAGCCCATAAATGTAAACGATGACCTAAAATAAAATCCGGGTGAGGCGACAGAAATCTGGGTTCGTTAAATCTTCGTTTTTTTGTGTTACTTTGTGTGCCGATATTTTAAGTTCAATATACAGGGTGGGCCAAAAGTCAAAGTTAATGTCTTTATTCATTTTTTTTTTGATGAAAACGGAAATTTTTTACACTAAGTGTGGAAAATAATGTCACTTAAATGAACTCCGTTTTCAGCTTCGCAATGGTGGACTCGTTTTAAAGAATTTTCCATAGCATATTTCAAAATTTGTGGCTGTAGCGTTCGATTTTCTGCAACAATGTTGACCTTTAGCTTAAGGATTGTCTCGGGATTGTTCACATATACTCGCCCCTTCAAATAACCCCAAAGAAAATAGTCGGGTGCTGACAAATCTGGCGAATGCGCTACATATAACGCGCTGGCCACTTAATTTCCGAATTTCTGGAAAAATATTCGCTTTCCAAAAATTTGACTTAAAAGTTGTATTGTGTCTAGGGCAGTGTAGGCAGTGGTTCCATCCTGCTGAAACCACATTTCAGGTCTGTTTCCAAGGGCAGAACGAAAAATATGTAATGTCATAAACTGATATCGCTCTCCACCTATGGTTACAGCACTTCCATCTTCATTTTAAAAGAAGTAAGGCCCAATGATATTTTCAGATGTAATGCCACACCATACTGTACACCTAATGGATTGCAATTGGCGTTGATAAATGGCTCTTGGATTCTCAGAATCACAGAACCTACAGTTCTGCTTATTAACAGAGCCATTCAAATTAAAATGAGCTTCCCATAACCACTTTTTGAATCATTGCTTCTACGTCAACAAAATGTCTACGCAAAAGCGTTATTTATAAGCGTAGCGAAGCACGCCGGGCCCTCCTAGTTAGTTTTAATGCAACATTTGATTTGCAATTTAATAATAACTTGCTATACATAACCCATATTGCAAAGCTTGTATTAAAAATTGCAGTAACTTTTTCAACTGTGAGTTTTGATATTTTCTCTAACAAAATAGCAAGTTTAATCCGAAATCATAAGGAATTTATTATATCTTACACTTTTCTTCGGATGTGGAACATGGTCTGAATTAGAAAATTTCATCTGCCTCAAAAACAGATCTTGTATATATTAACACCTTGATAGTGCAACATTTCGTTTCATCTACTAGACGTGCAACATAATTTGAATTGGAAAATTAACAATCGATACAACTAATTGGATATCCAGAATGTAGCGTGATTCGGTTCTACCACAGCTTTGAGTAGTGAACAACAATTATTCTAGACTCGTTCAACCATTTGTCAGTTTTGGTTTAATTCAGTATATGAACAAGAATTAGATTAACAAAACCATTGTGAAAAATTATTGCTAGATTTGTTAGGATATTACTATTTTGTTTAACTAAAGTACATATAAGAGTGATGATGGATGTTGAAAAAACTTAATATTTTGTTTTCTGTATCAAAAGCATATGTAGATTTCGAAGTATTATCGCGTTAGATTAACGGAAGCGGAGAAAAGAATGGATAAATGTAAAAGTGATTGTCTCGAAAACAATTAGATAAAGAAGATAAAACAAAATATTACAATTAAAATTAAATTAATTAAATTAAAAGAAAACAAAACTTTTTGTAAGATTTGCAATGAAAAGATATTTGTGGAAATTGTTTAATTTCTCCGGCAAATTGAATTTTATATTTCCGTGCTTCAATATATGTTTGATTCTGGAAAATTTGAATCCACATGGAATACCGACAGATATACAAAAAACCATGAAAGCAGTTGCTTCTATAACTAGATTTAAAAATAAAAAAAATATGTTCCTTAAACATTTCAAAGAATCAAACTATATCCTTGTTTAAGTTATTTATTGAAAAGGTGCTACTTTCATATAAATATCATCATTGATCACATGTACAATTAACACGACCAACTGCAACCAAAATTTCAAATTATTATTATTAATTTCACCTAAAATTTTATTATTAAATTAATTTTTGGTAAAAAGCAGATGATAAGGAAACGACAGAAAAAAATTAAAATATTGTTACCATATTTAAGGGACACACGGTGTCAGGCAGTTAGCCCATCATTTTCTATTTAGTAAAGATATCAATATCATCTGGTAAATTGAAATAAAACAACAAATTATTTAACACATTTCTTTATCCATTCATTCTTGACCTTTTAAGGGATTTGTGTTTTAGAGTTGGAGAAGTTTAAGTTTTTGTTCTTGTTTAAAAATTATGCTTTATTATGAAAACTATTACGAAATAAAACAAAAAACACATGAAGGTTGGACAAATGTTTTGTTTTTGTTTGCAAGGGCATCTGTCCTAATAGAGATCAAACCCCTATAATTTTGATTATATCGATTGAATGTGCGATTTAGAGTGAAGTTTTGTTACGTTTTTTTCCTCAAATATAATCGTTTTAGTTTCGTTACAGGTGATTTCTTAAAAATGAAATGCTTTCGGTTTTCTTTGGATTATGATTGAATTTGGATATACATAGAAGCAGATGGAATTTATTGTTATTTTGTTTCATTCTTCTTATTATATAATTATGACAGATGTCAATTACGATGAAAACAATTTCTTTTATAATATTAGTTTTGTTTTGCTAAACTTCATATTACACATACTACAACCTTTTTACTAAGCTTTTTCATGGAGTATAAATGACGCAAAACAAACAACCACAGGTTGGAAAAAATCTTCTGAACAATCCCTTTCTTAAGGTAGATATTTTGTTAACAAACTTTACTAATATAAGCACCAATTCTTATCATGATAGCATTTTAGTTATTATAAGAAAATCTACATAAACTAAACTTTGAGTTGCACTGACAACATTTTTATTTTATTTTACAGTTATCACTTTTAGTGAAAATAAGAACATAAATATATTTTTCTTATCATGAAGTTATATTTTTTAATATTTTTATTAATTATATTAAGTCAGTTGATATATTGCGAACCATACACCAAGGATGTAGACATCAATGATTTGATAGAACTTAGCTTAAGGCTATACAAGGTGAGTTTTAAAATTTACTCTTTTTAAGCTTTTCGTTACTGATTATTGTAAAACTTTACATTTCAAAATAGTGAAAAGAGCTGTAATAAGCTGATATTTGTTTTCTAGCTTCAATATAATCCAAGTGAGAATTTTGTTTTCTCTCCATATTCACTCCGTGTTTTACTATCTATTTTATATCAAAGCACGTATGGATCAACCAAAGAATTATTTAAATCAAAATTAGGCTTTGGAGATAAAATAGAAACAATGGCATCACAAAAGCTCAACATGAATCGAGTTTTCAACAATTTAAATATTCGAATGGCAAATAAAATTTATTTAAAAAAACATTTGAAAATTAATCCAGAATTTAGTCGTATCACAAATGAATTTCAAACAGAAATCGAACAAGTAGATTTTCGAGAATCACGACAAGTTGCGGATAAAATGAACAATTGGATTGAAGAGAAAACCAACGGATTAATAAAAAATCTTGTCGATGCTAATACAATTTCATCGTACACAGTGATGTTTATAATCAACGCACTGTACTTTAAAGCTGAATGGGAAAACAATTTTTCATCAAAACTTATATCAACGTTCAATAATATTGATGAAACAACTACTCAAACTTCATTTATATTGAGCAATGGACAATATTTTATTACAAATGATTATGATTTAAGAGCAGATATCGTTGAAATTCCATACAAACGAGAAAGTAATTTTGTTTTTTGGATTGTTCTTCCACATATAGATTATAGTTTAAACTATACCATTGAACAATTAAACGGAAATAGTTTTAAGCATGCTAAATCACAATTAAGTTTAACATCAATAAAATTGCAAATACCAGAATTTAAAATTTCAAGTGATATTGATGGAAACGATTTATTTACAAGATTTGGCTTAGACGATATTTTTTCAGTGTTTGAATCAAATATTTTAGAGCAAAACGCATCAATTGCTGTAAGTAATATAAAACAAAGAGCAACAATTATAGTGGACAGGTATGGAACGGAAGCAGCAGCAACATCTTGTAATTAACCCTCTAAATCAAAGTTTGTCACATTTTTTGTTAACAGTTTTATTTTATTAATAGATATACAAATTGCATTTGCGTCTCATCGAATAATACGACGCTTTGCTCCATTTATTGTTGATCGACCATTTATATACGCGATATTAACTGCTGATGAAAGTGAGCCGTTATTCATTGGACACTATCTTACTGCACAGTAGATTAATTTGTATTTAAAGTTAAAGCGTTTTGTCATAATTATTTTTGTTGTTATTGGTATTGAAATTTGTATTGATATTGTTATATTTCTGGCATTTGTGTTTGTATTTGTATTGGTATTGGTATTGGTATTGGTATTGGTATTGGTATTGGTATTGGTATTGGTATTGGTATTGGTATTGGTATTGGTATTGGTATTGGTATTGGTATTGGTATTGGTATTGGTATTGGTATTGGTATTGGTATTGGTATTGGTATTGGTATTGGTATTGGTATTGGTATTGGTATTGGTATTGGTATTGGTATTGGTATTGGTATTGGTATTGGTATTGGTATTGGTATTGGTATTGGTATTGGTATTGGTATTGGTATTGGTATTGGTATTGGTATTGGTATTGGTATTGGTATTGGTATTGGTATTGGTATTGGTATTGGTATTGGTATTGGTATTGGTATTGGTATTGGTATTGGTATTGGTATTAGTATTGGTATTGGTATTGGTATTGGTATTGGTATTGGTATTTGGTGTTGGAAACAATAAATTAAATAAAATACAAAACAAAAAATAAAAACCATTTTGGAACAATTTGCAAATGTTTGAAATGTTTAATTTTGCTATATCTTATCATCGTCCTAAAGTTGGACCAACAAGCATTTTCTGACACTGGCAACTAAAACCTTATGGTTTCAGTGGATTTTAACAACAATCACACACAAAACCAATTAAAGAAAAGTTATTAAAATATTTCATATCATTTGAACGGATATTTAATTTCAATATGATTTTCTTACATGCTTCCATATTATTTTTGAAAGTGTACATAAAATCTAACCATAATCTCGAAGAAAACAAATATGTTCTGAAATTGAATTGTTTCATTGAAATATTAAAATTATTAGATCATAAGTTTCAGGTGGCATTATTGTAAATTGAAATGTTTCTGCATAAAAGTTTATGAAAAAAATGTAATTTATATTTTCTCAATCAATTTTTTTGTTTGTTTTTGTTTATATTAGATCACGAAAAACTGAATATATTTGAACTGTCAAACAGAAGGTTTTTTGTCGTGCTCAACTGACAACAATCAATGCTCAAGGTTTCGAAATATATTAAGACTTTTTTTGTGTCGTTAATTTGTTCAATTGTTTATTTGTTGTTTTCTTATGTTTAATGCCTATTTTGTTGAGTAATTGTTTTGATTTATGATGTTTTTGTTAAATTTTATTTGCAGATAAATATGATTTGTGGTTTGTTAAATGTGACTGGTATTATGTATTGAAATGTTTTTGTTGATAAATTGGAACAATTTTAAATGTTTCATTCATTGAAATTCTAAGACCACCAACAGAATCAATCACCCTTGCTTTTTCGATAATAAAATTAAAATCTTAATCAAACTATTATTAATCTTTGCTCAATATAAACATAAAACTATCAAAAAACAAAAATGCACGCAGATGTATAAATTCGTTTGAAAATAAAAAAAAATTATCAAAAATTTTCATGAGACAAATTTTCCTTTTTTTTTTGAAAAATTAAATTTAATGTTATAATATGAACAGACGCGCGAAAGCATCTGTCAAATAATAAAAATTCAACAAATTTGTAAATATATTTATACACAACATAATCATATACAAACAACAAATTTTGATGTGCATTGTGATGATCACATCATATAGCAATAATATGATCACATGGAAAATAGTTAAAACACAATGTGTTCCTATGTAAGTCCCCTTTCATTTTTAAACTTTTACGAACAAATGGTACAGAAAAATATATTTTTGACTTGGTTATTTGGGTTAATCACACCTGCAATGGAATGTTGAATTTGTTTAAGTTTTATTTTCATTGTTTCGGTTAAATGTTAATTAGGTATAATTTAAGGATTGTTTGATTAGATTAGATCAAAAATGGTTAATAATTGGTTTCGAGTTAACAGAAGGCTTTTAACAATAATTATTCGAAAAATGCGGCTTAGAGTTGAAACTTTCCTAAGGCGGTAAAATACCCAAGTAGGTTTTGCCAGACATTGACATACGGCCAAGCACTGGACCATTAATGGTTAACAGGACTTGGCTATTGTTATTGCACCAATACTTGAACCATTCATCGGTCGATCTATGGTTTACAGAAAATAGCCAGTATATTGTTACCTTTGAACGGCCAAGCACTGACCCGTTAATGGTTAACATTAATTGGCTATTGTTATTGAGCCACTACTGTAGCCATGAATTTGCCGATCTATGTTATTTTTTTTAAATTTTACTAGAGTATTATCCCTTTTAGAAATACATAGTTTGAAAAATTTCACAAGTTTAGTTATCGCCTTGTCGGTTGAAAGACTATGATAATATAGAAAAGGTTGGTATATGTTTTAATTTATTTTCATTTCTATTTTATTTTAATTATTTTGTAAATATTTTATTTAAATTTATGTATGAAAATATTATTTTATATTTTTTTTAATGGCGGAGTACTGGCAGTCATGTTTGCCAATTGCCATTACTCAGCCATTCTTGCAACTGAACCAGTTGTTTGTGGAGTTTTGAATTTTTTCCGTCATTTTTATTTTATTTTAAATTAGTTTGTATTTAATTTATTTAAATTTACATATGATAATAATGTATATTTTTTTTTACGGCTTAGTCATGGTTGCCAGGATTTGGTCATTACTACAATGCTGATCATCATTATTGGCCCGTTACTAGGCCAACTGTAAAACCTTGTATGGGCCATTGCTGTTGTTTTTTCTCTGGCCAATGAATGGCAACCATTTATTGTCCGAAGTTATCATCCAGTAAAATTATGTTAATGGCCCAGTCGTGGTTGCCAGTGCTCGCCCATTGCTGCATTACTGGCTGCCAGTAATGGACCATTACTGGACCAGTTGTACAACCTTGTATGGGATAGTTTAACTAAAGCCACCACCTTTAGACTCGAATTTTGTAACAGTTTGTTACCGTAATGTAGGTTCTTGTATTATAGAAATAAAACCATCCGTTATAAACCAACCATTATAAAAATAAAACCGTTTCGAAAGTTATAATTTGCTTGTATGTTTTGATATTAAAAGTTTGGTATTGAAACTGGAATTTAATTTGTTGTTTTAATATGAAAACTGAACGAGTGCAACGTTTTGACAATTAAACAATTGATAAACCTATCCAAAACAAAAAAAAATGTCATTTTTTTTTTTCAAAATTGTCAGTACTTTAATTTGATTTGACGTTCCGTTTTCGTTATGATTGTTCCTGATTAGCATTCTAGCTTAAAGGCTGAGTCTCAGATAAGTTGTGATATGCAATAGTAACCCTAAATGCCTAATGCGGGGGGGGGGGGGGTCGGGTCCGGTGTTATTAAGCGCTACCGTTGAGTATAGATTAGGTGTTTCATGAGAAGCATGAGGAGTGCTCTCATAAGCAAAATAATCTTTCATTGTCTTTCTTTAATATTTTTGACGACTTAAGAAACTCATAATATTAAAATTAATATTCTTCTCAAATATTTTACAAACAATTGACAAGATTGATATGGGTTTGTAATTTGTTCGATCCGTTTTAGGCACCTTTTTTGGAGCTGGCTCTACACTACTCATTTCTTCAAAAAATCCCCTTCTTATATGACAAATAGACAAATTTAGTAAAGATTGATGTTAATTTCTTAGCAAATGTTTTAAAAATCACTAAGGGAATACTATCTGGCCCAGATGCCTTATTAGTATTATTTTTTAAAAGTATTTTCCAAATTATATTTTTACGAAAAATGATCCGCCCCATTTTGATAGAAACTACAGGAACTGAATTAGGTTGCAAATTAGGTTCCACTAATTGCTTTTTTAAAATTGCGTTGGGTGCTCAGCAAAACTAGTAGCTTTTCCGTAATAAAATGATTTCTCTCTGCATCTATTAGTTTTCTACATAATATATTTTTTCTACACCCGTACTATAAAAATACACTTATAAAAATACATTTCAATACAGATTTTATTACGATACAGATTTTTAATCAATAGAAAGAAACCCATAGTTTTTCAATCAAACATGCTATGCATTTGACGTTTGTTGAAATTTTCGTATGGGAAAAAAAATTGAACTTTGAAATTTGAAAATTGAAATTTTCGTTCTTCGTTATTTACCGGGTGTAGAAAAAATAGCATATGCCAGTTTGATGTAATGGTTATTAATACACTCGCATATACCATACGTATCCCGGTTAATGCTCGTGTAACCGTCATTACATGATCGTAGCATAATATACTACTTTTCTATACGGTTTTCCTCAGTTTTATTTGGTTATACTTTCAAAAAGCATTTTTTAACTTTGATTGGTTCTTTATATTTACTCGAAACCCATAGATCAGCCTTCGGAACGATCAATTGGAATAAACTTGCGCATACTCAGGTGAATCAATTCTGAAAAATTAGAAGCAGAAATGTTTGAATTAAAGATATCTCTAAGTCCCTGCCATTCTCCAAGATTATAATCCCACGCAAAAACGGGATTAGTTTTAAACGGTTTAAGAACTTGTAAATTTAAATGTGTGGAAATCAAATTATGATCTGACCCACCTAAAGGTTCTAATACTTTTAATTGTACCAACGAAAGAACATTTGTCAAAAACAATTCACTACACTTTCACTCAGATAATAAACCAACCTTCCAGAGAGCCTGGAGTTGACGCCTCTGACTTGAGTAGTGGACTGTATAGATTTTAAAAAATTGTTGACATCAAATGAAGAGCCAGAGGATTATCAACGAATTTGTCGGATAATTAAAACTTGGGATGATAGAGCATGCGTGTCCAAATTATCACGCCTAATAAATTATAACTGTGATCGATGAGACTGTGTGTCCAAATTATCACGCCTAGCAAATAATAAGTGTAATCGATAGTAATAACTAATAACGATGATCGATGAAATAAGTATAATCGATAATAATGCGTGTCCAGATTATCACGCCTAATAACTAGTAACGATGATCGATGAAACTGCGTGTCCAAATTATCACGAATAGCAAATAACAAATATAATCGATAATAATGCGTGTCCAAATTACCACGCCTAATACATGGTAACTATGATCGACGAAACTGCGTTTCCAAATTATCACGCCTAGCAAATAACAAATATAATCGATAATAATGCGCGTCCAAATTATCACGCCTAACAACTAGTAACGATGGTCGATGAAACTGCGTGTCCAAGTTATCACGCCTAGCAAATGACAAATATAATGGATAGTAATGCGTGTCCAAATTATCACGCCTAATATCTATTAACGATAATCGAAGATAATGCGTGTCCAAATTATCACGCACAGCAAATAATACGAGTAATCGAAGATAATGCGTGTCCAAATTATCACGCCCAATAATAATGCGAGTGATCGAAGATAATGCGTGTCCAAAATTATCACGCCCAACAATAATGCGAGTAATCGAAGATAATGCGTGTCCAAATTATCATCAATCGAAGATAATGCGTGTCCAAATTATCCCGCCTGACAAATAATACGAATAATCGATAAACAATGTTGTGTTGCACAATATGGCGTCCATACAGACAACTTACTCCCCTTCATCATCATGGCAGGAACATGAACACAACACATTGCACAAAAAACACTTCCTCACTGGATTAGTACAACAATTTATTTACCGATTTAAATTTACAATAATTATTAAAATTATGTCTAACACATTTACATTTTTAATTAACAACAGATCAAACGAGAACAACAGAACAAATGTTATGTCATTTGTACATATGACAACGACAAAGAGGCGCTTCTAAAACTAAAAACTAATGTATAAATACATATTACAAAAGAAACTTTTACTTGCAGCAACGCCACACATTTTCACCACAGAACAACTAGTGAATACACCAATAAACCTTAATGGAACAATTACGCCAAAAATCTTAGAAGTGGTGAAAACGCGAACTGAGCTGAAGTTAAAGGAAAAAATGTCAGATTGACATTACAAATAACAACAGCAACAAACTCTCTCTCTCTCTCTATGGCGTTTACATCCCATGAAGGGATTTTGCCGTCTGTGCCACCAGCTTCCAATCATCTCGTTCCATGACCAGTTGACCCCAGTTTTGACATCCTATATCACGAAGGTCTTGGATGATGTCATCACGCCAGCGTTGTCTAGATCTTCCTCTTCGACGAACACCAGCTGGTTGTTGTTGGGACGCTTTTTTTATCATTCTTTCCAGTGGAGCCCTTTCTACATGACCAAACCATCTAATCCGGTTGGATTTAATGAACCCGATTACATCGCAGCCTCCAAGAAGCTGTCTGATTTCATGATTCATTCGGATTCCATACTGATTTTCAGCAACTTTACATGGACCATAAATTGTTCGTATGACTTTCCTCTCGAATGTTGATAGAATTCTACAATCGGAGGAAGTCAGTGTCCAGCTTTCACTTCCAAATGTGAGCACAGGTCGGATTAATGTTTTGTAAAGTGTGAGTTTGCACGACTACGAAAGATGTTTGGATCGCAAAAGTTTTGAGTATGCGTAGAAAACTCTGTATGCGGCTGAGACACGGGCTTTAATATCTGCCTGCATATACCCGAGGTACCCGAGGTATTTGAAGTTTTCTACACGTTCCACTTCATAGTCGCCAGTATTCAGATTGCCGGGAGGTATATTCCTGGATGTTGTTAAAAGTTTAGTCTTGCCGGTGTTAATGCATAATCCAAGTTCAGGAACATTTTCCTTCGTTCAGTTGAACATTTTCGAGCTTTGAGATATGGACATTCTTCTTCAACTTTTTCTAATCATTTGTTATCTGAAAACCATAATAGTTCTTTCAATAATAATTCAAATTTAAAAATTCTTCATTTTGAATCTAAAGGTACAAAACTTGATATTCTGGAATCTTTTGAAATTAGAAAAGCTCTTTTCCATAACCAAAATTTATTAAACTTACAAACTGACGTCATTTTTTCACCTTTAACTAACCCGGATTTGTTTGAGATCACTATTTAAATTTAAAAAAGAAATTATTATTTAGATTCTTTTAGTTATGTAATGGCTTACCCTTACAGACTTAGTTTTATTAATATTAATACATGTTTAATTATTTAATTATAAAAAATGTTTTTGTTCATTATTTTCTTTCTACCTTTATTTTGCAAATGTTTAAATGTTTGATTAAAGTAGTTAATATTTTTTCGTTTACTTTTTGTTTACAATACCCGTGTTCCTTTTAGGTAAACTTGCTACCCGAACCAAATTTTAAATGGAACGACTTAAATGTGAGGTGTATTAGATTTTTGATCTACTACAACTCAAATTCTTTCTTACACACGTTTCCGACATTTTTTTTTGACAATAAATTGTTTTGACAATTTTAAAAAATAATATTGCTAAACAACGTAAAAGAAAATTATTAGTTTGACAAAATTTTAAGTTTAAATTTTCTTTTGAGTTTGTTAAATTTAAGAAAATTAATTAAATATAAAAAAATTTCTGAAAATTAAAATTATGATTCATGCAAAATATAAACAATTAAAGAAAGCTGGACAGAAATATGACATTTAGGCTAGAAATTCTAAATTTGTATAAGCATTTGGGCAAACATATTTGAAATTATTCTCTAAACTGACAAAAACTCTGGCGGTGAATAGAAGTGTAAGTTTGTCACGTAGCTTTACCATCATTTGATATGGTTAACTTGAAAACGAAATTTAGTACAAAAGTAAAGGAAAATGTGGTAAATGGAACACACTTAATGTTTAATTTTTTCTTTAATATTTTTATGCCTCTTGAAAATGGTTGTATAAACCGAAATTAATCGACGTATTTTATTAATAATTTTATAAATAATTATTAATAAATAAAATAAAATAATTTTGTGCGAACTAAACAAGGAGTTTTTAAAATTTAATATTATTATTAAATATTTTATTATTTTTATTATTATAATCCAAGTCGTTTAGCATTTCTTTCAAGCTGAGAGAGACTATCCTTGATATCGCTTGTTCTACGTCCGAGAAGCACAATATCATCTGCATAGCCAAGAACTTGACTAGATTTGTTATATATGCTGTTTTGTGTCTTAATTCGGCTTTTTCTTATCGCGTACTCCAGCGCCAAATTAAATAGTATGGGCGCGAGTGCATCACCTTGTCGAACACCTGATGTTATATCGAAAGGATCAGAAACAGACCCTTCGATTACTATTCTACAATTTGATCCCGATGTTGTGAGTTTGCACTGGGAAACAAGTTTCTCTGGGATACCAAGGCATATGAGTGCGGACCATCACATCAACATCGGACATCAACAAACTAAGGTAACAATATTTAAATTTTTATCAAATCCTATATAATTATTAATTACCTTTTTGGTTCTTACAGCTAATTTCAATATATATACAAACAGCGGAAGGACATCAACGGTGGATTCACCAAAATTTGGTAAGTCAAATTTATTTCTAACTAAACTTTTTCTGTATTTTTAGGACGACATGATCCGGCGTTAACACCTGGGTAGGTTGGTATATTATCTGAGTGAAAACAAATATAAAATCAAATAATAATATAATAATAATAATAATATAGTAAAAATTTTGTTTGAATAATAATGAAACCCAAACAATAGTACATTATATAATAAGGTTGAGAAGTAAGTTATTATTGACCGAGAACTTTTAGATCCTGAGGTGCGTAGCGCCGAGGGATATAATGTTCGAGGTCTATATTAGTCTTCTCAACCGAGGTATATATAGATTTTTTTTAACTACTAACACTAATTATCATATTTGCTTTGATTAAGATTTTAAGATTTTTACATATCTTAAAATATCAAGTAGCCTGGAAGTTTAGTTTCATACAAATAAAACAAAACAATGGAATGCAATTAATATTTGTGTGTGATTTTTTGTTCATTTCAATTAAAAATAAAAGAAAATTTGTCATTAATAACCTAGGTAATTTTTTGTTATTATTATTAACCTAGGTTGAGAAAAATTACTTCTCATTGGGGCATTCGAGTAAATAATGACGATTTCTCAAGTTAGTAGTTAAAAAAAATATTTGTTTTCCAAGGCAGCCAGAAACGAAGTTTTATAGTACCATTAATCCTTTAAAGTCTAGTTCTAAATCTTTTATTTCTCCTTTTATTGACGGAGGTTAATTTGTTACTGACACAGCCTGAAAAGCCACATTGTTCGCGAAATGCTTTGCTTTGAACTCGATCATTTTGGAAACAATTAGAGAAATACGCCAAATCCAGTCATCAGGACTTGGTATAAAAAATCTTGATTTCAAAACCAAAATTGTCGATCAAAGCCTCCGATCTGGGCAACATTCCTCCAATTATTCTAAAAACCTGCCCTGAGAGACGCTGCCAGAAATGTAAACGAGGACCTAAAAAAGTCGATTGGGGTAACAAAAATTTAATCAATTTTAATTTCACCAAAACACAGCTATTGATTGTTTCCAGATCAAAAAGTTCGTCAATGATATTTCAATTAGTATGTGTGAGATCAAATAGATAAATAAGAAAGCGTTCGTTTATTTGGAGTCACAATTTCCAATGACCTACTCTGGAACGATCATATAATGGCAATTGCAAACAGCGCATCCAAAAAACTCGGCCTCCTATAGATGAAAAAATATTTCATTCCGTATCAATTACTCCACATTTATAAGTCCAATATTCGTCCTTGTATGGAGCATTGTTGTCAAGTTTGGGACGCTGCACCTGTTCTCATCCTGGCTCTTTCTCTGTACAAGAACGTGCTATGTGAATTGTTGATCGAAATTTAGCATCAAATCTTGATTCCCAACAACACCGTCGTACTGTTGCTGTTCTCATTGTTTTTTATAAATATCGTCACCAGAAGTGCTCAAATGAAATCAGATCCATTATTTCACAAACATATTCTTTTTTTCCGTTTTACTTATACTCAATCGGTTTGTGCAAACTGCTGCGATTACTCACTGTTATAGTGATAGAATGCAGTGGGATTTCTTTGTCCGTACATTGCATAAATGGAATGCAATGCAATGCAATGGTAACACCTCAGAATGCATGTTGTTGTGGAACATAGGTCTTAAAAGGTATCTATGTGTGGTTGTGACACATATTGCAATCCCTATAACACAACACTTCTTATTAAAAAAAATGCCTTGCCTTCCAACAATGTTGGACAGTTTAAATTTTTAGACAATATAAAGCAAAATATTTGGGTCATCTTCTCCCGAGAAATTAATTTCGTGCTAGTTTGAAAACATAGCACTATTCAAAATGCCAAAACTTCAATATGTTATGCGGCAAAGAAACGGAAATTGTCTGACAGTCTCAAGATTAGAAAATATGTTACCATTGGTAATCTTTAAAACATGAAGGCTGTTACTAAAACACTTGGTCTTCTAAACTGTGTTTGAATATTTTATAAATATTTTACAAAATATTGTTGATCGCAATTTTAATTACAGATTATTGTTACATCAAGTACTTTTCATGCTAAAACAATTTGCCTTATTTGAAAAATATATGTTGAATCCATCATTTCTAACCCAGTTCTAGATATAAGAAATAAGAATAAATAAATGACTTGTCCTACAATGTATTCAAATGTTCATGCATTTTTAGTTAGAGTCTTTCTTTTAAATAAGAACTTTCTCCTCACCAGAAGTGAAACTTTAATTTTAGAAATCCTACAATAATTCGTTATATATAAATGATGAAACAATTATAAATTTGAAGCCATTATTGTTAACTTAATGCAAAAATATGAAACAACTTAAATTAACTTTAGTAAACTTTATTATTGTAACTAAATTCATACTGTTTACATTTTCCCAACGAGCGACGAGAATTATTGGTGGGGAATTGGCTCTTCCAGGGGAATTTCCGTATATGGTAAATAAACAAATTTAAACATATGTTCGTAAAATAATATATATATTTTACTACAAACATCTAGGTCTCATTACAAGGTGCCTTTCAAATTCCCTTTATCACCATACCGTCTCACCACGTTTGTGGAGGGTCTTTGATAACCACCTCTTGGGTTTTAACAGCAGCTCATTGTAAACTACTGCTATCATTTTACGTTAAAAATGAAGTATTAGCAGGAGAAGGTGACTTAAATAATATCGAAAGTAAAACGAAACAAGTTCGTTTGATTCAAATATTTATAAAATATACAAGATTTCCATCAGATAAAATTGATGGGTTTACTGATATTGCAATGGCAAAAGTTGACGATCCCTTTATATTAAATGATTTTGTAAATGTAATTAATTTACCAATTGCCGACAGTATTCCGAGTGGAAGTGGTATTATTTGCGGTTTTGGAGCTACATCAACAACACTTTTTGCGCCATATTCAACTCAATTAAAGGCAATTTCAATTAATCTGATCAAATATGTTTAATACAATATTGATTTTTTCAGAAAGCAACTGTTCCTCTTTTACCCATAGAGGAGTGTGTGGCTCTGTATAATGATATTTTTACACTAGTGGATAATACAAATGTGTGTGCTGGAGATGAAAGAAATAAAATAACTGGATGTACTGGTGATTCTGGAAGTCCATTGATACAAACTATATCGAATGTTGCAACTTTGGTTGGAGTTACATCGTTTGGATCAACACCATGTGGACCACCATATTATCATGGCGTTTATTATAGAGTTTCTTTTTATATTGATTGGATTATACATTTAATTAGTGCTTAAAAGAAGTGTTTTAATTAGTGTTTTCTCATTTTGAATATTTTTCCTCTATAATGCCCTGTCAGTCAATCAGTGGTTAGAAAATGAGTTGTCTGGGTAGTTAAGCTAGTATAATAGCATTCTACAAGTGTTTAGCATTATTATGTTGATTGATGCAGCACCAACTCACTCAATAGTAATATGTATTAATCGTGACACATTTTCACTTCGAACGCATGAGCTCCTTGTTGCAACATTGGTTGATTCTTCATAACATTTGCTTGTCTTCAGGACAGTTGTAAAATTGTAATAGATAAGTGAAAGAGATAAATAAAAATATGTATATGAATATATTTAATATGGATTCGACATGCTATCAGCCGTAAGCCTGGAAATAGTCACCATGTTGTTCGATTTTTTTTTACAAGTTATATCTGCCTGACGTTCGACCATCTTAAAAGTGAGAGACAACGCCATAGAAGATTGTTTTCAAAAGCTTTGCAGAAAATACTGGTTGTCTATCTGACAAATGTGATGGATTTTCTTGCTGATATTAAGACTATCAGAATGTCCTGCTGTTTGTCTAACAGTTTAACTATCTGACTGTTTAATTGTTTGACTGTGTTTAATTTTGACTCTCTGACAGTCAGACAGTTTGACAATTTATACAACTATACAGTCAGAAAGACAATCATAAAGGCATCATTCATCAACCGGAGACAGAGGAAGAAGGTTGTATCCAAATTTTAAGGAAAAAAATCATAAAAAAAAAGAAATAAAGAAAAAAAATAATCGGAATTAAGTGTGTGTTAGTGTTTATCAAAATAAAAGCGAAGTGAGGAAAGAGCGAGTACAATTATATAATTGGTGAGATTGTTCTTTAATAAAAAATTATTTGGTATTCTGTATTTACATGTTACCAGGCGGTAGACAAGTAAAAATTTTACCTTTTATTGCTTTGATGTTATTGCTTTTTTTATTGCTTTGTTATTATTTTAAAGCATACATTAGTTTTTTATTGCCTGGTAACAAGAAATATTATATTATAGAAGTATTCGTTTTAGTTATTAGCGGGAATTTCGAATTTATTACTTTATCTGTACTCTTTAATTTTGTTAGTGTCTTATGTGTTCCTATTTTTTCACTTTTCCCCTATCGTGCAACTGTTGCATGAAACCTGCTATCGTGTTTTTGAGACTGAGATACCCAGTTTTTTTATTGTTTAGTTCTGAAATTTAGGCCTGATCGAATTTCAGTATCTATACCTGCAATGGCAAAGGGTAAGTCTATGTCTCAACAAAATGGCAGCAGAGTGAACCAACAGCTTAGCATTGACTTCACCAATATAAGAGGTCTCAATTCGAATCTAAACGAGGTTCATCACTACATCAAAAAAAATAAACCTGACATATTGTTTCTTACCGAAACAATTGTCAGTGGCAAAGCATCGGAATTGGATCTCGATAAATACCGGATACCTAGTTACGAATTGGAACATTCCTTTTGTAACAAGCATGTTATCTGTGTATTTATTCAAAATTCACTTTTATGTATGAGAATTAAGGCTTACGAGTTGAACTATAAGCACCATAATTCTCTAGCACTGAAGATCTCAGGTGTTGATGAAACTATGCTTATAATAAGATTATACAGATCCCCGAATTCCTCACCAGGAAGTCCATTTTTCGATCAAATATCGGCTAATCTAGACAAGATAACCACGGACTACCCCAAAGCAAGACTGGCCATTCTTGGAGACTTTAATATTCATAATAAAGAATAGCTTAAGTATACATCACGCACTGACGACGTAGGAAGACAAACCGAACTGATACTCGCAGATTATCACGGTTTGACACAAATGATAAAGTGTCTCACTAGAATCCCAGTTAATTCAAATCATAACAATAATTTGCTGGATCTGTTTTTGACAAACGAACCAGATACTACGAAGACAAAAGTTGAACAACCCCTCGGAACATCGGACCATTTACTAATATCAGCAATAGTGCAATTTACATCCCCGACACAAATTAAAGAAAATCCTCGTCGCGTTTGGAACTATAAGCGCGCTGACTGGGAGGGACTGAGAAACTTTTATGATGAAACACCTTGGAAAACTATTTGTTGTGTTAATCAAGATCCTAGCACATCGGCAACAAGATTTTCTGAAATCATAAAAGACGGAATGCGGCGGTTTATTCCAAATCGATTAATCACTACTAAAACTGACCCTTGGTTTACCCGGGATGTTGATGAGGCAGTGAGGAATAAACACAAAGCATTTAAGACACATAACGCTAATAAAACACCTGAAACCCGTAGCGCCTATAAGACAGCCAGAAATATTAGTAAATTCAAAATAGAGTTGGACAAAGACGCGTTCATCCAGAAGAAAGCAAAGAAATTCGCCGAGCACCCATCTGGCTCACGTAGTTCATTTCAGGCAGTCAAAATCAGTCCAGAGCAATTTTACTCGATCCTCTAAGACCAAACTTAGTTTTGAATGACATTCCCGTGAGCGACTCGAAAAAGAAGGCGGATCTTTTGGGTCGTATTTTCGCAGAAAACTCAAACATAGTCCATAGTCCAACACTTCCAAACATTTGGAAATGCAGTATGGTTTTCGTAGAAGTCATGCAATAGGTGATTTGTTAACCTACGTATAACATCTCTGGAACAAATCGCTGGAAAACCATGGTGAGACAGTCAGTATTTCACTTGGGATTTCTAAAGCTTTTGATAAAGTGTGGCATCTCATTCTCATTCTCGGCATAGACCATCTTACTGTCTCATGGATTCATAGTTTTCTTACAGGACGCCAATTTCATGTTAATTTAGATGGTATCGCATCCAATATTTTCACAACCAATGCTGGGGTTCCCCAAGGTTCTGCACTCTCACCAATTTTTTTTTCTTCTATCTATCACATGCATCTCCAAAATTTCGATCTCATACTGCAGTTACCACTGATAGAGAGCTGCTAATTGATTCTATCAACAAAGACCTGGATCATATAAATAATGGAATGGGGTGATCGTAATCTTGTTTCATTTAATCCAACCAAAACCAAACTTTGCCGTCTTTCACGAATGGAGCGACATAAAACTTTCCCTATTAAGATAAGCCATGAAGAACTACGTGAGGTTGAATCAGTTAGACTTCTTGGAGCGGATCTTCAAAATAACCTGAAATGGAATAAACATGTGTTCAACTTCGCTAAATCTGCAATGCAATGCAATGCAATGCAATGCAATGCAAAATGTCAGTCAACAATAAAATGTCTAGACTCTGTACAGAGAAAAGCAATATGGTTGATTGGTAATACCGACCTAACGGACCAGCTTGATTCACTCCAGCACCGAAGAAATGTGGCTGAATTGTCAATTTAATATAAATATAACTTTAGCGAATTCTCCTCTAAATATTCTTCCACCATGTGCGCAGTATAATCGACAAACAAGAGCTGCCGAGTTATCTCATCCATTTTTGTACAAGTACCTCGTTGTAGAACTGTGTCCTTCCAGAACGACTATTTCAATGGAGTGGCCAAATTGTGGAACTCAATACCCTCCTCTGTATTTCCCGATGAATGTTCCCTTCAGGCATTTAAAGAAAATGTCTATCATCATTTAAAACAATTAGTATAGTTGTCCCTATATCCTCTTTCCTACTATTTTCCTCATCTCCTTCCTTTATAGTTGACATGGTGTCTTCGGATATTCACAGAGTCTGAATAATGAATATTTCATATTTAGTGTGCTAAACATGTCTAACTAATTAATAAAAAAAAATGCAAATAGCAAACCATCAGAACGTCAGACAGCCAACCAATCAGGAAATTAGACCGTCAATAAGAAAGTCATACAGTCAGGCAGACAGGTAGTCGACAGTCAGACAATCAGACAATCAGATAGTTAGGCAGTCTGATAGTCATACAGTCAGACTTCTAGACAGTCAGACAGTCAGACGGTCAGTCGACAGTCAGACAGTCAGACAATCAGACAGTCAGACAGACAGACAGTACGACAGTCAGACGGTAAGACAGTCAGAAAGTCGGAAAGTTAGACAGTCAGTCAGTCAAACAATCAGACAGATAGATGGTCATACATTAAGCAGTCAGTTAGTCAGTCAAACAGTCAGACTGTTAAACTGCCCGACATTCAGACAGCTAGAGAGCAAAACCGTCAGATGTTTAGATATTCAGACAGACAGACAGACATACGACAGTCGGACGGTCATAGAGTGAAACAATCAAACAGTCAAACAATCGGAAAGTCAGACAGTCAGATAGTCATATAATCAGATCAGACAGATTGACATTCGAACAGTCAGATAGTATAAGAGTCAAACAGTCAGAGACTCAAACGATCATACAGTCAGATAGCCAGAGAGTCAGACAGTCAGAAGGTCAGACGGTCAGGCAGTCTGATTTTCAGACAGTCAGGTAGTCAGTCATTCAGACAATAAAAGTGTCTGGCAGTCAGCCAGTCAGACATTCATACAGTCCGACAGTCAGACTAACAGACAGTTAGACAGGCAGACAGTCAGACAAACAGTCAGAAAGTCAGACAGTTAGACAGTCAGACTGTCAGAGAGTCAGACTGTTAGAGAGACAGACAGACAGATCTTCAGATAAGAAGAGGGCACACTTCCAACAGTCAGCCATTGAAATAAGACATTAGAAAATCAGAAAATTGGACAGTCAATAAGCAAGTCAGAAAGTCAAACAGACAGATAGTCGACAGTCAGACAGTCAGATAGTCAGACAGTTAGACAGTCTGACAGTCAGACGATCAGACTTTTAGACAGTCAGACAGTCAGACAGTCAGATGGTCAGACAGTCAGATTCGCAACATTCAGATAGTCAGACAGTCAGTCAGTCAGAAAGTCAGACAGTCAGACAGTACGACAGTCAGACAATCAAACGGTAAGACAGTCAGATAGCTAGAGAGTCGGAGAGTCAGACAGTCAGTCAGTCAGATGGTCATAAAGTCAGTCAGTCAGTCAATAGTCAAACAGTAAAACTGTCCGACATTCAGACAGCTAGAGAGTCAGACATTCAGGCAGTCAGACAAACAGACAATCAAACAGTCAGATGGTTAGATAGTCAGAAGTCGGATAGTCGGACAGTCAGAGAGTGAAACAGTCAAACAATCGGAAAGTCAGACAGTCAGATTCGTTATACAATCAGATCAGACAGATAGAGATTCGGGCAGTCAGATAGCTAGAGAGTCAAACAGTCTGAGACTGAAACGTTCAGACAGTCAGATCGTCAGAGTCAGACAGTCAGACCGTCAGACGGTCAGGCAGTCTGATTTTCAGACAGTCACCTAGTCAGTCAGTCAAACAATAAAACTGTCTGCCAGTCAGACATTCATACAGTCAGACAGTCCGACGGTCAGATATACCGACAGGAAGAGGGCACACCCTCAACAGTCAGCCATTGAAATAGAACATGCAGACAGACAGACAGACAGACAGTCAGATATTCACACGGTCAAATAGTCAGATATTTAGACAGTCAGTACGCCAGACAGTCAGATAATCTGAACGTCAGAATTCAGGCAGTCATTTTTGAATAATCTGAATTTATTAACATATTTTAATTATTCTGAACCTGAATGCATGTCATAATTTTTAAACCAGCGAATTTTATATAATTGTAATTATGTAGACCATAAAGACCATTTTTTTTAATTATACTCCATCACCGCCTATAACATATCCATATGAAAGAAACTCAAGGAGTTTTACTTTTCATTCTGATTTTAAATTGTACAAAAAACAAACTTCCTTAAATATTTTATTTCCGTTCAAGTATTTCTTTATTTAGATATTTTCCAATTTTACTTCCGAAAATTTTGTTCGATCAAACTAAAAGAAATTATATACAAGTGCTGGTTGAAAAATAAATGTCGGTTAGGTGGAAAAATTTGATCATGTAAAATTTTAACAATAATTGTTTCTATGTAAATTCAACAAGAGATGTTTCTTCACTCGCAAATTCATTTATTCTATGTCAAATCATATAGTAAACAATAAATTCGTACATGGTCAACCAAATTGAGCTGGTATCACTAACTTACGACGCGAGCCTCTTAATAAACTCTCGTTCCAATGAAGCCAAATAAAACAACGAACACAACTGTTTCTGTTTTGCTTTTTGTACGTTTAAGAAATCACCTGTTTAGCCTGTTCATTATTTCTATTCAAGAATCACATTACAAATTATGTAATTTTATTAGATAATCAAAGAAATTCATAACAGACAATAAGAAACTATAAAAAAAACTACACAGCGAGTAAGTGGATTTGAGGGTCATAGGTTTTTCAGTGGGGTGTTTATAAATCCATGACGTTTGTTATTTTTATTAAATTTCTTTTATGTTTTATTTTCCATTAATAAAATTATTTGTTTAAGAAAATCATTTCGACTTTAATTTAATGTAAATTTTATGATAGATAGATTTGGTTGGTTAAATGTCAGGTGTTTGATTTGCTGAAAAGTCTGTGAACTTTTATCAAATAAAAAAAATTATAAACAGTGGGAAGAAATTTTCATAACAAACAAATTTCATTCATATAACCCTAAACTGTAAAAATGTTTTTTAAGTTTTTCTTAGATTTATACTTACGATTTTTTTCTGTTTATCAAATTTCAAATATAATATCAACAACGTTTCAGCACATATGCTATTGAAGAAAGGAAATAATTTTTGTCATCATTTGCCAAAGAGCACTCATCTGCAATCACTTTGAACAAATAAAAAATAACATACATACTTAAATTTTTGTTATCACTTCTTTCATATTATAACCACCAAAATGTTATTTATTCTTATGGTTAATATGTAATCAGTTAAAATGTATTCTGTTAGGTGAATATGAAATGTTGATTTTATTTTTTTATAACTTGAAAACTGGGTAGTTTTAATATATCGAAAACTTTATTTGCAATAAATCATTTTCCACAACAATCGTTTATTCTGACTGTATACAACAAATTTGTTCGTATATCTTTTGTTAAAGTTCGAACATTTGCAACAGGTAGCAAATGTCGAGGTCTACTCTTACGGCTGAGTAACGTCGGCAGAATAAGATGATGTAGTAAAAAGTATGTACATAAGTCCATTAATGTCTATTAATTGTGCAATTTACGAATTTTATTTTATTTTCATTTAAAATTATCTGCGAAAAAAATTTTTTTGTGAAGGTAATGAAAACATACACAAATAACAAAGGAGAACTTTGAATAACTAATTTTAGTGATTCAAAATAATTGTTATATTTACTTAATATTTTTTATTTGTCATTTCTCTTGTCGAGTTACTGATATTTAAATTTTTTTTTATAATACTAAGAAAATTATATTATTTTTAAACGCTTTTCTTTACTTCACACTATTGGATCAAATCTTGTAACGTTAATTTGACTGCCTTATATTCAATGAAAATGAGTGAAACTTTACAGGCATACGTATATCCGATGACAATACACGAATATCATATTAACTAACAATTTTAATTGTTTAAATAAAAAAAAATCGATTTTCATCGGAAATATTCAAATTCTCTCGATCTACTTAACGTAGCGACTTCAAATTTGCACAACATAAAGATAGATAGATAAACTATACAGAATTATGCATTTTACGTTCATAAATTAGGTATTTTCTCGATAAATAAACAATTAATTTCAAAAATGTTCGCCGATTTCGGCCAACATTTGTATATTATCAAATTTAAACGTATATCAACGCCAACGCGCACGTAAAGAAGCAGAACGTCAAGAAGAAAATCCAGATGAAGGAAGAAATCAGCTTACTACCACAGCTTACTACCAAATTGTTGTTACGACGATTTTGAGGCTGAAGTTAACACTTTTGCAGACAAAGTATGTGATATTTTTACGAAGCAGTGCTAACCCAAGCAAGTGTCAAACTACCAGATTCCAATCCGACCTCCAGATTGGATGCCGCCTGAATTAAAAAATAAAGTTCGCCTTACAGTTTGTCACCGCTGCAAGTCACACTTAAGAGTAACAAAACAACTCCACCTGCTAAAGCTTACTGGAACCATTTAGACCCCGGCGACATTCCACCAGAAATTCAGGCACTTTCTCAAGCTGAACAACGTTTTTTGTCTCAAATTCATCCTTTTCTTAAAATTGTCAAGTTTTCTGGATTGTATGGGCAGTACGGATTTAAAGGTCAAGCAATCCTTTTTGCCTTGTACATTTTTGACGTCATTTCAAAACTTTCTACGTTTCTACCTCGATCAACCTTGGACGCTGATATTATAGTAGTAACGGAACGCTTAGAAACTGTAAATTCTACTCGAGACTGCACTGTTTCCAGAACTAAATTAATCACAGTTTTAGAATGGCTTAAATCAAATAAGCCATTGTACCGAGACGTTGTTATTGATAAAGATGCACACCTTGATGAACGTGATTTGATTCGACTATCAAATCATGGCCCAAGTAATGAAGATACTGAAGGTCCTAATGAAAATGTGGAAATTATATCGGAATATGTGTCTATCGGCAGTAGTTCACGCATTATCCATGCATCGTGTCGATGGCATCAAGGAAAATAAATCAACAAATGTTAAATTCTGTGCTGAAAATGTGTTGAATTCTTATAAGAACGTGACAAAATAGAATTTTCGACTGTTCAACGCGTTGATGACTAAAAATAAAAAAATAAAAAAAAATATTCAAAAAAACTTGAAATATTTGAAAAAAAAAACATTTTTTAAGAAACTTCATTGTTATGCATACTGTAAAAAAATTACTAAAAGCAAAAAATAAAAATAATTCCAAGACTCAAATAAATTTTCTAAAAACCTCTGTAAAAAATTCAAAAATAAAAATAATTCCAAAACTCGAATAGATTTTCCAAAAAATTCTGTAAAAAAATTCAAAATCGAGAAAATCTGACACATTCGTTTAAGAAAAGCGTGGGACGCTAATCCTACACGCGAAACATTGACGGAATTGCGACTACAGTTTTGGAATTATTTTTATTTAGTTTTGGAATTATTTTTATTTTTTGCTTTTTAGTAATTTTTTTACAGTATGCATAAGAATGAAGAAAAGCGTTTCTCAAAAAATGTTTTTTTTTTTAAATATTTCAAGTTTTTTTGAATATTTTTTTTTTATGTATAAGCCAAATAATTTTTTGAATTCTGATTCTTTTTTCAAAAAAATAAGTCACTTTTACAAAATTTTTGTAAATATACAACACACCAAATTTTTTGATAAAACTACAATTTTTTTCCTTCAAATCCAAAAATAATTTGTAAATCAAATAAATTTTTGGTTTTTTCAAATAATTTTTTTTGTAATCTACAATATTTTTGGTAAACTTACAAAAACATTTGTGAGTTGTATATTTATAAAAAATTTTTTTTAGTATTAGCTCCGAAAAATGATTACTTTTAGAACTGTTTATAGTCCGCAAAATTGTATTTTAGCGGCCTAGTACTTAAAGTTCGTTAAGACAACACTTTAGCGAATTCAAAATTTGTTTTCATTTGATATTATAATTATTTTCAAATTCAACTCAAATTTTTAGGTACGCAAGAATACAAATTAAGCAATAAATTAGAAAAAAAAAACCTAAGAGCTAATACTAAAAAACGTTGTATGCAACACGTACGCAAATGGCTTTAGCAGACTCATCTTCATATTACAGACTCGGCTAGCGCCTCGTCCGGAAACATTACGATTCGTCCGCTAAAACCATATTTTGCGTACTTGTTACATAAACTACTATTAAATCTACTTAGTTTTTTTTTTGAGTGTACTGTTGCTTGGTTTATCAGTATTTTTATCTAGTGTCATTATTACTAGAACTGCGTCATCGTTATAAGGTTTTACTGATTGTGTGTTGGTGGATTCAGTGCTGTTTAAATTCTATAATATGGAGCAAACGATTCCATTTTTTAATTGAATCGAATCTTCCAACCGACATCCATTTCTCTAACCATAGGTTAGCGTTAGAAATAGCGGTTGATCTAGCATTAGATTAGCGTTAGATTTGTATGGAAAATGTCCAAATGTCCAAATTTGTATGGAAAATGTCCAAATGTCCAATCCTACCGCTATACCATTTAGAAGAATTGAATCTTCAACAAAATGGTGTCCAAACTTCAATAAAATGGTGTCGAAATTAGAACATAATTTTTGTGCCATCTTTGAAATCAATTGGAACTATGTAGTTACTCTTCTAACCGCAGTTGGCAAGCAGATGAGCCATCTGGTGGGATAATATTGAAAGATTGTAGTATAAATAACGTTTTGTTTGTAAACAAGAAAAACACACAACAGAACTTTGTGTATCTAGTTGTACAATGTTGATTTTTTCCGCACGCGTCGTAATATACGACAAGTGCGAAAAAAATCAATTGGTGGAACGAGCTGCACACAACGTTTTTTTTATTCGCCTACATATTAAAGTATTACTTTATTACTGTGATTTGCGGCTTTAAAGTATCACTTTTCAACTATTTATTTTGTTGTCATAGCTACGTCCAAAAAAGTAAAAAGCATTTGTATTTGTTTAAATTCTATGAAACATAAAAATTTTTATCAAAGCAACCCTCAAATTCAAAATTTCATTATCCAATTAATATAGTTGTTATCACTTGTTGTCATAGCTACACAATAATTTGGAAAAAATAATAAATATTTTGTCAAAGGTTACTTGTTCCACATATTTTTATTTTAAAATTTATGAAAATTTATAATTTTAATTTAGAATAAACAACTTTTCTTAAAATATTTTGCTTGCGGCGAATAAAAAACAGTGTATGATGCACGGACGTAAGCTATTTTGGACTTAATGTGGGTGCAAATCTCGGCTAGCGCCTCGATTTGCATATTCCACATCCGTCCAAAATCTTTAGCTTTACGTCCTAGCATCATAATGTACTATTGCAATTCCGAAAACACAATTAAACTAAATTATTCTGCAACCAAATTTTTTACAATCAACATTCATATTAAAACATAAGTAAACATTTCTATTATCAACTTAGCATTGAGACAATTTACTATGAAAAATAAAACAGTGCGGAAAAATCTCACTTTTTGATATTGTTGACAATATCGAAATACATTGAATTGTGATTGGGAATTGCAAAAATATAATTTTTGATTTCTTGTTTATTTTTTTAAAAATATTACTTGGTTTTAAATTAAATTTTAAAATTAAACTACATCAAATTAAATTGAATTGTTTTTTAAAATTAAATCAAATGACGTCAATTATCTCCGCATGGAGGGATCAGTTTTTATTGTTTTGAATTTTTTTTTTATTTTTGATCTACGAGTGTGACAACCTGCGTACTCCAGTCCCTGCTATTGACATACAAGTTAACGTGAGATATCACATACCACTGGCAATAGCAGTGAGATATCACTAGCCAAGGTGACATCTTAGGGGTGGTAGCGGATGAACTGTATTCAGTCAACGGAAGCACCCTCAATCTTATCTGTGAAATAATCCTGGATGATGAGAAACGAGCCGAAAAGGATATAACTATGTGTGGGCTTTAATCTTCAAGAAAGACAGTGCGTCACAGGATCAAGGAATATGCAACCGGCTGGATTATTGGCAACTACATTTTTGTTTTGTTTCAGCAAATTTTTGTAAAAATTTGCTATTTACTTTTTAATTTACTTTTATTTTCTCTATTCTATCATAACATATTGGCCTATGTCATATTTTGTCATTGATAGGATTTTTTGTTTAGTTATCCATTCTTTAACAAAAAATATAAAAAAAACAAAAAAAGAAAGATTTACGTCCATCAACACCTTTGAACGTACGTTGGGTTGGGACCTCGATCTTAAAAGGTTTTAATATGTATTATTGTGATACATATTGTAATTCCTACTAAACAACACATTTTATTAAAAAAAAAAATATTTTCAAATCATGAATTGTTTGATGAAAATTTTTTGCCTTAAGGTAGAAACACAACACGGACGATAACGTCGGTCGATAAAAAAAACGTCTACAATTTCGCTGTTGTAACCACAACAAAGGCGTCAGCGTGAAAAGCTGTAAAAAATAAAATTGCATAAACCAAAATACTTTGTTCTTTGTCAAAATGAATTTCACAAATCTCAATTTTAAAAATAACTAATTTTTACTAACAAATAAAAATTAATAATTTTTCTACTAATAACTAATTTTAAAAATAAAATACAAAATACAAATTATGAAAATATATAAATTAATAAAACCGAACTTTGAACATAAACTGAAAATTGAGTTGACAACTCAAAACAAAACCATTACAACCTCAGAAACGCGAAAAACATAAAAAAATCATATTTTTCAGTTGGCGTTGTCATAATAACATTAAAAATTACCCTTGCAGCCAAATAAAAATAAAATTGATATCTGACAATAATCATCGCCGACGATAAATTAGAAATAGAATCTAAATTTTCTCCGACGAAAAAACCTTTTTCGTTTATCGCTGTAGTTGTGTTTGAAATGTATATGTATCCTTTGTATTATAATGTTATTAACGTCGTTGTCGGACGATTTCGCCCGTGTTGTGTTTCCAGCTTTAGTTTTATTTCAATTTAATCCAACCCCTACGGCCTCTTTTATCAATATACTTGCTTTCGAAATTTTTGACAAAAATTATTTCGAATTATCACCGCCTTTGGGAAATTACAACTGATAATTTGGATTTTATATTAAAAAATTTTTTATTTTTGGCTTAATTTATATATACTGTCAAACTTTCATAAATCGAACTTCTATTATTCGAATTTCTCTATAAATCGTATTTGTATTCCTTTATAAATCGTTTCTATATTTCGAAATTTTCTAAATCGAACAAAAATTAATGATATGTAGTGGTTCGAATTATGAAAGTTTTACTGTAACTGAATGTTGAATGTTTGAACAAAATACAACATTGAATTTTATCCATTTGAATTATGGATTTATTTGCAGAGTGTACAATTTTATTTTATTTGAGCATTTGACTCCTAAAAATATTATTCATAAACTAAAATGATTATATGTAATTTCAAAATGACTCTTCCTCAAAGAGTAAAACTTATAGTTTTTTCGATTTCACTCCTATGGAGTTTTATTTTATTTTTGTTTTCGTTCACCTATTTACAAATAAAGTAAATTAGTACCTTTTCCTCACCTTTTTATATATTTTTATAGAAATACATGCAAAATTGAATAAAACATTCACAAAAAATATTTACTTTTTACGTTGGAAAGCACCAATTACAAAGCAAAAATTATATTTTTTTTATTAATTAGTTAGACATGTTGAGCACATTAAATATGAAATATTCATTATTCACAATCTTTGAATATCCGAAGATACCATGTTAACTATATAGGAAGGAGATGAGGGAAATGGAAGAAATGAGGATATTTTTCCGTGCTGGAGTGAATCAAACTAATCCGTTAGTTCGGTATTACCAATCAACCGTATTGCTCTTCTCTGTACGGAGTCTAGACATTTTATTGTTGACTGACAAGCAGTATTCCTAAGCATGACACCAGTATTCCATACATGGACGAATAAAGGACTTAAAGATCAGCAAAATTTGATCGGGATTGAAAAACTTTTTACATCGACCTTAGAATCCTAATTTTTACATTGCAGATTTAGCAAGGTTGAAGACATGTTTATTCCACTTCAGGTTGTTTTCAATATCCACTCCAAGAAGCCTAACTGATTCAAACTCACGCAACTCCTCATTATTTATCTTAATAGGGAAGTTTTTATGGCGCTTTTTTCGTGAAAGACGATATAGTTTGGTTTTGGTTGGATTAAGTGAAACAAGATTACGATCACTCCATTCCATTATACGATCCATTATAAGATGGTGACTGTAGTATGAGATCGAAATTTAATGTAATGCATGCAATGTGCTGTCATCAGTAAAACTATGGATTGGGTGTACTGTGGAAATAAGTAAATCATTAATGTATAGAACAAACAAGGTTGGTGAGAGTGCAGAGCCTTGAGGAACACCAGCATTGGTTGTGAAAATATTGGATGTGCTTCCATCTAAATAAACATGAAATTGGCGACCTGTAAGAAAACTATGAATCCATGAGACAGTAAGATGGTCTATGCCATAAGATTTTAATTTAGCTATGAGATTTCTATGCCACACTTTATCAAAAGCTTTAAAAATATCAAGTGAAATACTGAGTGTTTCACTATGGTTTTCCAACGATTTGTTCTTAAGCTAACAAATCACCTGATGCATGACTTCTAAACCATACTGCTTGTCACCAAAAATTCGTGACATCTGCAAATACTCTATTATGGGTTGAATGCTAAATAGAAATGTTTTGTTAAAATTGGAGCTAGTTGCCTAGCAAAGTTTTTAAGCATGAGGGGTGTAATACCGTCGGGGCCAACGGATTTGTGAATATTGATAGAAAGAAGCATTTTCTGCAAGTATTTGAAAGAACATAGTTATTTTAATATAAGAGTAAGAACGACTTATTTATTATTATTTTCACTCCTGTATCTAGGAGAGTTATTTTTATTTTATGTTACTCGCTTTGAAAGAACGAAGTAAAAAAGTGATATAAAGAGCGTAAAAAATGTTTTTATAATATTATTTAGAGTGATGTTATTGAATTAGTTTGCTCTTTACTTTACGTTTGCTCTGTTTGCAACGAAGACAATGGTTCTTTAGTATGATTTCAAATTGCGAAACAGATATCTTAAAGGCATTCAAACAGCATCCAATCCAATTTTTCAGTTCTCGAAAGGATGATTCGCCTTGACTCCCCGTTACATTAAAATGTAGAAAGCGACAACTGAGATGCGACACCTACTTGTTGTTGTAGTTGTTGTACCTAAAACAAATTGAAACTATTATTTATTAAGTATAATTTTCTTCTTTGTTAAAAATAAGTTTACATAAACCACAGCCTTTTCTGGTTCACCTAACTCGATGTTAAGAGTTTTTAAATCAACTGCTGTGGCCACAGCCTTAAAACTTCTTTCGACAGTCGAACGAATCAATTTTATTTGACTGTACAGACTGTTGTACCGTTTTAATGCGTGAATGTAGTAGCTTGGATAGACTCACTCGATGTAAACATCTAATGTTCAAATGTACTGCCCAATGCTCAAATATTTTACTTTTTACTTTTCAACTAAAAGACGCGCAATCAAATTGATTGTAAGCTCATGAAGAGAAGAGTCTACCTATTTTAAGTATTATTTTTGGTTTTTAATGTGTCATAAAAACCATACGATAAAAAAAATGCGTAAATGCATAATTTTTGCCACCGGATCTGCGATTTCGTGTTTTAGTTATTTTAGTTCGCGACCGATGTCATTCACATTTGTTGCGGTTGAGTTTAGTTGGACCTTCATGCAAATTTGTCTATTTTGCATATCCTGCACACATGTCAAAAGTTGTTCCAGTTTTTTGTTGGCTGAAAGAAAGAATAGCAAATTAAAATTGTACAATAACGATGATTTAATAGGAACATTATTGGTTAAAGTAAAGCATTTTTGTCCCATTACATCGATTAGCTGGAAAACTATAAATCCTATAAACCAGAAACTTAAACCGAAAAATCCTATTAACATGAAGATTAATTTTTACCAAAGGTAATCAAATAGTATATCATATAAAAGGGATTTACTTTAAAATTTTAAAACAGTTTTCTTTTCTCTCTTAGTTCCGAATCTAATTGGTTCAAAAACTCAAGTTTTTGGACTTAAAGAAAAATTAGTAAGTTTTTAATGACAAATATAGCGAAATGTTAAATACGCTATATAAACGTGTAAAAAGGTTGTTTCATGGTAACTTTAAGATGCATAATGGACGCATTCACAAAAATTTGGGTTGGGCGAAGGGCTAACCCCCATTTCCGTAAAAAAATTATTTGCTATGAACTCTGTACACAACCCTTGAATTATCTAGGATTCATCACAAGAACAGCTATGGTAACTGTACCCGGACTACGATTTAAAAATGGGAACCTGGAACGTGCTAAGCCTTAGAAAACCAGGAGATCTCCTAAAACTGATTTTCCATTCATCTTTTATCGACACATTTTCTTTTATGTCTTCATTATAAATATCGTAGAAATATTCCATCTAAAGTAAAAATTTTTATTTGGATGTAGTATAAAACGTTTTGAACACAAATAACTATAAGATGCTACGTAAGAAAAAAAATTGCCTTCATGCCTTTTCACAATCGTAACATCTACTCCGCTGTCTGGTAGTAAGGTAGCAAGCGTGGGTCGAAACATACAGCCTGTATAACAGCGTTTGGAAGTTTCAGCAATTATTTTAGGCACCGAAAATATTTGTTTGGTTGTATATTCCTTGATCGTGTTACGTTTGATTTCATGAATAAGATTGAGAGCACTACTGTGGACTAAATATAGATCATCTGACCCCATAAGGTTCGAAAGTTGTTACACTCGTAGATCAAACATTAAAATAATTTACAAATCAACAACAACTGATATCTTTTGCAAGCTTATTACTTTTGCTTTGGGCTAGGTATGGGTTTCTAGATGTCAGTTTTTGTTAAACCAGTGTTGTTTAGAGGGATGTATGTATTCTGGAAGTTAGCTTGCTCTATAATTATTGATTTTTAAAGGAATTGAAAAGGAGCAATGTAATACACAAAAAATCCAAGTCACTTTAGTATACCTAGAGTAAGCGATTATATTTTTTTTTTAAATATCTCAAACCAGAGATTTCATATGCAACAGTATCAATCTCAAATGTTCACTCATATTTATTTATTAGAAATTTATTCCATATGCGGGCGAGACAATGAAATATTAGAATAAAAATGTTTCTTGTAAGTTAGAAGAAATTAGATAAAAAAATTTTTAAAAAACGAAACATATTTTTAAAAAATTTATGTAAAAATGTGCAATACAAATGTGTGATGATTATTTTGATTTCCAGAAGAAAAAACAAAATAGAAAGGAAAAAATTGTTTGATGTCTTCTTTACTTGTTTGTGCATGTTTCTTGATATTTGTTTGATATATTTTTCAAGGAAATATCTGGATTTTGTTTTCTTTTCTAAGTAAACAATAATGCATATTTGGATCATCAATATGTTGTTGTTTTAGAGATTGTATTATGCGAAGTTGAAATTTTTTGTTTGGTCTGATGTCATGTTAGATACATATGTTTTGAGTTATGTTGATTCTCATAAATAAACCCTTTTGTTACCTAATTAAAATTTATACAATTTCGAAAATTTGTTTTGCATAAGTTTTATAAAATTCGAGCTCTATACCATGGTATATAGTACAGATTATGGTTAAGTATCTGCAGTCGTGCAATTCAATCAAATATTATGTTTTATACAATTCATTGACACAAAGTAAGTATTATAAATTTAAGTAAGCGGACTTGAGAAATGGGCAAACAAATTCTAAAACGTATCCAAGACCCACAAAATAGATCTTGCATTATGCATATCATATTTAATTTTTTTTAATAGAAATAGCAAGAATTAGAAATTACAAAATGTGTCACAACAAAATATAGTTACGTTTTAAATTATGGGTCGATCAACAACATGCGCTCTGAGGTGTAGATAGACGCTTTGTTTAAACCGATGTTTGATCTCGTTAAAACAGTCCATTTGTACAATTAAGACTCTTCACATTCTGTCACTTTGACTTTTGACAGTGAGTGATCTCAACAGTTTGACTGTTTGCTCAAACCGATTGCCGAGTAAAACCAGTGAACAGAAAAACCCGCCATTCATTACCTATGGTTAGCTTGTCTGAGGAGTACCAAAAGATCCTTATTTATGTAGGAGATGTCAAGACAAATTAAAACCTATATAATATCCTTATTTATCTTGACTAAACCATATACTATTTTTTTTTTCTAAACTATTCGATTGCCCAAAAATATTAAGCTATATTTGGCGACGTTGATTACGATTAACGCAGTATTTGCAATAAACAGAAAGTAAGCCAAAGTTCTTGATAAATATAAAAGACACATTATAAGCTTAATACAAAAATAACAGATTATTAATACAAAAATAACAGATTAAAATAAGCTTTAATGTTTAACTTCACTTACAAATGGATCTATGGAAATGGAAAATTTAATAATTTAATAAAAATACTTTATTTTACATACAACAAATTGGATTATCCCCAGAAGATGCTTAGCACGGAGGAGCTGGGGTTAATCGAGGCAGGGCTAGTGAACCAACTAGCAAAAGGATGCCCTGATCACAGGATCGGGTTTGGGGGGATTCACTTCAAACCTGGTTATGTGATGGTAGAGTGCGGCGACAAGCAGACGGCAAAATGGCTCGTGTCTGTTTTACCTGAAGTGAAAGTTGGTAAACATTCACTTGTGACGAAATTGGGAGATAATATTCCGATTCCTCACAAGATTACCGTCTTTCTCCCAAGGAGTGCTGGGCAGACCAGGGAGAAATCTCTCGCGCTGCTAGAAGAGCAAAACGCCGGCTTGTTTATTAAGGATTGGAAGCTGTCGGGCAATCGGGATGAGGGCACAGGCCAGCTCCTGACTGCACTGATCGACGACAGGGCAAAGACAGCCTTATCGGAGGTAGGGAATACCCTTAACTATATCGATTTGGCAAAGTCTTTATCCACGGACCAAGAAGGGCGATTGCGGAAAGAACAGAGGAAAAAGCGACAGGTAATATTTCGGGGGAAGCAGCTCAGATACTACCGACAAAGGGAGCAGCCACAACCTTAACGACACCCAATGAGGTGGTAAATATGGTTGTCGAAGAGGTGGAGGATGTTGCTGCAGAGGATTGTAGCAGCATCGAGGATGTGGAGACCGAGGAGGAGGAGAGGTTGTTGATGGATGAAGGGGCAGGTACGCCCCTCGCTGACAACATCTAATGGCAGCGGCAGGAAGATTGTGCGTGGCCCAAGTGAATGTCCACCACGCCATAGCAGCGTCAGCTGTGGTGGCCAGGACATTCACTAAGAAACAACTAGGGCTCACGCTGATACAGAAACTCTGGATCCACAGGTAGTATGGGATACTAATGCAGACTCACCCAGAGCGTGCATTATGATTAGGAAAAACATTAATTATATTTGTCTTTCAGATTTTCTTACCAGGGACTTGGTGGCCATATCAACTACCATCACACTCGGAGGCATTCGCGCCGCCAGGTAGTGGTAGCATCGGCATACTGTACAGGGGACGGGACACAGATACCGTCTACGGAGGTACAGGGGCTGGTAGAATGGTGCAACAAGAAGTGGCCTCTTATCATCGGTTGTGATGCAAATGCTCACAACGAGACATGGGGAAGTAGGGCATGGTCGATTAATCGATTGGGACTAAATATCGATTAACGATTAATATGAAAATTTTAACATCGATTAATCGATTAATCGATTAAATAAAATTTTTGCTAATTCTAATATTTTTATTAATTTTTTTAAACAAATACGCGCGTTATATCAAATTTAAAAGTTCAACTTTTACAATGACATCAGAATAAACAAAAATTTAATAGCTATCTATGTATTAAGGGCGTAAAGTAGGTCTTTTTTGCATAAGAGTGAAATTGTTGCTCTAGGCGTTAGCCTAGGATTTGTATCTCCCTCTCTGTCATTGAAGTTTTCAGACCTTACAAAATTTTGTGTTTGGAAATATACTGTACTAATTGAAAATGATAAGAAAGAAGCTGTTTCCTTCAGAATGGAAAGTAATGGAGTTCAATATACTCCAAACCATAGTTTACTGGTTGGATTAATAATAAAAATATTACTTAAGGCATAGTAAATATTTTTGTATTGGGATCAAATTTTGTTATTAATGTACTTTGTGTTATACCCATAACAACTAAAAAAGTAATTCGTAAGGAAAAGAGAATACATCTTCAGACAATAAACCTTTTCACAATTTAATACAAAATTCGTTAAATTAATTTGTAAATTTTAAACATTTTCGTAAATTTAGATTAATCGATTCATAATTTTTTTGTTCGATTAATCGAACAATTTGCGAAATGATCAATTAATCGAACAATCGATTAATCTAACCATGCCCTATGGGGAAGTACGGATACAAACCAGAGAGGTGAGTTTCTGTTAGAATTTTTAATAAAAGAAAACCTTAGCGTGTTTAACACTCCCACCTTTGTCACAAGAGCAAGACAAGAAGTGTTAGATTTAACGGTAGGAAGTATCGAAGTAGGTCAGTTCATAAATAAGGAGAGTATCAAATGAACCCTCCCCGTCGGACAATAGAATGACTCTGTTTGAACTGGATAGTACGGTAGAGGAATCACCCCCATTTCGGAACCCCAGGAACATAAGGTGGGATCAATTTGAGGAGAGCCTTAAAGAAAATCTACAGCTAGTAACTGTTAGAAGGACAGTAAAACACTACACCGCGCTGGAACAAGCTGTAGCGGAGGTAAATCTGACAATCACCAAGGCGTTTGAGGCCAGCTGCCCAATTACTAAGGTAAAAGAGCAGAGAGAAGCGCTTTGGTGGAGCAAGGAATTGTCAAAATTAAGAGCAGAAGTACGGAGACTTTTCAATAGAACAAAGCAATCCGGAAACTGGGAAGAGTATACCAGGGTGCTTACCACCTACAAAAAGGAAATTAGGAGGGCAAAGAGGGGCAATTTCAGAACCTTTTGTGATAATATCTCGGCAGCGCCTATAGCGGCTAGGCTGCACAGGGCTTTGGCGAAGAACGGTGTCGAGATTAAAACTTCGTTGAGAAGGCCGGATGGTACGCATACGGAGGAAGAGCAGCAGAGAGCTACTCTTCTTCTCTTAACACACATTCCGGGAGGCATAAGCGCGTGTACAGAAGACACGGGTAAGCAGAAAACTAAAAGACCAAGCCCAGAGGACTAGAGGGTGGCTGCCTAACTTTTTACGGAGGAGCGAAATAAGTGGGACATAGGCAGTTTCCAGCCTTACAAATCACCAGGAGTGGACGGTATAGTCCCAGCTCTCCTGCAGAGGGGCAGAAGTAGCTGTTACCGCACCTCCTGGGCATATTCAGGAGCAGTCTGGCGCTTGGGCATATTCCAGAACCATGAAAAACGGCGAATGTGATATTTATTTCAAAAGTAGGTAAGAAAGATGTCACTCAGCCGAAGTCTCATAGACCCATTAGTTTAACATCTTTCATGTTAAAAACGATGGAAAGGTGACCGACAACTACATACAAACCAAAACCTTGGCGAGATCACCTTTGCAAGATAGTCAACACGCATACAGAACGGGCAGATCAACGGAAACCGCGCTGTTCACGTTGACGAAAGAATTAGGAGAGGCGGTGGACAACAAAGAAGTTGCTATCTGTTTCTTCTTGGACATTGAAGGAGCATTTGATAACACCTCACATGGAGCGGTCAAGAAGGCTCTAAGTGAGAAAAAGGTTGACAACATCACAACCGATTGGATGTGTGAGATGCTGAGAACTAGAGTAGCAGAAACCAAGGCTGGGGATTGCAAAATCCCCACTAGGGGCTGTTATCACCCCTCATGTGGAGTCTAGTGGTGGATAAAATCCTAACTATATTAAGTAACCAGGGCATTAAATGTCTTGGGTACGCGGATGACATAGTCATTATCGCCAGAGGTAAGTTCGAAGAAACACTTTGTGATATAGTACAGAGGGGACTGAATCTGGTGAATACTTGGTGCACATCTGTGGGACTAAAACTCAATCTGAGTAAAACCACAATGGTCCCGTTCACCAAGAAAAGAAAACTTAACATGAAACCCATCATGATGAGGGGCTCCATAATTAAATCTGCACAGGAGACTAAATATCTAGGAGTAATTCTTGATAGCAAACTCCTGTGGAGAAGCCACATGAAAGCAGTGGTAAACAAAGCCGTAAGAGCTCTAATGGTATGCAAAAACCTTGCGGGTAAAACATGGGGGTGCAGCCCACGAATCCTAAGGTGGATGTATACCACGATAGTTAGGCCAGCCATCACTTACGGAGCGGTGGCATGGAGCAAAAGAGCCCAGCGTAATGCTGGGAAAACTGAATTGGAAAAGGTGCAGAGGCTGGCTTGTATCTGAATAACGGGTGCAATGAGGACTTGTCCTACCGCGTCAATGGAGATGCTGTTAGTTCTGGTTCCGCTCCACTTGCAGATTAATAGCGTAGCTAGAGAAACCATACTGAGATTTAGCATGGAGGGTTTGGGTAAGGAAAAGATCATAAAGTCTTAATATCGGGATAGTCTCTCAAGGGATAATCCCTTGCTTGAGTTTCCTAAAGATGGAATGATTAAGCAGTACGACTTCGATAAGAAATATACATCGCAGTTGTGCAAAAAAGCGGAGTGGAGCAGTGAATCCACTACGTACCATCTGGGTAACGATGTTATCAAATGGTACGCGGATGGGTCTAAAACCGGGGTAGGAGTGGGCGCCGGAGTATTTGGACCAAAAACCAAATACTTTGAGCCCATGGTCACCTACCCAAGCGTCTTTCAGGCTGAGATATGTGCAATCGAAAGATGCGCAAACTTTTGCTTAAGTAGGAAATATAAGAATAAGAGAATTGCCATCTTATCAGACAGCCAAGCAGCAATCAATGCGTTACGCTTATACACCATCACATTCAAAATTGTTGGAGACTGTGTGAGCAAGCTAAATAAGCTTGGGAATAGTAACAAAGTAACAGTTTACTGGATACCTGGTCATGCGGGTATCGCAGGTAATGAAGAAGCCGAAATTAGCAAGACGAGGTGCTTTAACATCGTTTGTTGGCCCGGGGCCCTTTTGTTGACTGGGGACTAAAGCCATCCCCGAAAGGATGAGGGAAGCAATTATGACGGATTGGTCCAAAACCTGGGATAACACCGAGGGTCTAAGGCAATCCAAGGAGGTGATTGGATCGTTCAATTAAAAGAGAGCAGTAATGTGCTGTAGGTTAAATAGGAATAACCTAAGAATGCTGACAGGGGTTCGTACAGGACACTGTAAACTAAGAAAACACCTTAATAACATTGGGGTGGAGCAGGGAGAAGAATGTAGATTTTGTCTTTTGGAAGAAGAGACCCCAGCCCATCTTCTCAAAGATTGTGAAGCCTTGATCTACATGAGAAGGTTTCATCTGAGGGAATGTTACATTGACGGGTATGACCTGCATAAACTTAACCCTCTCCATATCCTGAGGTTCCTGAAGGAAGCTGGACTGGAGGAGGTGCTCTAACTGGGTAGTCACTATTTTAAAAATAAGTTGTATGTAAAATAAAATATTTTTATTTAACTATTAAATTTAATAATTGATTAATAAAGTCAATTTGGAGACCAATTTTATAATACATATATTTTTAAATTTATGTAAATTATATATCTAGCCATGTCCATTGTTTATTCATTGAATATTTTAGCATCAGTTTACTATTCAATGTACTTCCAAATTTTTAACGCTTTTATTTTCCGCTGAGCACCAATTCTTGAAATTTCCCGCAGGAGGGATCGATTTTGATCGATTATGATCAATGTTGATCTACGGGTCTGACTACCCTGCGTACTCCAGTCCCTGCCATTGACATATGAGTTAGCGTGAGATATCACATACCACTGGCAATGGCAGGAGATGTCATTAGCCAAGATGATATCTTAGGGTGCTGGCGGACGAACTTTAATTAGTCAACGGCAGCACTTCCAGTCTTAGCTGGGCAGCGTTCCGTAGCGGTACCGCTCATTAGCTCTTCCGAGGAATCGAACCAACACGTAGTTATGTGTGGGCTTTGTGCCTCGGTTGAGGTGGTGGGCGGTGCGTCTGGGGTGCGCTGCATCAGCTGGATATTGGCATTTAGTTTTGTTTTGTTTTCTGCAAATTTCTCACAATTTGTTTTTCACTTATTATTTTGTTATTATTTCTTCATCTTATCATGAAATATTGGCATATGTCATATTTTGTAGTATGATAGGATTTTTTACTTAGTTATGCATTTTAAAATAAAACACAAAAAAATAAAAATAAACATTTTGATATATATATGGCAGTACAACCGAAAAAAAATAAGTCTGCAAGTGGTAAAGCAAATTTGCGCAATCCACCCGCCCATAAAGCGGCATGTCCACGGAATTTGCAGGGACAAAACATATATGAATCAATAAAAAATTTTAAAATACATGTTCAAAACATCTGCGGATTGAACGCTAACCATGACCACGTGCAACATCATCTTGAGCACGACAAACCGAACATTCTATTCCTTACAGAAACACAAGTTTCTGAAAATTTTCTCTTTATAGAATCGCTTAATTCCAAATATAGGCTCGAATCAGCTTTCAAACTCCATCAGGGCGTATGCGCATTCATTCATGAGAGTGTTGCGTACACGCGCTTTCCAAATTTTGAACTACACGGTGACGGCTTCAATACAATGGTTTTAAAGATTTGTCTTCCAGAAATGACTTTTTTTACAATAGCTTTATACCGGTCCCCCAACAAACGTAACCCAAACTTTTTTAATATACTGACAAAAATTATGGACGAGATTAGAGCAAAGTCCCCTAATTGTGAAGTTATCGTTACCGGTGACTTCAACGTCCACAACAAATCATGGTTGGAATTCTCCAAATCGACCGACGATGTTGACAATAGTGGAAAACTGGCAGAAATTTTTGCCGCGTCTCAGGGCCTATTCCAAATTGTTAAAAGCCCGACTTTCACTCCCCGTAATGGCGGTGATAATAGTTTTCTACTAGATCTCTATCTTACCACAATGCCAGATATTACGAGTGTCGATGTTGCGAAAGGTAGTATTGGAAATTCTGATCATTATTTAATCTCATCAGTTATCAAAACTGATTTACTTAAAACTACAGCTCCCAAACCCCGTAAAATATTTCACTACTCAAAAATGGATAAGAGTGGTCTTCAAAATTTTTTCCATGGTTTCCCTTTCGACCGTCATTGTTTTTACACTGACAATGTAAATGTTTCTGCTCAAAACTTTACAGAAACCATCCAATTTGCTATCAATAAATTTGTCCCTTTCTCCATAGTAAAACCCAAACAAAAATACTTGTATTCGAAAGCTGCCAAAACGGCACTTAGAAACAAACGTAGATCATTTAATATTTGGATTCATAACAAAACTCCCACTAATCGATCCCAATATCTAAAGGCCAACAAAATATCTAATCAGATTATCTCAAACGAAAAGTCCGAAATTGACAGAGCGAAAGCCTCAAAACTTACGTCTATGTCTGTTTCTGACAAGAGTTTCTACAGTGCCATTAATTCTTTAAATTCTGGTACAAAATTTTCTATTCCCCCTATTATTGATGGTGATTTAATCGTCAATGATCCCGCAAGAAAAGCTAACCTGTTCGCTGAACGCTTTGCTCTGAACTCCACTGTTTTGGAAACTCCTAAAGAAATACCCCAAATCCAGTCTTCAGGAGTTAATATGAATGAACTTCACTTCAAACCCAAAATAGTCGCTAAACTTTTAAAGGGGTTAAACATCAACAAAGCATCAGGAATGGACAATATTCCACCCATTATTTTAAAAACCTTTTCCAAAGAACTTGCACCTACTTTAACTAAAATATTCTACCAATCCTACAAATCTGGTATATTTCCCTCGTGCTGGAAGTTGGCAAATGTCCAGCCCGTCCCCAAAAAGGGACCAAAATCCGATATCTCAAATTATAGGCCAATAGCTTTACTATCGGTCCTATCCAAAGTCTATGAGCATTATATTAATACACATATTTCAAAATTTCTGGAAGAAAATCATTTGATATCCGACAGCCAATACGGTTTTCGAAACAAAAGATCAACTACCGATCTATTAAACTATGTAGCGCATTGTTGGAACAGCATACTTGATAAAGGTGGTGAAACATACGTTATCGCTTTAGACATCTCCAAGGCATTCGATCGAGTCTGGCATGCCAACTTAATCAACAAGCTCGTTGCGTACGGTTTTCATCCCAATGTTGTGAAGCTGATTCAAAATTTTCTATCCGACCGATACATTTCGGTCTCCTTAGACGGATATTCTTCTGAGTCTAAACTAATTAACGCTGGTGTACCCCAAGGCTCAGTATTGTCCCCAACCCTATTTTTGATTTATATCAACGAATTGTTGAAAATCACCAGCAACCCAATAAATAGTTTTGCAGATGATAGTACTCTGCACAAGTCGTTCGAGCCCCTTCCTTCAAAAGGTAAAATGCACGAACGAATTAATCCTGCCCGGAGAGACGCTGCCATAAACGTGAACAAAGACCTGAATAAAGTCGCCGACTGGGGTGACCAAAACCTTGTCAATTTCAACTCCACCAAAACACAGCTGTTGATTGTTTCCAGATTAAAGACCGAGTTCCCCAAAGATATTTTATTTAGTATGTGTGATGAACCAATAGGTGAATGTAAAAACATTCGTTTATTGGGTGTTGCAGTTTCAAATGACCTACTCTGGAACGATCATGTAATGGCGATGGCAAAAAGCGCGTCTAAAAAACTCGGCCTCCTAAATAGATGCAAAAAATTTTTCACTCCATACCAATTGCTCCATGTTTATAAGTCCTATATTCGTCCCTGTATGGAGTACTGCTGTCAAGTTTGGGGTGCTGCCTCTGTTTCCATCTTGGCCCTCTTGGACTCTGTTCAAAAGCGAGCTATACGAATTGTAGGTGATCGAACTTTGACATCAAAACTTGATTCCCTACAACATCGTCGCACTGTTGCTGACCTCGTTGTTTTTTACAAATATCGTCATCAGCAGTGCTCAGATGAAATCAGCGGCATCATGCCTCAGACTTATTCTTACCCCCGTTCCACTCGGCAATAGGCTGCCGCAACCAGTGAAACGGTAAAGATCCCGCGCTGTCATACTGGCAGATCGCAGAGAGACTTCTTTGTCCGAACTGCGTACAAATGGAATAGTTTGCCGGAACACTTAGTCTCAGGTGGCTTCAACCCACAGATGTTTAAAAAAAGCGTTAATCTACACCTCAGAACGCCAGTTGTTGTGGGACCCAGGTCTAGACCTAGGTCTTAAAAGGTATTTATGTGTTGTTGTGACACATATTCTAAACCCTATTACACAACACATTTTATTAAAAAAAAAAAAAAAAAAAAAAATTAAAAAATTAAATTAATTTGAGATTCATAATGACTATTGTTTGCTTTATATTTAAATAAAACCCACAATGAATTCATTTTATATATACGCGACAGTATATTTTATTAAACAAAAGAATAATTGTAATCAATCACGTATAAGTAGTTTAAAAACAAAACCTAGTGTAAGAGCTATACATACTAATCTCGTTATTGCAAATTTTTAAGAAACAATTACATATTTTAAAAATAAAAACAGTTTCAGCATTAATTTTTACACATTTACAAAATTATTTATTTAAAAACTACTATCTTTTTGTGTTCACTTCTGTATTTATATTTTCTAATATTTATATATGTATTCATTAAATTTTTTGAAATACTTAGTATAAATTGTTCAATGCCAAGCTCTATTGAAAAATGCCGAAAACGAGAGTTTTATTTAATAAAATTTACAAAAAACGTCATAGGGAAAACATATATGATTCCTGATAATGAGACCCTGGTCCGGCTCGGATCATAATCAAGAAGTCGAGTCTTCAGATAAGTTCCACCTATAAAAAACACTCACTGTGCAGCATATATTTCCTATTTTCCAAACACCTTAAATTGTAGACCAAAACAAACAATAAACGATATGTAAACAATTGCATTTGGTTCCACGGTAAACAAACACAGATAATATAAACCAATTATACTGGGCGACAAATGGTAGGGGTCAGTGATCCGCTGGGGTTCTGACTACCGGGAAAAGTTATATCGGTAAAAAAAAGTTATACGTGTCCCAGCGTTTCGCTGGGTCACGTCTAGGAATCGAGATATATCGATTTGAAGTTAGTATGTATCATGTAGGGGAAATAGTCACGTTTTGGGGACATGACTCGTGAACAACTAGTTATATTTAACTGAAATAAATTTAGAAAAATTAAGAATTACAATTCCTTTAATCTACTGATACACTATTTCTTTACACAATCAACAGTTTCGCAGTTATAAATAAATTTATGAAGAAAAAAAATAATATTTTGCCTAAAGAATAAAAAAATTGTATTTTAAAAAATCATGAAACATTCAAAACGGAAAAAAGTGTCAAGTCTTATTACTTTGACGTAAAGTCACATAATCTGTGCACAAAACGAGACATAGATCATGAAAATCGATGAACGCATTACGTAAAGGTATCTCATTTTGACAAGAATATTGATTTTTCATAGAAATTTTTTTTTTAATATTTTTACTGGAATAAACTCCAAAATTTATTGTTTTAAATGTATTTGGACATGTGTCTATGTGTCTTTGTGTATTAATTTTATTTTTTTTTACTTTTTTATTTATTATTTTCTATTTTTTATTTTTTTATTTTTTATTTATTAATTTTATTTTATTGTTTTATTTTATTATTTTTAGTATAATTTTATTTTATATTTTTATTATATTTTATTAAATTATTATTATTATTTATTATTATTATTATTGTTTATTATTATTACTATTTATTATTATTATTATTTATTACTATTATTATTTATTACTATTATTATGATTATTTACTATTATTATTTATTATTCATTATTTGTTATTATTATTTATTATTTATTATTTTTTTTATTGTTTATTTATTATTCATTTATTATTTTTATTTTTTTTATTATTTATACATTATTTATTTATTATTTATTTTATTTATTTGTTGAATTTTTTTATTTTATTTATTTATATTTTTATTTTATTATTTTTATTATTTTTTTATTTCACTTTATTATTTTTATTTCATTTATTTATTTATTTTATTTTTTTGTATTTCTTATTTATTTAATTTTAATTTTTTTATTTTTTCGTTACTTTTTCAGTATAGTATATTAGTAGATTAAAGGAATTGTAATTCTTAATTTCTAAATTTGTTTCAGCAAAATCGGACTAGTCGTTCTCGAGTTATGTCAAAAAAAGAACCACAAACGTGACAATTTCTCCTATATGATACTTACTAACTTCAAATCGGTATATCCCGATTCCTAGACGTGACCCAGCGAAACACGTTTAATATTTTTTTTACCGATATAACTTTTCCCGGTAGTCAGAGCGGATTTTGTTTGTCGCACAGTGTTATTAATTGAATCGTTAAAAAACCATAAATCCCAATGAACCAAAACCAATAACGCCCAATAATACAATTTTTACCATTAACATTTTTTTATTCTTTTCAAATTAAATTATAAATTTTCCCAAGTCACCCATACAATATTTTTTTATTTTTTCTATTTCTTATCATTTTCTCTAATCGACCAAAAATGAAACAAAAAGAAAATTTACAATGAAAATAAAAGTAAGAAAAAAACAAAAATCCGTTTTTCACATAAAATTTTATTTTTATCTGATTTAAATTTTTTTGAATTAAGATTTTCCTACTGTCTTTTGTAAAATGTGAATATGTACCAATTTAAGAGTTTTTTGTTCGTTTGGTGTTGATCGGTTATGGTTAAATTTTAATGGGTTTGGCTGGAATTTGAATCATTTATTTGTTTTAACTAATATCAATTCGTGATATTTTCGTTACTTTCTTTTGACGTTTTATACTTTTATCAGATTTTATGAAAAATTATTGTTGGGAAATGTAGTTACATAGTTATGTAATTACATAAACCATATGATCTTTGTAGTTTTATTCTTTTAAAATGAATATATCACGTAGAGTTGATAAAAATCGAGCTTAGAGTTTAAAATTTCTGATAGAAATTTGTATGTTGTGGTACTCATTGTCACTAGTGTTATGTTATTAATACAACAATATGTGGGCTTTTGGTGATCTGAAAAATTTTAACGACGAAATCATAAAAAAATTAAATTCCCTTCAATGTCTTTGTCATAATTGCAAATTGTAGTCTGAAAAAATATATCTTTTTACTCGCAGACTAAAGCGTTTTTTTAATCTTTACAAACTTCCAACTTAAAAATTCATCAACTTCATTCCCACAAGCCGACTTTTTAATATTCTCTCGTATATTATTCATTTCCCTATTTCCCCAACATTTCATCATAACATCAAATTTCATTTCCTTTACTTTTCCGGCTTTAGATGATAAAAACAATAACATGACAATTTGTTCATATTAAACAGACATTCGTAAAATCATCACTAAACAAACAGTTAAAGCTCAAACAGATACAGCAACATAAAAAAAAACTGATCCCGGATGAATAAAAAAATTATTTGAAATTAAAAATAAAATTAAGAAAATTAACAAGAAATCTTTCTCAGCTCAACTCATCATCTTATTGGTGGCGTAGAATTTTTTTTTTTTGTGTAAAAAATACGGGTTTTGATTTTTGTTTTGTGATTGGGGAAGTATGACAAAGCGCTAACTTGTTAAATGTTAATTAAAAACAATTTAAAATAATTTAAATAATCATAAATAAATTTTGTTACTGTTAGTGTTATGAAATATTATCAGGGTGGGTCTAATTAATTGATATATGTTTTATGAGGGTTAATTTAAAACATTTTGTTATTTAATTTATAGTTCGATACTAAAGAAATCACAATAAATTAAAGTATATTGAAATTTGTGTTTGTTTTGTAATTCGGACGTTACGGTTAATTGGCTGATCGGGGTGAGAAAACTATATGTCAGTCAAGAAATGTAACGGTTTCATTTAGTTGTCGATGATATTTTTAAATTTTTTTTTATAATTTAGGTTGGAGGAGAAGGGAGGTGATATGGGTACTTTCGGATAGAAGCCTTTTTTTGCTACGGGTTAAAATTAATTTAACAAATTTTTTAGAAAATTTTAATTAAAGTCCTCGATCAAAAATTTATATTATTTTGTTATGACATCCGGGTCACTCGTTGAGCTACGGGTCATTGGTTCACTATCACTAGTTGATAACATGATCGAAAACAAATAAGGATTAGCGTGATCATCCTGAATTCATCCGTGGTAATGTTAATTAAAAAGGGCGGAACGTCAAATTTCTGCATTAATTATGAAACGTTGAGCGAACCTACAAAAAAATAACGGAGGTAGTGGGACTGCGTCTTATCAACTGAAAATGTCTTCTGTTTTGCCTTTAAGTTTATGCACCGCTTTAATAAAGTAAAAACATAATCATGTCCGTGTTCTGTAAACTTTCTTAGAACAATTGCACGAAATTGTATTAGAGAACCAAATTGAAAATATAAAAGGACTAAATTACCTAAAGAACCCAGAAATTAGCTTAAAACGAAATCCAAAAACTGCAATCTACAACATAATAAAAAGAAATACCTGAATCATATCGTCACAAATAAGGGAAGGAGATTTATTTGAAACTACTAATTTGAGGTCATGCTCTCTCAGTAGGTCTAACTGTAAACCAAACCTAGCATGATGGTCAAAGAAAGGCCAAACTCCATCGTTAGTAGATCACGTTTTGCAAGAATGCAAAAAAAACTAGAGCTAAATGTTTACGGGAAAATCTGTATGATATACCAGAGAGTATACAAATAAGAGTGGAAAGTTCTGACAGTCATACATAGAAGTGGTATACAGAAGTTTTTTGAAACGTACAGACTTCACAAGACGCTATACACTGGTCACACCGGCCCAAGTAAATAATTAGATATTTAATGTATAACCGATTTTGAGTATAGACTCAAAGATCTAAGGACTCATAGGTCAAACCGTGTGACGAACAAAACTCTTGGGTTATAAACAACATAAAATTTTTAAAATCTACAGGAACGGATAATATTATTCCTGCACAAGACATTTTGACAGCACACATAACAGAAGATGGACACTACACTTCTGTAGTATCCATCCACTAGATCATATTTTTTGTAATGGAGTAGAGATCAGCTCTAAACGGTCAACGTATCGAAATACCCAATTTTTCCCGTTCTTTTAAGGAAAAAAACCCTCAGAAATTCCCATCAAGTTTTCAATAAAAATATAAATATAAATTCAATTATTTATTGAAAAAACTTCAAAAACCACTACAATTATAACAATATTTATCCTTTCGACAGCGATAGATATAGATTTATCTCCGTTTTTTACGACTATATTTGTATACGTTATTAGTCTTAATATAGAATAAAACAAACAGTTGTTATTTTATTCTGTACCGCGAATGTGGCGGAACACAATAAAACAATTTATTTGATTGTATTGTATGCTGAAATAAATTTTATTTTATTTCATAAAAATTTGATTGCATGTTATAAAAAATTAAAAGCAAACATTTTCGACTTGTAGTATTCCGGTACATCGTGAAATAGGAATTGGGAAATAAATTGTAACAATTTTTCATTACTAGTATTCTGTATTCTGTGCCGCGGGAAATAACAAATTCGTATTAGAAAATATTTCGTTATTTCATTCATTGCACTTTTTTCTCAATTCTCAATTCCCAGAGAAAGGTCGGAATAGACGTACTGATTATATAAAAAACAGTCAATTAAAATACGCATGTCCCTCTCTCGAATATTAAAAAAGGCAAAGACTACTATGATTAAATTGAATTAAATTTCCAAAAGATTGTTTTTTTGGTTTCTCATTAGTATAAAATTTGATGTCTTTCATCAGGTAGGGCTTTCATTAGGCTTTTCATAGACTTTTCATTTTCAAAATACCAAATAATTAAATAGATATCGAAATTGAATCAAATTTATTTAATTGTTTGGAATTAATTATTCAAAAACATACATTAAAATTCATTGTTTTTCTTTATTCGTTTTACTTGTTTTATTAACAAATTTTAAACTAATTCAATTTAAATTAACAAATGTTACTCTATCGGGAGGATAAAACGTTGTATTGGGTTCGTTTTTAATGAATTTTATTCTCTCGGAAATTTGTAATACTCGCTTGTGCCTCGCTTGTGATTAACTTTTCCTTGAAAAATAAAATATTGCATTAAACACTTACACAATATATTACTTTTGTTTCGATTCTCCATACAACTTGTGGAATAAGAAAGATTTGCTATAAAATGGAGCATTAAATCTATTAAAATTGAGAAGGACATTTTTAAAAGAAGTAAATATGTCTTGATTTCGTGATTTTCAAAAAATTTTTAAATTGTAATAGCTGTTTTTCGATACGTAAAGAACTGCTCAGAAATAAAATAGTGATGTAAAACATTCCAATTTTTTTAATATGTTCAAAATGGATGGATGCATAGAGGGCCAACTTGTAGTTCCAAGTGATTTCATTTCTCGTTTCGCAGCATCAAAATATTCCTGGAATTCAGATAACATGGTGGTCCGTTGGGGTTTTCAAAAGGTACCCATCTCCCTAAGAAATATTTAAACATCAGAAGGCTTAAATTTCATCGCTGATTTGACAATACTAAAGCCGATAGGTGGTATATGCATTTGAGTAAAATTATCGGGTGATCGACATCTTTCTGAAGCCTGGTAAAAAATTGGTTGGTGCAACCATTTCAAAATAAGTTTTAATTTAAAACGACTGTATTATTAAATGTGAAAAATTCCAAGTTTCTTCCCGCTTTCCCGTTTTATATGAAATATCCCGCAAACGGGAAAAATCCCGCGATTTGGCAACACTGCTCCAGAGAAGTAAACACATTAGGTAGTTGCGAATATAAATGTTGATAAGTTTTACTAGAATGAATATAAAAATTAATACGAAAATGTTTGGAATGTGTTGACTAAACAACTAAATTTAAGTCTTTTTTCGCTGTCAGAGTATTATTTTCCAGGCCTAACTGGCCGCTAAAAAGGATGTCATAATAAAGGATCATGTAATATCTGCAAGAAATATTTGCATTTTTACGAATACATAAAAAATGTTACAGTCAAGCCTAACTACGTGGAAAGAAATTCCCAATTTTATTTCATCTTTTTACCAAATTTCTTATCAATTTAATATCCATCTCATATATGTATTAGATATGTCGTACTACGCAGGGTATGAAAGCCGATGGGTAAACCTACATGGCTGGTTTGGAAATACCACTTGTCAGATGCTAAGTATTGCTTCAGGAAAAAATAAATAAGTGTTTAAGGTCCAACCAACTGATTTAAAAGTATAATTGTCAGATTTTAGTAACATTGATGTTGTCACCATTCGTCACTGTCTCATTAGTAAACAAGAAACTAAACTTGACTAGAAAAGACTCAAAAGCCCATGACTGATATAAACATGCTGCTCGATGAAAAAAAAAATGACCGAGCTTACCGTCAATAAACCCAAAAAATCAACAGCTTATTACTATGAACGAAATCACACCGTTTACAAAATTAATTGGTTATTCATATTAAACATAAAGTAAACAGCCGTCATTATATCGTAAACCAATAAAATCCAACCCTCTGATTCAATCCGAACCATCTATCTCTTTCTATCAAATCATATTATTACAATCAAAGTCCATCTGTCACATTAATAAAAAATCTATATATCTAATACATTTCGCAGATGTAATTTTTTTTTGGTAAATATCTATTGTAATTCTAACATTAAACTAAAACTTAACCTTTTCTCAAACCAAACGAAAAAGTTTAATCTTAAAAAAAAAAACGAATAACAAAAAACTAAATGAATCAAACAAAAATGCAAGGTGTTTTCTTTGGTTGAATTCAATTCAGCGAATCGCGACGAAATTTGTTTCTTAATGATAATTTCCCAGGGATTTTCGTTTAATATAAAAAAAATTAATTTTGTTGTTGATAAAGAAAATTGAAGGGGCTACATACACACAAAAAAAAATTGAATTGAAAGATGTTTGGTAGTTTTTTGTTGTTGTCTTTTTGTGTTATTATTAATAATATTACGATTATTATGTAACAGAATTAAACATCAGGCCCAGGTGTAAGCCAAGAGAAGGGAATTAAATTTTTGTTTTCGAATAGAGCTCTGGATGTGATATAGAGAGACCGGTGTTAAATAAACATAATCAAATTAGACAAACCTTTTCATCTGCACATTTTTCACTTTTGTAATTATTTTTCTATTTTCGATAACATAAGTTTTGTTTAAATATCAGAAGTCAATTAGGGTTGTCACATTTGACATATTTTTTTTTTTCAATTTCTAAGTTAACATTAGTATTCGTATTTTCTGGGATCGGGATTTATTGTTTATTTATTTTCAGGAATGTTGTTTAGTAAAATAAAGATATGGATGGAACAAAAGAATATTTTCATTTTCATAAATGTCATTGACGTCTCCATTAGACGGATAATTAAAATTTAGACTACCTAAAGAGGCATATTAATTTAAATATATGAAAAACAAAATCAACACACGGCGTTTCACTTACCACCAAATAAGAATAAAAATATTTTTAGAAATTTTAAAAAGTAATCTTAACTTTATCTATTTATCTGGTATGCATATGGGGCTGGTTTATAACAAATAAGATGTTAAAAAAAATGAAAATTTAAACAATTTTGAGTATAAAATTAGAATGCAGATGTCAATTTATTTTTAAGAAGATGAAAAACTAAATAAACATTCAATGAGATCAAATACGACAACAACAGCACCAACACAAAAAATACAAACCAGAAGGAAAAATCTGTTTGTTGAAAATTCATTTTTATATTGTGAATCACTAAGTGGAGAAAACAGAACAAAAATGTTCCAGAAATGAAAATTACATATGTTTTTGTTTTTTGTAATAGTATAATGAAACTAAATTGGAATTTGTTCTTTTATTGTAATTTTTTATTTGTTTATTTGTTTCCTGTGATCTGTTTTTGAGGCTTACTAATTTACTAATTCGTTGTAATTGGTGACTTTATGTCCACAACAAGGAGTGGCTTAGGCACAGGTCGAAAATAGACGAACTTGGTAAACAAGCAGAATTATTTTCGTTACACCATAACTACACGCAAATAATTGACCAGCCTTTAAGAGTTCCAGATATTCTAGGCCAAAAAGGAATATCTTCTTGATTTAGTTTTAATAAACGATCCGACAATAGTGCAGTTTACAATCACAGAGCCTCTAGGATTATCTAAACACAATTTTATCTCAACTACACTAATTATTGAAATATGTATTCAGATTGTATGTATCTCTGAAACATGGTATACAAATTCTGTGAAAGATTCCGAGGTATGACTCGATGGATTTTATCTCTTGCGAAGTGATATTAAAATAATTTTGAGAAACAAAGAGGTCCAGAACTGTGACAAGAGACGTTCCTGATTAAAAGATAATTTATCTTTACTGTATATAATTATTGGTGAATAACTAACCTAAACTAACCTAAATTTTTCTCATCATTCTGCGCTTTCCTTCTGCTCGTATAGTATGCGCAATCCAGCTCAAGGGTTTGCGTATTTTATACGAGCAGAAAGGACTTGCAGGATGATGTGAAAGATTTAGATTAACTAACCAGCAAGGAGTCGATAGAGTCTTAATACAATATTAGGTGTAGATAATGATAAGAAGTAAATAATTCAAATTACCGCATGTCCGTCCCAAGCTCTAAAATTAGATCTAGTTTCTTAATTTTTTAAATTTGAAGTTGTCAACTCTAAACAAAACTAACGAGCTAAAAGCCACTGACCAACATGTAAAAAAACTGTCCAAAAATAAGTGAAGATTATAAACTTAAACAAACTTGCGAAAAATTTCAAAAATCAAAAATACAACAATCAATACAAAATGTAAGCAAGCAGAACGTTTTTTTTAATGCCGAAGCGTCAAATGAATGTCAAAAATTAAAACACAAATTAAATTATCAACCCCCCAAAAAATAAAATCCATTTATTCTAACCATCACGATATTCACACAAATTGTATTTGCTCAAACATCTTGATCAATAACATCTTGACGATCGTTAACTTACATTATATAATTCCGTTTAATTCTTTTTATTCCTGTTCTGTTGTTAACCAAAACAAAACGACAAAACTTTTTTTTTGTGTTGAAACATATTGCCAATACATCAAAAGGTGCAATGGCAAAATACGTCTTTAATCAAGGGGGACACAACCTCGAACTTTTTTTAATATAATATTCAAATTTTCATTTACTAAAAACATTTGGCTTATTACTCGTATATATTAGATTTTCCCTTATTAATTTACAGAGGATTTCCCCTTTATCTGATTCATAATCCGAATAACTAAAAACACATAAAAATCTAATCATCTGTTAGCTGAAAGAGTCGAAAAAAGTGCACCCGGTGAGAAAGTTCGAACAATTAGATTTTTTTTTGTATTTTATTTCTGTTATTGTATATTTAGCGCAGTTATAAATATTTATTTTATTTATTTCAATAAAAGAAATTGAAGCAGCTGACATTGGTCCCGTGAGAAATTTCGCGATTTACAATAAATAATAGTTCACTGGAGAACTTGTTCAGATGTTTGGTTATGTCGAAAACATTTTCTTGTTTTGTTTACATTTTTGATGTTGGTTTTTATTGGTATACATATATGTAATGTACATACATGATTTGATTTTATGTTGTTTTTTGGTGGACGGTTCTTTTATTTATTTTTATTAGCGTAGATTATGATATAAGAAAATAAAAAGTAAAATGAAAAGAGAAATGTGAAAAACGAAAAGTGGTTATTGTGTGAAAGTCTATTGTTTGGGATGAAATAGATTGAACTGATTAATTTAATGATACACTTTAAGCGGTTATTTGATTTTTTTGAATTAAATCTTGTTTTTGAATTCGTGTTTCATTTATTTGTTTGTTTTTTTCAAACCAAATTGTGCGGCATTGATGAATTGGAATACATGAGAAAAGTTTCATAAACAAAGTTGATATATATGAATTGAAATATTACCAGTTTGACATAAACAATGGCTTGGTGAAAACTTGACTAACCGTTGGTATTCACAATTATATTGATTAGTTTCGAAAAAAAAGATTAATTAAACGCTACTACTACTAAAGCAAAGCTAAGCTCAATTACACCAGCTCGCAGGTCTCCACGAAAAGCAATAGTTGAGCGATAGGCCAATCAGTCGCTTTCGAAAATCACGATATGTTAATACTTCTCCAAACATTTGCATTTACGCCCAGACGTACAAAATCTTGAAATCCTAGGAGATTTCAAAAAAATTAACCGTCAATAGACCAAGCTCCCACGACACTTTAGTCTAGCTCACATGTAACCTCTGTGAAATTGGGCTTAACTTATAGAACATATATCAAGAAATATCTATCCAGTGGCCGACTTTCTCATTTACATTGGTTAATATTTTTAATTAATTTTTGTAGTCACTAATTACAAAAGCCTACTTATTTGGAATGTAGCCTCGCTTAAATTTCTTGATACATTTGAGACTTATTTATAATTTAAGAAAATTTTGGTCTGCCTTGAGATTTTTGTGTTTAAGTACCTGGCAGACCTAATTGAATGTACGAAAAATCGATGCCATTGTTATCCCACATGTAACCTCGCTGAAATTTCTTGAAATAATTGAGACTTTTGTATAATTACAGAAAACTTTGGTCTACCTTGAGATTTGGTCTTGAGATTTGGTCTACCTTATTTACCTCACATGTAGCCTTCACCAGATTTTTGTAAATAAAAGAGTACATCTTGTCGAATAAGAAAACACGTGTCGGCCTGGCAAAAAACATTAATAAATATGGCCGACCTATTTTTAATAAACGACATCGCGCGCTAGAATAATGGATTACACCAGCAGTATGAATTTTAGAATTATTTAGATTTTTTTTTATTACAAATAATTTTACTAATAACAATTATTATTATATCATCGAAATTATTATCAATAAAATGTTAAAAAATAATGATTGAAAATTGTTACTGAACCATTCTAAAACTCAATCTTATTCGATAAGATGTACTCTTTTATTTACAAACATCTGGTGAAGGTTACATGTGAGGTAAATGAGCTAATAATTTTTCATTAATTTAATTAAGTCTGTCAGGTACTTAAAAACAAAAATCTCAAGGCAGACCAAAGTTTTCTGTAACTATACAAAAGTCTCAATTATGTCACGAAATTTCAGCGAGGTTACATGTGGGGTAAGTATGGCATCAATATTCATCCATTCAATTAGGTCTGCTAGGTACTTAAAAACAAAAATTTCAAGGCAGACCAAAGTTTTCTGTAATTATACAAAAGTCTCAATTATGTCAAGAAATTTCAGCGAGGTTACATATGGGGTAACTATGGCATCAATTTTTCGTCCATTCAATTAGGGCCTCCACCCGAGCAGAAACTAGTTAGGGAAAGCCTGAATACAGTCAGGCCTGATCAGGGTCATATAGGGCAAGCCCTATTAGGGCAATCTGATGTGGGCCTGTTCCGGACCTGAATTAGAATACCCTTTTAGGGCAAACCTTATTTGGATACATCCGGCCCTGATTTGATTTTTCGTATCTGACCCCTAGTTGGGCAATCTGATCAGGGCCTGATACAAAATGCCTTGCCCTATTTAATTTTAATGTTTGCCCTATTTAATTTTATATGGAAAACTTGATCAGTGCCTGATCCGTTTATCCCAATCAGGGCCTGAATAGGCAAAAGCGTTACACTCATGATCAGGACCCTATCAAACTAGGGCTGACCTGATCAGGGCCGTATTTGAGCCCTAAGAAATTGCTGCTCGGGCAGGTACTTAAACACAAAAATCTCAAGGCAGATCAAAATTTTCTTAAATTATAAATAAGTCTCAGATGTATCAAGAAATTTAAGCGAGGTTACATTCAAAATAAGTAGGCTTTTGTAATTAGTGACTACAAAAATTAATTAAAAATATTAACTAACGTAAATGAGAAAGTCGGCCACTGGATAGATATTTCTTGATATAGATTCTATAAGTTAAACCCAATTTCACAGAGGTTACATGTGAGGTAGACTAAAGTGTCGTGGGAGTGTGGTATACAGGCAGATAAGTTAGGACATACTAGATGATGACGTTAAATCTATGCAGTTAGGATCCGTTTCGTGTATATACTTGTCTACGTATACGTAAGCACGCATGGTATAGTATAAGCTACGTCACGTTGTTCATGATTTTACAGACGATATTATACTATTAAAAGCCAACATCTTAATCAGCTGTCTAATGTTTATGTTTTCGTTTCCTCAGAACATATTCATTACCGTTGCTTTTTGATTCCATGCACGTTTCACATGTGCTTCTAAGATAATTTGGTCATGAATTTTGAACTCTATCTTAACTTTATTTTTGGTTATTGATTTTCACTGCCAACACATTTCTGGTGGTAGTATGGTAGCTCATTTAGCTCAACCTGCTATAATTTCATAATTGCAATTGGTTGATTTTTCGCTACCTTTTCGAGCCATTGGTGGATGGTTTAGTTTTTTGTTTTTAACGAACTTTTAGAACAGCCTAAGCACTCAAGTCTCTGTTTTTGCTTGTCATAATAGCTGTTATAGTGGTTAAGCTAGTACCCTCCTTATACTGATACATAATTACAGTGCCCTGATATCGATGACGGTACGGCAATGCTGGCGTGGAAGAGCGGGTTCCTCGCATCATAAAAATCAACCGCTCCACCTGGAATGAGCCGTTGGTAGGAAAATGATTTTGTTCGTGTTGTGTTTTTGTATTGCAGTTCTCTTGGACCAGAACTTTCATTCATGTATGTATTATTATATATATATTAAAGCAAAGCCATTTGCATGACGGTCGTGCACTTTTGGAGAACGACTTATGACTCAGCTGGATTCTTACGCTAATCATTTTAAACAGATTTGCGAATTTATTTCTTTATTTAAAGAATGCGACCCAACACACTTAACAACGGTTAAAATGTTACCCATGTATTTTAGCATTGTAGTGGTATACAAATAATGCATAAGTTTAAATATCTTATGCATTCATTAATCAAACAAATCAACATAATCTCATTTAATCCTTTCACAACAAATTATAATCTACTTCATCTTAACATAAATAAATTTTAGACATCAAGATCAACAAATTATATTATAAACAAATAGATAAATTTAAAAATAAAATATTCTCTTCATCCAGAACACAATATATGTATAACATTAAGAATTTCGGAAAACTTTAAAACTAAAAAGAAAACAAAAATTAAAAAAAAACACTTGTTCAAAAAGTTCAACTTAGCTGTTTTCTTATGTGTAAGCATTTGTTTAATGTTAAGTCGATTTTGTTTTTATTTCTCTTTATTTCTTAATTATTCTTATTCGTCTGAACTTGATTTAATTATTAATTAAGAAAATAAAAAAATTTAAACAAAATAACAGAAGAAAATTACGATTCGTTTTGTGTAAGAGTTGTTTTGTTTGTTACAGAAACCAATTCAAATTTAATTAGTTTTTGTTTTTTTTTTGGGTATTTTAGTTTTAAATGGATAAAGTAATTTTCTTTCAGAATTATTACAGTTTTTAATAAATCATGATAAAAAAAACTATCACCATAATATTTACTTGAAAATGAAAATCAATTTGACATTTAACTTTAAGCGATTATATTCTAAAGAACGTTGTCGCAGCCTAATTAATTTTTTCTTTCTGTTTTTGTCTGGCTGTGAAGTAATTTATGTATTTTTCAACAGCAAACGTTTTTGTTCATTCACAAATGTTTGATTACAAAAAACAGAATAACTAAAATTACTGTTAAGACCAAATGTCAAATAATTTACCAATAATTTCCCCTTTAATAAATTTATTGTAGTTTTATAATTTTAAATTGGATTTAAAAATGTGTGTCTATACAGCTAGCCTTAAAATTATTGTGACGGATCTTTTATGCTAATATACCTTTCTAAAAAAACGGTAATTGTTACAACGGAAACGGTTATGGGAAAAATAAATTCTGTGAAAACAGAAGCTGTAGAATGGGTTGTAAAACCTCTACCAACGATGGATTTAATTCTATAAAAAATGTTAATGAAACCGCTCAATAAAGGTTTCATGAAGAATATAATGAATTTCTGGGAAGACAGTTTCAAAGTGAACATCGAAACTACTAGGGCAATTTAACTAAGAAAAAAATCATTGGAATTGTCAAGCAAGTATAGAGTAAAGTCAACAAACATCCGAATAAACTGATTGAAATGAGCATTTCACCCAAGTTGTCCGAACTGCATACAAATGGAATAGTTTTCCGGAATCCATAGTTTCAGGTGGTTTCAATTCGCAGAGGTTTAAAAAAAGCGTTCATCAACGCCTTAGAGCGCAATTTGTTGTGGGACTTAGGTCTTACAAGGTATTTATGTGTTGTTGTGACATATATTGTAAACCCTATAACACAACACTTTTAATTTAAAAAAAGAGTGAAAAGATTGGAGTTTTATAAAAAAATGCTGCATCCTGACCCATGAAATCTTTTATTTTATCACAGAAAACTTTATATAAAAACTAGGTACTGAGTACATGATGAAAATAATTTAACAGAACAAAAATAAAATCCATAAAAATTATATAAATCAAATTAAAAGGCTTACATGTTGTCTTCTTCCAAAACAGGTCCTGTGGAACAAATGTTGATTGTAGGCTGTCATAAATTGCATTCCAAAAATCACGTATCTAAAATTCTGGAGCATGAATGACGCTCCGTAAACGTTTTGTAGAATGCAATACACTATGTTAATCACAACAAAGATGAAAATCAACCAGATCAAAAGATGAACCACCAATCGATTTTATTTTTTCAGTTACCGGAATCGTAAAACAACGGTTTCGCTATCTTCGAAGCCGTTTTCTAATACAAACATCCAAAAATATGTTATTTAAAATAAATTAAAAATATTGAAATTTGTTTGGATTATATTGTACATTTTTCTACCTTCCTTCGAATTGGCCTTACTCTCAATTCGATAAACACAATTCCCAATCTCCTCATGAGTACGATCACTGATTAGTAAGCAAACACACCAGTTTTTTTTTTAATTATTTAACTCCGTAACTGTTCCACAACAACAGGAAAACAATACAGCAAGCAATATTCCTAACTATTCTATAGAATATTCTTGCAACAGCTTCAGAAACTCCAACGGTTGATTGTAGAAATTTCCACGTTAAAAATAAAACACAAAATATTTCTACTCAATAACACTTAAAACTTTATTCACAAAAACTAATTTAAAAATCACTTTTATAATTTTAACTTTACCGTCGCAGGTTTAAAATAAAACTAACTAAACAGTAAAATACAAGAGGGGCCTCCTTTTATATACAATTCTAAATAATTTCTCGCATATTCTAGGAAAAACTAAGGAAGGTCTAGAATAGAAATCTTATGTTGACCCAAGTTCTAACAATACAACAACAACACTATTCGTTCCATTAATTTGTTCTTCTGGTGTATTATGATTTTGCTATAACCGTTACAATACTCTCCACTTATGCCTGTTCGTCCCGAACAGGATCTAGATCTCTCCTCTAATTACTTCCGTTCCTTTTTTTCCTTTTGTAAGGCCTTGACGTTAAACTTTTTTCTATGTCGGTCCACCTTGTTGAGTTTCGATTTTCACTACTTTGGGCGTTCTCATTTTCTTTGCTCCTTGAGTTTTTCATTCCTGCGTATCCCTAAATTATTACTATTTGTCTTGTTTTCAGCTGCAATTCGTGCCCGTTTGAAGCTATTTGAACCACTTCATTTACGTTCCTCACTTCGTTATGGACCTGAATTTGTTTCCTTTTAAACTTTCGGCGTTTGTTTACACGTCTGCGTTGGTTGACGTTTCTTTCCCTCATCTGTTTGGATGATGGTGTATTTTTCTCTGCACTGTATTTCTCATCGCTGCCAATATCGGTGGACTCTGCCTGATTCAAGAGTAGTGGCATCTCAATATTATTAACCTTTAGGATCCCACATCCAAAATCGAAGACCTTCGCCTTCATGAAGTTCATCCCCAAAATGACTTCATCCACAAAATGACTTCATCCACAATGTCTGCCACTAGCACCTATTGTTGATAACATTTGTTCCCTAATTTTCTTTCAGCGATTCTTTTACCTACTACCTCAGCGTATTCTCCAGTTACTGTTTGAAGTTTCAATCCATCTGATGATTTCAAAACGCCCCCCCAACCAAGCCTTTGCGAACGAACGTTCGAGCTGAACCTATATCCAGTGTCCTGATGCAACTTTGACCTTCAATTTGTCCGTCGATACCCAAACTTTCACCATTTCCTGACATTCTTGAAATTGGGATGTAAGTAACATTCTCCTTACTACTTGGCTTTTCAGTTTTACTTACAACGGGATTCTGTTGAATAGGAGACGAAGATCTGTCACATTTCCTGTTCCAGCAGTTCTGTGAGATATGGCCCGATTTCCTACATATCCGACACAGTCTCCTTCTGCTGCTCCTGAACCCTGCGTGCTCCTTTTCTTCGGCTCCTCTACTCTTCACAGAAGACGACGATCTCTCTGCTTCCACATTTTTCTTTCACTCTCGTACCATGTGCCCTTCTTCATCACATACCCAGCATCTGATGTCACTTCCACTTCTGTGTGCCGATACTTCTTCTGTGATGTTCTCCTCTACATTCTTTTTTCTGCATTCCCCAGATGGCTACACAACCTCTGTACCATCTCACATTGCATTGCGTATGTGATTGTTTCATGGAAAGTCGCCTTAGGTGTAGTTATTACTATTATTATGGTTTCCGGATCTTGGATACCGCCATTCGTCAATGAAGGCCTCGATCTTCATTTTCTCCATAAAATATGGTGGAGTATTGGAGTGCGCCAAATGAACAAGTTTCTAGACTGCCGAGGAATAGTCCTGTAAGCTTTCTCCATTCCGTTGCAACTTATGATCACTTCCGTATTTTCGCTCCAACGCATTCATCACCTCTGCATAGCTTTTGTGGTTGTTTTCTGGTACTGTCTGTCTGCTTCAGCTGCTTCACCCTTAAGCGCAACTATTAATGCAGCAAAACGAATTTCAACGTTCCAAACATTCTGGTTTGCTGTTGTCTCAAACTGGAACTTAAAGATACCGAAAGATGTGGTACCGTCGTATGATGGTGGTTTCCATTTAGTATTTGCTATCTGTTGTACCACATGTGAAGTCACTTTAGCCGTTTCAACATCTTGCAACCGTTTTTCGAAATTATCAACTCCCGGTAAAACTTTATGCTCAAAATCTTGAATTTCACTTTGCATCTTCTCGACCTTTTCATCAAATGCCGTTGAGATTTGGAGAAGTTGCTCATCCATATATTGCTTGAGTTCATCGCGATTTAAAGCTATTTGCTGGCTGATTCTTTCACTAATGACTATTTTATGTTGACCCAAGTTCTAAGAATACAAAAACAACACTATTCGTTTCATTAATTTGTTGTTGTGTTTTGTTATGATTTTGCTATAACCGTAATAATATGTTTGATTTTGAAAACTGTTGCTAGTCAAACTTCTTAACACTAAAAACTTAATAAAAGGCAACGAAAACTTAACACTGTTAGAATAAAAACACCGATTTTAACAATAAATTAATTTAACAAATTTAATAAGAACAATTTCTTTAAAGCATATAAATTTGTTTGTGCCACAATACCACTACTGATAACAATGTTCTCTTTGATTTAAATTTACATAATCATTCCGGATCAAAATGATCGAGAAAATATATTAAGATTTTTCAGGTTTTTGTTTCTTTTCTATTGTTTTTTTTATCGTATATAAATTAATAATTTCTCCATCATTCAAACAAATATCTATTTAAACGAGAAAATATTCCCCTCCAACCATTCTTATTATTTACCAATGAACAAAACTGTCTATCTATAACATAACATAACATAATATTATGAGCAAGCTTCACATAACAAAAATTTTTATGTAGACACAAACAAGTATTACTAATTGCTAATTAGTATTGAGTGCAATTAGCTAAAAAAAAAGTTTAAATGGTACTGGTATATAAATGCTTTTAAGCCTGTTTCATTTTAATAGGCCGGAATTGAAATCAATTGGCAAATTATTAGCGAATTTCCTTATATATGTATATTATTACTTTTAGAGAAATCTTCGAAATAGTCAGTCGTTACACAAGCTTGATAGATCGATGAAAAAAAGATTGTTTTATTGTCGATATTCAGTAGTTGTCTAATTGAACTAGGTAGTAAAGGACAACTTGTTATTATGAAACAATCGTGCGAGAAAAGTTATGATGTAGCATAAGTAGGAAATGATCGTTCACGTAAATTTTGTTTTGTAGAGCACAGAAGTTATATATATTAAGTTTACCCTACGGAAAAAAATATTTGTGAGAAGTAGAGCTTTTGGAGCTTTAGGGTTTTTAAAAATCTCTGGTTCTTAAAAATAAGAATGGCTTAAATTGTTGTTGGTTTTCTTTTTATCAATTCTTAGGCTTGACTAGACTAAAGCATGAGGGTATGAATGCACGTACCAAATAATAAACTTGAGTTTTATCGTTGGGCTTTTCAAATTTTGTAAACCACACTGCCTTAAAAATGTCTAACATTTTAATCAAATTATTCAACAAACATAATGTGCATTGTGTACAAGTTCACCTTTTTTACCATCTTTTTAGTTATTTTTAAATATTCTAGTTTATATTTTAAGTTTAGTTGAAGTTTGAAAGTATTTGAATGCTAACGTCAAACATTTTATATTTGTTTTAATTTAACATTTTTTAATCATGTATACAAATTTGTATACATAATGTGCATATAATTTTTGGATATAAATATACAAAAATATTTGATGCATGACATTTGTAACTAGGATCTTATGAATCTTTCCCAGACTAATACTTTTGGTAATATCATTACAACAAATGAAGATAGCGGTCGTATTTTGAAGCTGTAAATTGAAAATGTATGAGCGTGAAATTATTGGTAAAAGATGTTTCTAGTTTTCGCCCATTTCGATACAATTTATATAAAAATAAAAAAAAATTAAATATGTGACTTACAGATAAAAAAATTATATTAATCTTCCATATACATATTATAAAAGCATAAATTTATGTATCAGTAAACCGACATAAAAGAAGGCAAACAAAATATATTAATTTTTTTAAATCACTAAAATTAATTATTCGATGTTTCTGTTTGCTTTTGGTCTTTTTCTTCATTACCTTCACAAACAAATTTCTTTTGGAAATAATTTTAGATATAAATAAAATAAAATTCATCAATTATTATGTATTAAACATATTACATATTACGAAAGTCATATTATCATTATTCATTCCTTACTTCTTTATTCTTCGTTTTCATTATTCATTTATTCGTTATTCTTTTGTTAAATATATTTTGTTTCGTTTCGTTTCTGACTGTTGGTAAAACATGCGTTTTACGAAATGTCCACGGTAGGGTGCACATCATATCCATTCATGTGTTATTCACAATTTTGTGCAAGTAGATTTTGCACGATTAATACAAATTTCACGCATTTTTTCAAAATTATTTTACGGGTTATGTACTTAACCAACATAAATGGTTTGCACAATCTAACATTTCATTTTTAATTTCACTGCAACAATATAAATGCTACATAAAAAAATTTGTGATCCTAAATGCAACCAACAAAAATAAAATACAGGGCGATTACTAGTCAACTAGTGAACGATTGGGGTTTAAACCTATCAGGAAACCAGAAGTAATAACCAGGTTATTAAAAAATGAAGTCTTTTCCAAAATGCAAATACATATGGTTGTCACTTGTCATCCCAAAATTCTAAAGCTGATCCATAATTTTCTGACTAACAAATACATATCGATCTTCATAATTTGTTATTTATATGTGTTTTGATAAATTAACATTGGTGTACCTCAAAACATCGTTTTAGCTCTAACTATATTTTTATGAATATCATCGAAAATCTTAAAATTGCCATTAACCCGTGAATGTTTTTCTGCAGATGATAGTATAACGACAGTTTTGCAGAAGAAAGTACAATGCACATACCGTTCGTTACTCAATCTTTAAAGAATAAAATATACGAACAAAAAATCATTTCCGAAGAGACGTTAAGTCGTAAAATAGCGTGACCGAAATGGTCAATTTTAATTCCACCAAAGCATGACTGTTGGCTGTCTCTAGTTGGAAGACCAGGTAAACTACGAAAAACTCAATCAATTTGTAAGCATGGACATACGGGCGTCACAATTTCCAATGACTTAATCTGGAACAATTATATAGTAGAAATTTTAAAAATTAAATCGTATTTCATATTACACATTTTAGCTTGGTCCATCTTAATACTTTTAAAATTTGGGCAAAATGGAGGTAAACGAACTATTTAAGCTTGACATCACACCTAAATTCCCTACAACGGCGTTGGACTTTTCTGAAGTTTTAGTTTATGTACATGCAAAATATATAATTGGGCAGCACAATTTTAAGACCATCTGTATCACAAAATAAAACTTTAAATCAAATTTCAACCACGTGTGCTGTCGTTTTAGTTTCTTTATTTATCATAACACAATATAGCTATAAAAATATAAAATCGTCATCGTCGTCAAAAGCAAAACATAATGGTTACAACAACATAATAAATAATAATCGTATCGAGTCAACTAAACTGCTTTCAATACAAACAAAACTGCAGCAACAACAATAACCGAATCGAGAGTACTGCTGGAAACTATAATTTCTATTGTTTTGAATTGTCCATCTGGTTTACAAATAAAACAACAGAACGACTGTATTACAAACAAGGAAATTTGTTTTAAATTATTCCTATCATCTGTTAAATGATTCTGTTAACTGTATTTATATATTTATTTTGTTATGTGTTCAGCGAAGAGATTAGACAGCAGACATAAGTGAGGGAATATGAATTGGTATTGTTATAATTATTTGGAATATAGATTAGAAACAACTGGTAGATCTATAAATTGAAAATAGATTCGTGATAAAATTGTTTTTGTTTCAATCAGATAATGAAAGTATAATTTCATTTGAAATAACATATGCGCTAAACATGTAAATTTATATTGTTCACTTTGTTTTCGTAGAACATAGATTACCCTCCACTATACAATGCCACACAAAATCTCAATTCACTACATTAGGAACGTAAATATAAACTAGGAACAGCGTTTCGTTTGGAGTAAGCAAAGCCAAAGCTTTTACGGTAAAAGAATATTTGGATGATAGGATAAGTCTGACAAATACAGCTGCGGGTTGCAATATACAATTTCTTTATTCCTCCGTTCCAATCGGCAATCGGCTAGCGCAACCAATCAAACGGTCGAGATCCCACGTACACTGTCATACTGGCAGATCGCAGAAAGACTTCTTTGTCCAAACTGAATACAAATAGAATAGTTTGCCGGAATCCATAGTCGCAGGTGATTTCAATCCGCAGAGGTTTAAAAAAAAGCGTTCATCAACACGCAAGTTTTTGTCCTACGTCTTAAAATGTATTTATGTGCTGTTGTGACTCATATTGTAAACCCTATAACACAACACTTTTTATTTAAAAAAAATATTTTTCAATAGCTTGAAGCCATGACCATCCGTTTTTTCCCGATTGTGGATGTCTTGCGAGTATGACGGATTGCATACTTAATCGTTGTTTTTGTATGTTGAATAAAACCTTCTGAAGGAAACGACTCTGTGGGTTGGTTGTACTGGGTCAATTGCCGATATTACTTTATTGTTTCAAAATTGTTTATTCGTTTAATTGACATTCCAGTGTTAATTTGACATGTAGAAGACAACTTGCAATTATATTTTAAGAATACAAGCATTTTAAATGGAAGGAAGTGGTAGAAATAAATTGAAAGGTCTGCTGAACGAATGTGTCATGTTTTAAAAGATGAAGGAGCTATAACATTTCTTACAAATATTTAGTTTGTAGCCGGTCAAGCTGACTTATTATGACTGGAAGCATACAAACAAGACAACAACAATGAAGTTGAATTACATATAACCATTCAATTTTGGTCTGCAAGGACCGGTAGTTTTATAACGGCATCACTAAAGAGCACATTGTCACAACGAACGATAACAGGCTTATCGAATAAGAAAATATTCGAAGTTTTGGGTCTATTTGAACAACCATAACTATGATGAAAAAGTTTTTTGAAAGTCAAAATTTCCACTACACATTACGATTATTAACAAAAAATAAGAAACCAAATGTTTTAACCAAATACAAATTCAATTAAATAATTTTTATCTTACAAAATAAATCTCCAAAAAAAATTTTCCATTTTAACCGAACATTTGTTAAACATTCGCCCAACAAATTGAATTCCATTCCATATTTGTTTCCATAATATTTTTTTTGTTTTCTGTTTTATTTTCCTTTACCATAAAAAATATAACCTCGAAATATAATAAAAAATATACACACGTGATGATCAATAAAAAAAATCACAAAATACCACAAATAAAAAACAAAACTTCATAAGAAACCTTAAACCTTAAGAAAAAACAGAAGAAATCTAAAAATTTCCCATAATTGAATAATATTTTATTCTTTGGATTGTGAGATTGTTAAGAACTATTTTTTTTTTTTGAAGAAATGTTGCGGCATTTGCTTTTAATATATAAAAAAGTAAAATTTCTTAATTTTTTTTGGTGAAGAATTTCTTGGTAGAAAACGTGAACGTATATAAAACCATCTTCGCCTCTTTGCTCTCAATAATATTATAAAGAAATTTTTCAAGAAAAGATTATTTACTTACCTCTCGGACACCTGCGTCGTAACAAATATTAGATGTTAGTTTTTGTAGTCTTTTATTTGGATTGTTAAATTCATTCATGGTTTCAAAATATGTTCATAAGAATTGTATCACACACAAACAAAAGAATTCAATTGAAATCTGTACAAACAATTAATATTCAGTTACTTGGATCTAATGCATAATACTCTAATCACGTAATGAAAAAGACAATTCTCTATTGTTGTTTGTTTATGAATGATCTGAAATTATTTTGTTATATTGCTCAGTAGTCAATAGTCATACTTCTTAAAACACGAAACATTACTACACAGCTGACAATCAGGATGTATAGAAACAGCTTCCGTTTTTTTTATTAAAGTTCAAACAACAACAAATATAACCGTTTTTTCATCTCCGTCATTAACATTTTACGCGATCTACGAACTTATTCATTACCATAAATCTTTGAATCACAGAGATTTACGTTTATTGAATTATTTTTAAAAACTAACCCAACAAACAAAGGGGTTAACAGAACAATACAAAAAAAATTGAAAGTGAAAATCTTGAACTGTAAATTTCCCCTTAATATAGTTGTAAAATTCTTTTTCTTTCCTTTCTTTTGATAGTTTTCTTTGTTTTCATTTTTCATTTTCTTGCGTTTTGTTATGCAATTTTGTTTTTACCAAACGAAATCGTTTTATTAAAACGCAAAATATTATTAAGTGTGACATCTGCTTGATTCGTGTGAATTTTTGTTTTTTCTTTAAGAAGTTAATGTTTGTTTGGCATTTTTGCGTTTTATTTTGCCAATTGAAACGGAAGTAACCTATTGAATAATGGTTATGATTTATTAGTCTAAGTGTTTAAATTATATGCTTGCATTTATGAAAATGAACTGTTTAATGGTGGTTAATTTTTATGCAATCATCATTCAAGCAATTTGATTTTACAGGAGATATTGCAAACAAATTATTCCAATTTAAGTTTTGTTGCTTTGAAAAGCTTAAATAATGTGGAACCAAAAGAGACAGAAGGTTGAAAAATATTTAGAAACGTACTGGTCTAAAACTGTATTGACTTCTCTGTCAAACGAATTTAACTTGGTTAAAAATTCAAAGCCGAAACCGATGCCGAAAAAATAGTTTTTTTTTATATGGGGAGTTTTTGCCAGCAATTAAAATCAATCAAGTTAATATGGGAATTATTGAAAGTTGTTCAACGAAAGCGTTTTTCAAAGAAAGGAAAAAAAATTAGCAACTCTGATGACAGAAGGCTGTCGTGATCGAACAGACAAACACTTCGTTATTGTATATAAAAATTGAAAATATGAATAAACCGAGATTTGTGAGCTTCAGAACTGTTTTAATTCTTGTAAGACAGTTATATACTATGTTTCATCAAAATAACTTATTCATATAGTTTAAAGATATTGAAGTTTTCAATAATTACAGGTCCTCGAAAGAGCCTCACCACTTTGTCCTATATCTCAAAAATCAATCATCCCCTTCCCATAGCAATCTACAACTTTGTTCAAAATTTCGTAAACATTGATTTATGAACGCAGGATGTGCCTGGAGTGCCCCAGCAGACTTATATTCTGATGTGTGACCAAAAATGTAATTTTTTTTAACAACTCTGAAGTGGGGCTAGAGAGCTGTTGAAACCCATTATCAAAGCTTATGTACCAAGATTCATTGTTATAGTTATTTATGTGTCTATTTAACGGGTGCGCTTGAGAGCACCCATTACTTTGTCGATTATTGCCCGAAAACAATTCCTTGCCATACCCATACCTTGCCCCAAAACAATTCCTTGCCATACGTACGTTATTTTTTTTTCAAAGTGTTCTATTCAAAGTTAGTTCATGAGAAGTAGTATAGTGTCTCAACAAACTTAAAAAACAAATTAAAAAAAAAACAAACCTCACCACTTTGTGCAATGTACTCGAAAAGGTAACGAAAAGGTAATATCTTTTTCATAATGACGACTCAACCCTTTTACACTAAAGGTTCATTAAAATTGCTGAAGATAAATGCAAAAAACAAAAAGTTTACAAGCAGTGACACATCAATAGAGGATAATATATGCATAATTGTTTTAAATATTATTATAAATACCTGATGATCTAAAAAAATCGAATGTAACGACTAGAATTCCCACTTTGTCAAATTTTGAAATGAATTCAGATCTTCCATTTTCATACATCATCGCTGCTGATATCCAAAGTTTCTGCAATACCACATGTGATTCCATAACGATCCAAATCATGCAAAAGATTCACTTGGATATAAAGCACCCTCACAGTATCTACTCCCCTACCTGCGAAAAATTGATCCATCTGCAAACAATCGCAGTGCTATCCGAATTTACCTAAAATCCTGTAGCAATATCATCAATATGGAGTGCAGGCAGATCTGAAAAAATTATTGAAACAACATTAACTAAGAAAATCAATTTTGAATCATTAATTAAAATTTTATACAATTAACAAAACATTTTTAACGTTTGACAAATTGTGTGTCAATTACGACGAAACGTGTTGTCAATTGTATGAGATTTAAGATGATGCTATAAAATTGATATTGCAGACCTTGTTTTACAGAATACACTAAAATATTTTGTAGAATGTAGAAAGACGACCAGAAGCTCTTGTTTTTAGACCTCTCCAACGGTTAAAAATAAAGAAAAACAAAAATAGTGAAAATTCTGAAAATTAGTAATTTCCAGACTGCCAACTAGCAGAAAGCTACGCCTGAAAAGCCTAGCAAAAACGGGTGGTTTGATAATTTCGGGTTAGCACTGGCAAGTCAATTACAGGCGTTAGTTGAGAATGCATCTACTATGCAACGAGTCTCATCTAAGACGGGGTTCTTATATCATAATGAACTTTATCTTTCTGAAAACAAAATCTGAAAAGATGTTTTTAGAAAATATAAACCACCATAGTAGCAAAACGCCCAGTTTTTAATCAACTACAAAATAAAACCAAAACAAGATAGAAATCAAAATAATTCAACAAAATTTAAACTCAGGATAGTAATTAAGATTCGAATGAATCGTGCACAATTTACGTAAAACCCATTCTTATATTCATAATAATATTAATCCAAAGATCATAATCCAAAATCCCACCCAAAATCTTAAAATATTAAGAAAAATATTCAATTTTCGTTTAATAATTATTGGTAGATTTAACCGCACCCTTTCATTACATTTAAAATAAAAAAAAATATAACTAACAAACTAACCATGATCATCGTCGTCTCGATCTACATCGAGACCGGAAAATAAAAATTAACTTTAATCGTTTATTTGTTCTTTCAATCAATTTTTCCTCATAAAAAACTGAGGGAAAAATTAATGAATGAATTATTTTTTTTTCATTTCGTATAAATTGAATTTAAATTTAAAGGATTTCAAGGACCAAAAAAAAGCATTGATCGAAATCAGTTTTTGATTTTTAAGACATAAGTATAAAAATATGATTAAAGATTATGTATGGTTAAAAGAAAATCATTTAATTTTGAAACAATTTTACAATTTACTTACACAAACCCGAAGACGCAAACCATAAGATATACTGTATACCAGAATTTCTAAACGGGTAGTGCGCGAAGAACCATTAGTGGTTCGTACAAAAAGTTTAGTGGTCCGCGAATTTCTTTATATTTATTGGCATTTACAATTTTATTTTATTCGAACCCTTTTTTCACTCCTCAAATGTGAATGTTTCACAAATTAAAATTTTTTTTCTACTTCAAGCTACGAAAATGTCATTTTAATATATAGTAAAACCTATGTGAAAGGGTCCGCGCATATCCGCATGGAGGGATCAGTTTTTATTGTTTTGAAAATTTTTTTATTTTTGATCTACGGGTGTGACAACCCCGCGTACTCCAGTCCCTGCTATTGGCATACGAGCTAACGTGAGATATCACATACCACTGGCAATAGCAGTGAGATATCACTAGCCAAGGTGACATCTTAGGGGTGGTGGCGGATGAACTGTATTCAGTCAACGGTAGCACCCTCAATCTTAGCTGTGAAATAATCCTTGATGACGGGACGCTATTGTTTCCTTGAAGAAACGACCCTTCATAAAACTATGTGTGGGCTTTGATCTTCAAGAAAGACTGTGCGTCGCAGGATCTAGGAATATGCAACCGGCTGGATTATTGGCAACTACATTTTTGTTATGTTTTAGCAAATTTTCGTAAAATTTGCTATTTACTTTTTAATTTACTTTTATTTTCTCTATTCTATCATAAAATATTGGCCTATGTCATATTTTGTCAGTGATAGGATTTTTTGTTTAGTTATCCATTCTTTACCAAAAAATATAAAAAAACAAAAAAAGAAAGATTTACGTCCATCAACACCTTTGAACGTATGTTGTTGTGGGACCTTGGTCTTAAAAGGTATTTATGTGTTATTGTGACACATATTGTAATTCCTACTACACAACACATTTTACTAAAAAAAAAAAAAAAAAAAAAGTAGTGACTGAAAATGCTTTCTGCATTGGATCTTGATGAAACTTTGGCAAATGATACAGGTTCACTTGAAAATAGAAAACCTGGATTCATTTTAAATTTGGACAAAATGGCGGGGGGTCTCCCGAACACCTCTAAGTTTAAATCTTGAATAACTTCTGATCCCGAGCTATGATCTTATTGAAACTTACTATATAAGGTTTTAGTACTGTTTCCAATATTTCTGCATACCAACTTCCGGTTTGTCACTTCCGGTTAAAAAGTTTTTTTTTCAGGTGTTAATGCCTACTGTAGCCTACAATTACCGATCGATTTTCATGAAACGTTGGTAAAAGCTTTTAAACAACATGAGAAAAATTTTATAATTTTTTGGAGCACATTGGATAAAGGGTTGGAGGGTCCACCATACAACAGGTGGTTTTTTCCACAAAGTTTTTGTTTGTTGGGAGCATAAAACATTCATTCGTGAATGAATTTTGATGACACTTTGGAAAAAGACGCAAACATGTATGACAAAGAGCTGATTAGTTTTTGAGCGATAGTGAACAATGTGGTGGGGGGTCCCTGGAGCACCAGTTTTTTGAAAGCTCTATAACTTCTGTACCTGATAAGCGAATTGGATGAAACTTGGTACATGAGTATGTAGTACGGTTTACAATAGTTCTGCATCCCAACTTCCGGTTTTTCACTTCCGGTAAAAAAAAATTTTTTTTGTACTTTTTTGAAGTTTTTTCAGTGTCTTTATGCACACTACAGCCTACAATAATGAAGTGATTATGATGAAACTTATGGAATAGGGTTCCAATTAGTGTGAAAAGATAATTATTATGTTTTGGGACACATTGATCAAAGTGGTGGGGGGTCTACCATACAAATGCTGACTTTTCACACTTTGTTTTTTAATTTTGTTGGGACCATACAGACTTCATTCATTAATTTATTTTAATGACACTTTGGAAAAAGATGGAGACTTAAGTAACAAAGAACTGATTAGTTTTTGGATAATATTGGAATAAGTGGTAGGGGTCCTCCCGAGCCCCTGTTTAATGTGTCACACTTTTTTCAATGTTTGTTGGGAGCACACAGCATTCGTTCGTGAACGAATTTTGATGACACTTTGGAAATAGATGCAAACATGTATGGCAAAGAACTGATTAGTTGTTGAGCGATAGTGAACAAAGTGGTGGGGGTCCCTGGAGCACCTGTTTTTTTGAAAGCTCTATAACTTCTGTACCTGATAAGCGAGTTGGATGAAACTTGGTACATGAGTATGTAGTACGGTTTACAATAGTTTTGCATCCCAACTTCCGGTTTTTCACTTCCGGTAAAAAATTTTTTTTTTACTTTTTTGAAGTTTTTTCAGTGTCTTTATGCACACTACAGCCTACAATAATGCAGTGATTATGTTGAAATTTATGGAATAGGGTTCCAATTAGTGTGAAAATATAATTATTATGTTTTAGGACACATTGATCAAAGTGGTGGGGGGTCTACCATACAAATGCTGACTTTTCACACTTTGTTTTTTAAGTTTGTTGGGAGCATTCAGACTTCGTTCATTAATTTATTTTAATGACACTTTGGAAAAAGATGGAAACTTAAGTAACAAAGAACTGATTAGTTTTTGGATAATATTGGAATAAGTGGTGGGGGTCCTCCCGAGCACCTGTTTAATGTGTCACACTTTTTTCATTGTTTGTTGGGAGCACACAGCATTCGTTCGTGAACGAATTTTGATGACACTTTGGAAATAGATGCAAACATGTATGGCAAAGAACTGATTAGTTTTTGAGCGATAGTGAACAAAGTGGTGGGGGGTCCCTGGAGCACCTGTTTTTTTGAAAGCTCTATAACTTCTGTACCTGATAAGCGAATTGGATGAAACTTGGTACATTAGTATGTAGTACGGTTCACAACAGTTCTGCATCACAACTTCCGGTTTTTCACTTCCGGTAAAAAAATTTTTTTTTACTTTTTTAAAGTTTTTTCAGTGTCTTTATGCACACTACAGCCTACAATAATGAAGTGATTATGTTGAAATTTATGGAATAGGGTTCCAATTAGTGTGAAAATATAATTATCATGTTTTAGGACACATTGATCAAAGTGGCGGAGGTCTACCATACAACTGCTGACTTTTCACACTTTGTTAAGTTTGTTGGGAGCATACAGACTTCATTCATTAATCAATTCTAATGACACTTTGGAAAAAGATGGAAACTTAAATGACAAGGAACTGATTAGTTTTTGGACAATATTGGGATTAGTGGTACGGGGTCTCCCGAACACCTGTTTACTGTGTCAGCATTTTTTCAATGTTTGTTGGGAGCACACAGCATTCGTTCGTGAACGAATTTTGATGACACTTTGGCAAAAAATGCAAACATGTATGGCAAAGAACTGATTAGTTTTTGAGCGATAGTGAACAAAGTGGTGGGGGGTGTCCCATACACCTGTTTTTTTTAAGCTCAATAACATCTGTACCTGATAATTGAATTGGATGAAACTTTGTACATAAGCATTTAGTATGATTTTCAAAAATTCTGCATCCCAACTTCCGGTTTTTTACTTCCGGTAAAAAAAAATTTTTTTTAATTGTTGGCAGTTTTATCAGTATCTTTATGCACACTACAGCAATGAAGAGATTATGATAAAACTTATGGAAAGGTTTCAATTCAATTACACTTTGCAAAAAGATGCAAATATGTATGGCAAGGAACTGATTAATTTTTTTAGCGATAGTGAACAAAGTGGTAGGGGGTCCTCCCAGCACCTGTTATTTTGGAAGCTCAATAACTTCTGTAACTGAAAATCGAGTTGGATGAAATTTGGTACATACACATTTAGTACGGTTTACAACAGTTCTGCATCCTAACTTCCGCTTTGTCACTTCCGATAAAAATTTTGTTTACTTTTTCTTGTACAACAGAATTTATGTTTGTTGGGATACTACAACTACTGCCTGCTTTAATATTTTTATTATTAGAACTACGAAGTCCTTAATATTGGTTAGCTTTTAATTAAAGTATTTTATGGATATTAGCTCATTACATATCCAGAACACTATGTTTCCAGAGCTGCGGTGAAGTCAGCCTATGCATCAGCGTCGCAATATTTTTTTTTTCTATATCGGAGAAATCGGAGCGATAAAATAAAATTTGTATCAGATATATCGTATAATTTTTGCCTCCTCCGTCAGATTTAATAGTAGATTCTTGTATGAGCTTAGAATGAAGGCAATTCTTCACGAGGATGAAGTTTATTATTCCATCTGTAGGAGAACACAATAATAACATTATTATTAATTTACACATTAATTTACACATTAAATACACTCAAAAAATAAAGGAAACTATTACAAAATTTTATATATTAATACGCTAAAAAAAACTTTTTAAAGCCTAAGGCTTTTTTATTCGAATTTTGATTCATTTCAAATTTTCACTGCTAACTGATATTAGTGTAACTTAGATTTAAAGATTTTTGTGATTTTTCGGATTATAAATAAAAAAGTTATAGACGAAAGAAAATGTATTTTTGAATTTAACGGCCCCCCCCCCCCCCCCATACAATATCAAAGAAAAACAAAAAACTAAAAATATATATACATACATTATAAGTTTACATACAAGTAAAAATATTCTACTGGGTGGTGCTGTTTACAATTTGCATATTTATATTACATTTCTCAAAACAAATAAAAGAAATAATAAATGTTACATATAAATTTAAAAGCCTAATATGTACACAAATTTTAATCATATTGAATTACTTTAAGAACACCTTATATTCGTATGTAAAAAAAACACGAAACAACAAACGAAAGGAAATGAAATTTAAAACTTAAAACTTTATTTTCTTTTTTTATATTTTAGCTTATGCATTTCTTTGGGAGTGGATAAACGTATTATTTTTCTGTGTTTAAAAAAATAATCAATTTTTTTGTCTGCTTAAATCACATTTATTATTTTCTGGTATTTTCTAAGCAAAAAACAATATTACACACTGATTGTGTTGTATTTCCTTTAAAGTTTAAAAAAAAATCGTTATTTTCAAACCCAAATTAAATTTGCTATATCATTACTTTTATTCGTAATTGTTACAAATTTAAGTATTTATTTATGTATTAGAGATCAGTGGCTAGAAGCCATTTACAATAATATATACTAGGAGGGCCCGGCGTGCTACGCTACGCTTATAAATAAAGTTTTTGCGTAGACATTTTGTTGACGTAGAAGCAATGATGTCAAAAAGTGGTAATGAGAAATGCTAGCATATAATTTTTAATTTTTCTTGTTAAATATATGAACGAAAAATAATCAGGACTCTAGCTCATCAGTTCGGATATATGAAAAATTAGCGATCAAATAAGTTTTCAAGTAAGCTTATTTGATCTATAACTTCTTTGATCGCTTATTTTTCATATATCCGAACTGATCAGCTAGAGTTCTGATTATTTTTCATTTATATATTTAAAAAGAAAACTTAAAAATTATATGCTAGCCATTGAATAAATATATAAGAAAGTATCGCTACGTGTAAGTACACAAATAATCGGTGAAGCAGTTTTTTTTTAATGTGTTCGTTAGGTTACCACTTTCTGTCAATGTCTTTTCATTTGTTTACGTCTGTATTTTGTTCTTAAAATACAGAATTGTAATTAAATTTAATACAAATTAGTATTTAAATTGCTTTTTTCACAACAATTAATTGTGTTTATATAGGCATAGCTATTTATTCATAAAAATGGCGTACTGCATCAAAACATTTTAAAAAAATATCAAAACTACATAGCATTTTGCTGCTAAAATTACATATATCAGGTATAGTCCCTGGGCCTTCACCTACATAATTTTGTGATTACCACATATTTTATACTTCGTGATGCGCCTGTCCTTGACGAGCCTGAAAACATTTGTTCTATGATTTTTCTCAAATCGGCCGCTTTTGCGTTCGGCAAGCTCCGAAAAATACCGATTGCCAGCGATCTTGTAACTACCACATTTATTTTTTTTTGACTGTGGAGGTTGGAAATTTGTTTTAGAATACGAGGGTAAGCTTGTCCGACCAAAATGTGTTTGCTATTGTCGAGTCCGACAGCTGACATTTTGGATGTTTGGGTTGTCGGACTAGACAATAGCAGACAAATTTTTGTCGGACAAGGTTACCCTTGTGTTCTAAATCAAATTTCCAACCCCCATAGTTAAAAAAAACAAAAATTTACGAGATCCCGAGCAATCGGCATTTTTCGGAGCTTGCCGAAAGCAAAAGCGGCCGATTTGAAAAAAATCGCAGAACAAATGTTTTCGGGCTCGTCAAGGACAGGCGCATCACGAAGTATCAAATATGTGGTAATCACAAAATTATGTAGGTGAAGGCCCAGGGACTAGTAAGAATATTTTGATAAAAAATGTTAAAAAACAATTTAGCATATATTTTTAATATATTTACAATAAGTTTGTGTCACAAAATTAATTATTTTCTAATTTAATTTTACATTTAATTTCTTTACCACACGTATAAACAATTTTGTTAGAAACGCCCATTCACAGGGATTGTATAAAGTTATTGTTTGTTATGAAAAGTGTGTGTAAAAAATATGAATTTGAATATGATTTAAATTTTAAACGGATTTGATCTATTATTTTTAATAGTAAAATATATTGCTCAAACATATATAACCATAAGGATTTTCAATTTAACTACGATGTTTATACATTTTATTATACATAGTACCACCCTACGATTAAATACAAACACCCTCAAACGCACCAATACTATAATTTAGATGCTTCACTCAAAAAGTCTAATCACTCTTCCTTAGATATTTCTTTAATGCTAGCATTTCTCATTACCACTTTTTGAAATCATTGCTTCTACGTCAACAAAACGTCTACGCAAAAACTTTATTTATAAGCGTAGCGAAGCACGCCGGGCCCTTCTAGTTTTTATAAATATACAACTCACAAATTTTTTTTGATAAAACTACAATTTTTTCCTTCAAATCCAAAAATAATTTGTAAATCAAAAAAATTTTTTTTATTTTTCAAAAAAATTTTTTTGTAATCTGTAATATTTTTTGTAATCTTAGAAAAAAATTTATGAGTTTTATATTTATAAAAAATTTGTTAAATTTACTTAGTTGTTTTTTTAGTGTAGTACAAAGTTGGTAATAGTACATTGTATATTAAGAGCAGAAAGTACGACATTGCTGCTCGTGCATGAAAGATGCTGGTTGAGGCGTAGCCGAAACCAGCAATCATGTCAGAGCAGCAATGTTACTTTCTGCTCAAAGTATACATACTATTTTTTTAACGACTGCCGACATATTTGTTTATTATTAAAAAAGCTTAAATCATAATTTTAATTTTTAAAAAACAATATTTTTTTAAGTAAGCTATGCGTTGCTAAGGAGGCATTTATATTATTTAGTTTTTATTTAAAAAACATATCAAACGAACGTCAAGCTAAAACTTTAAATTAATAAATTTTCTATTTTTAAATATAAATAGTTTAAAATGAGCGATAGTGGTGAAAGTGATGTAATTAGCACTCCACCTCATATAAAAGAAGCAGCCAGCAATTTATCTTTAGATCTGTTGCCGGAAAAATCTAAAGTTTGGTATGAAAAAGCTTACCTATTATTTATTAATTGGTGTAAGGACAATAAAACTGGACATTTTTATTCTGAAGATGTGTTTTTGGCATATTTTGGTGAACTATCGCATACAAAAAAGTCTTCTACAATGTGGTCAAATTATTCTATCCTAAAATCAACATTCATCGTCAAAGAAAATTTGGATATTAGCAAACATAAAAGATTAATGGCTTTTTTAAAAAAGAAGTGCTCGGACTATAAAACCAAAAAATCAAAAGTGTTTAGGAGAGAAGATATTAATAAATTTTTGTTGGAGGCACCAGATGATAATTATTTAATGCTAAAGGTATCTAAATATATAATATATAAATATTATTGTTCTAAAAACGGTATTTCATTATTCTTAGGTAGCATTGATATTTGGAGTGTTTGGGGCATGCCGTCGGGATGAACTATCCAAAATGTTGATTGAGGATATTGAAGAGAAGGAGTCTATCCTTATAATAAAAAAGGAGAAGAATCTCTCGACTATTTACATTTTTATCGCAAATATGTAGCTCTCCGTCCTCTAAATGCCACAGGAAGAAGATTTTTTTATAGATATGCATAAGGAAGATGTGTTATCCAGATGGTGGGAGTAAATACATTTGCCAAAATGCCAAAAGAAATCGCAACATTTTTAAAGCTTCCTGATCCCACTAGCTATACTGGACACTCTTTCAGAAGATCGTCGGCTACTTTATTGGCAGATGCAGGAGCGGATATTACCACACTTAAGCGCCACGGGGGTTGGAAACCCACCTCTGTAGCCGAAGGCTACATCGAAGAATCTGTGGAAAATAAAACTGTAATATCCCATCAAATATTAGGAGAAAAAGTACCACCTGAGCTTAATATATTTAATCAAAATCAAACCAGTGCTATCGCAAGAGTTGCAGCTTCATCTTCAGGATCAATGGGTGAAGGAATTTTATTTCAAAACTGTCAAAATTGTACCATTAATGTAAATATTACTCATAAAAATAATTTATAATATGTTATAAATTATTTAATATTATGTCTTTGTCTATTATGTCTTTTGTTTTACTTTCTGCATTGGAGCAGAAAAAATTAAAAAATGCACGCTAAACAGCAAAAGCCAACTTTCTGTTTTAAAATGATAGATAGAAAACATTATTTTCTATGACAGTCGTTAAAAAATGGTATTTATAATAAGTTTACTAATTACAAGATTAATTCTGCATTACAATTAATTTGTTGAAGCTGTTCGGCTTCCGTTCTTTAAAGACAAGCCGTATTTGACCTGTTCCGGTCCGATGACCATAACCTATCCCAACCCTATTATTAAATACCAGATTAATATAAAGTGGGATAAGCCCTAAATCCTAATAGAATATTCACATTCGGCCCATATCAGGAATATAAATGATTTCCATAGTAGGTTATTTTTCTGGTCTGAGCCTTATTTTAATTGATCAAATTTCATCTGATTAAAATTCACTAAAAAATTGTTTAAAAGGTTATTACTTCGGAAAAAACCAAAGTATTGAATTCATGAGCCAAAAGTGAAATTCTTAAACCCACTTTTTCGACATTTCTCGACCTAAAAAGGCAAAAAAAAATGTATGTCTGTCTGCCGGCCGGCCGGCCGTCATTACCTACGAAATCTAGGATACCGCTGTAGAGATTTCAAATTTTTTTTTTCTAAAAATAGGTATACTCAATGGGAAGGACGAAGTGTTTGATAACTGTACCGGAAGTGTGTCAAAAAAATCATAAAGTGTGTCAAAAATAGCAAATTTTCATATTTTTGGCTTTAAACTTAAAAAACGTTTATTTTCAGTGATAATGAGTAGTAAATTTGAATCTGGAGAAATCTGGATGATTGACATCCGTATGTAAGACCAGGACCTTGATGTTTGTTTCAGAAGTATGTCAAAAAAAAATTGTTAAGTATGTCAAAATATTGATTTTCAAATATTTTGTTTCCCAATTTTTTTGAGAAACATATTATGGGAAACATTACTTCGGTTTTCGACTAGAAATATATAACTTATAACAGTAATTATTTGGATAACATGAAATTTAATTGAACCATAAATATGACACATGAAAAGTGTCAAAAAATCGTTAAGTGTGTCAAAACAAGAAAATTTACATTGTTGAAGTAAAACTTCTAATGCGACTTCCAAAAAATGTTGCGTTAAAAACATTTAACGCTCCTTTTTTTCATATAACTTTATGAAATTTAAACAATAACCTGACATCTGACAATATCAGGAGTCTTCTACCAGGAGTCTTCTATAAAAAAAAACTCATTTTCAACTTATTTTGATAGAAGACTCCTGATAGAAGACTCATTTTCTTATCATTTTAAGTTGAAATATTTTAAACGTGAAAAAAAATGCAGTTTTTGCAAGAAATATTGAAAAAATAGAACTCAAACATTTCGTATCTTACTTTAGTTATCATAATCCCATTGTAAATGTTATGGATTTGGATATTTCTCCACTCGAAAATGATAATTAAAAGATGCGATCAATTGTGAATTGTAAGCAATGTCAATAAAGTTTGTCTTAAAGAATATGAACATTATGAGTTCACTAATAATTAATGACTTTTAAAAGAATGTAATATGTTTTTATTTCAACATTACGAAGTTTCACTTCTTCCGCGCGGAGGGACTCCACGCACAACTTTTTTAGGTAGATTTCATATAAAAATCTACCTATTGCAATGGGCTTCATCTCGGAATTTCGGAAAAATTTTTGTGCCAAACGACTATATATGATAAGCGGAGACGAAAGAACAAAAAAAAAAAATTTATATATATATATATATATATATATATATATATATATATATATATATATATATATATATATATATATATATATATATATATATATATATATATATATATATATATATATATATATATATATATATATATATATATATATATATATATATATATATATATATATATATATATATATATATATATATATATAAGATTTGATATTTGGCTTATATATATTATTTAAATAATAAAATCTTTGGATGAAGCCAATAAATAAAACAATAATTATAATTTGTTATCGACAATTGTTTCATTGTGCAAACTTAATCATGGAGTATATTGAAGAAACCGTTTTAAAAGAAATGGAGATCAAACCACCATTTTTCTTTAGATATGTTGATGACATTTTTACTGCTTTTCCAAAAAACAAAATTCAAGACTTTCTCAATAAATTTAATAGTTTTAATAATAAGATACAGTTTACTTTTGAAACAGAAATGGATAACTGTTTACCTTTTTTGGATCTGGTCGTACACCGTTTAAGTAATGGCAAATTAGTAACTGATTGGTTCCATAAAAAAACATGGTCTGGTAGATATTTAAATTATAATTCATGGCTACCCCAATCTTATAAAAGAAATACAGTTACTTTAATGGTCCAAAAAATTTTGAGCTTATCAGATCTACAATTTCACAATAAAAATTTTAAATTACTTTTCGAAACTCTTGAAAAAAACAATTACCCAAAAAATTTTGTACGGAAAATACTAAATCAGCAAATTTATGGAAAAGAAAAAATAACTGTGGGTGAAACATCTGTTAATAACAACAACAAAATTTACATTACTTTACCATACGTTAAAAGTCTTTTTGAACAACTAAGACAATTTTTTAAAAATTTTAATTTTGAAGTCGTAGGAACAGCCAATAAAACATTATATGACACCATCTTTTCAAAATTAAAAGACGAAACACCAATAAATCTTCAATCAAATTTAGTTTATCAAGCTGATTGTGGATGTGGTAAGACATATATCGGTCAAACAACACAATATCTAGGAAAACGTGTGAAACAACATCTCAACGACGCAAAAAAACTAAATAATGATAATATGAGTGCATTATCTAATCATACGAAAAGTTGTAATGTAAATCTACCCCTGCAAAATTTTAAAATTTTAGATAGAGAGAAAAATTTAAATAAACGAAGGATCTTTGAAATGATCCGTATTAAACAACATAAAAATTGTATAAACATACAAACAGATACAGACTTTCTTCATAATACTTATGATTTTATTCTAAGTTGATTTTTAACAAAAATTAAAGAAATGAAGGTTTTACTACTTAACATCTTGTATTTTCTAATTTTTTCATTGTATTATTGTTTTGCATTTTCTTTAATCATATATTTTTTTTATATAGTTAGCTTTTTCTTTTTTGATTGTTAGTTTTTCATATTTATGTCAATTTATTGTTGTTATATTATTTTTGTATAAGAATTTTTACCAAAATATTATCCTTGAAGATGGTTTATCATTAAAAACCGAAACAATTGTCGATAACAAATTATAATTATTGTTTTATTTATTGGCTTCATCCAAAGATTTTATTATTTAAATATATATATATATATATATATATAAACGATATGAGATATAACGAAAACGACCGGCACTCTCACGGTCGCATTTGTTGAGGTAGATCAAAAAAATTTTCTGTACTTGTGTGTTTTAATAATATCTTGGACAAGTTCGTGAATCAGCAAAATCCGACACGTGGTTAAGAAACTAGAGGCTTTTTTCTGAAAAAAATTGATTTTTTAAAACCGTTATAACGGCCATTTGGATACTAATATTTCAAAAAATTTAACAAATTTAGAATTTTTGGAATCTTTTTTATCAATTTGTTTTAAAACTAGACCTCAGCAGTTAGAGGTTCCTGAGTGAGCGGCTCCAACAAAAATCTTTGCAAAAAAAAATTTTTTTTTGAAACAACCGGCACTCTCACGGTCGCATTTATAAGGCCAGATCAAAAAACCTTTTCTAAAAATGTGCGTTTTGTTAATATCTTGGACAAATTCGCTGGGGGCTAAATCGACTAGTCGACTAAGTCGAAAAAGTCGCTGGGGGCTAAATCTGGAGAATATGGTGGGTGGGTAAGCAATTCAAAGCCCAATTCATCCAATTTTGCCATCGTTTTCATCGATCTGTGACACGGTGCATTATCTTGGTGAAACAACACTTTTTTCTTTTGCAAATGTGGCCGTTTCTTTGCGATTTCAGCCTTCAATCGATCCAAAAGTTCACAGTAATACTCGCTGTTGATGGTGGTTCCTTTTTGGAGATAGTCGATGAATATTATTCCGTTCGTATCCCAAAATACAGACGCCATCACCTTACCGGCCGACTGTTGCGTCTTTGCTCGCTTTGGATTCGGTTCGTCGACTGCTGTCCACTCAGCTGACTGTCTTTTGGATTCTGGTGTGTAATTGTGAAGCCATGTCTCATCCATTGTCACATCTACGATAGAATTCCCTTTTATTGCGGTTTAACAGTGCCAAAGACTCCTCCGAAGCATCGATTCGTTGTTGTTTTTGGTCGACTGTGAGCTCACGCGGCACCCAATTTGCACAGAGCTTTCGCATACCCAAATGTTCATGTAAAATGGTAAAAACACTACCATCTGCTACCTTTACAATGTCAGCTATTTCGTGCACCTTCAATTTGCGATCGTTCATAACCAATTTGTGGATTTTTTTATGTTTTCTAGAATAACAGCCTCATTTGGGCGTCCACTGCGCTCTGCATCTTTTGTGCTGGTACGACCACATTTAAATTCAGCCATCCACTTCTCTACCATTTGTCTCGATGGAGCAGAGTTTGGATAATGTTTATCAAGCCATTGTTTGGTTTCCACTGTATTTTTTTTCATCAAAAAGCAATGCTTTATTAAAATTCGAAATTCCCTTTTTCCCTTTTTTTTTTTTAAAAACAAAAGTTGCTTCACACAAAATGCTATAACTCACGAATAAATAGTCAGATTGCTGTCAAATTTATACACGTATCGTTTGAAGGTTAGTACTAAATAAAAATCATATGGAAAAAATTCTAGTAACGCCATCTATGTGTCATCCTACGGACTTATTGAATGACCTAGTACATAGTTTATTACAGAATTTTTATTTAATTTTATGGTTATTATATACAATTCTCTTGACGGGTGATTCAGGTTTTTTGATTTTGATTTTTTGGGTTTTTGTTAATTTTACCTTCTGGAATTGGATAGTTGAATTTGTTTTTCATTTTTATCAAATTGTTATCATTATCTTGATGGAACTAAACATGGAGTTTTGTTTTTATTTTTTTGCCTTTTTTCATTGATGGTTAATAAACTCAATAATATATTAAAGAAAAACTGTTATAATGAGTATTTTTTAAATGTTGATGATTTCATAGTAAAACAAAATATCTGTTCTGTGACTTCCAATGTAAAACAATTGAATGTTCTACAAATTAATATTTGTGGTATGAATAATTTAGATAAGTTTGATGGCATTTTGGAATTTATTGATTCTTTGAAATCTGATGTTCATATTATAGTAATTTCAGAAACCTGGGTGCAGAGTAAGAATGTAATAGCCTATAATATAAACAATTATAACAGGTTATTTTCTTGCAGAGATGATAGAGTTGGTGGTGGTCTGGCACTATTTATTAGGAAGGATATTGAATTTCGACTCTTGAGTGCTGATTATGGCCAGTACCCATTTCAATTTATTGAAATTGAGCTCTCCAAATTTGTGGGTACCAAACTCTGGGCAATTTATCGTCCACCAGATTCTAACCTTGTTTCCTTTATGGATTTTTTAGAAATTCAGCTTTCAAAGGAGAGGAAATATGATAACATCTTACTTGGTGATATAAACATTCCATCAAATAAAAAATTAGATTTTGTGACAAACTATAAGAATTTATTACTTAGCTTTGGTTTAATTGTCACTAATACCAATGTTACACGTACTGCTAGTGGCAATATTCTTGACCATGTTGTCTCCAGCTTTTTTAACGTTGATAATGTTTCTACATCAACTATATATTCCAATTTAAGTGATCATAATTTTCTTTTCTCCAACTTTCGCTTTGCATTAAAATACAAAAGAAAAAAGATTGAAAAGCGCATAACAGACTTTGAAAAAGTAAATGAAAGTTTTGATAAATTTTTGTATTCAGTACCATTTGATAGTATGGAGCCAAATAGTATTTTTATAATGCTTAGTGAAAAATATAATGAATTAATTGACAAATTTACTAAAACTAAAAGTGTTGAAGCTAAACTTAAAAATACATTGTGTCCATGGATTACGTATGATATATGGCATTTGATTCGTAGGAAAAATAAGCTTCTGAAGAAACATAAATTAAATAGAAATGATATCACTGTAAAATCTGAACTCGACAGCCTCAGTAAACAATTAAAGTCGAAAAAATATATTGCAAAAAAACAATATTTCAATAAAATGTTTGTTGACTCAAGCCAAACTGAATTGTGGAAGAATGTTAATTTATTTTTAAATAAAAACCATTCGAGCAAATCTGTTGATTGTGACTCTATTAGCTGTGATGGTCGCGTTTTTCGTACCTCTGCTGATATTGCCAACTTATTTAATAATTATTTTGTTAAAATTGGTAGTTCAATTGGAAACTCTATCAATTCAGACAGAAATATATACAAGTTCAATACGATTCCTAATAGTTCTAACTCCATGTACTTTTCTTCAATAACACCAATAGAAGTATTTAACATAATCTGATCATTAAAAAACAGTAAGGGCGGTGGTCCGGACAATGTAGGTAATAGTGTAATAAAATGTAGAGCTTTCTTTTTTTCTAGTGTATTGTCGGATATTTTTAATAAGATATTAAGAACTGGAGTCTATCTAAGCTGTCTAAAGATTGCGAAAGTTATCCCTGTCTTTAAAAGTGGTGATCATGATAATATCAATAACTATAGACCGATATCTACATTGTCTGTGTTTGATAAAATACTGGAAAAGATTATTGCTACTCGTTTGATTGAATATTCAAACAAAAACAAGTTTTTTTACAGGTTCCAATATGGGTTCAGAAAGGGGCTTAGTCCTGAACTAGCACTAGTTGAAATTTGTAGTATGATTTATACTGCTCTAGATAGACAAAAAATTGTTGGAGCTTTGTTTTTGGATCTGCAAAAAGCGTTTGACTGCATTGACCATGATCTGCTACTAGCTAAGTTATACAGTTATGGCATTCGAGGTGAGATCCTAATGTTACTGAAGAGTTATTTATCTAACAGAAAACAATATGTTATGTTCAATGGAGTATGTAGTGAAATGTTTGATATTCAATGTGGTGTTCCTCAAGGAAGTGTTTTGAGGCCACTCCTTTTTCTTATATTTATTAATGACATTTCAAGCCTACAGCTGATTGGTCAAGTTAGAATATTTGCAGATGACACTGCTTTATTTTATCAAACTGAAGATCCGAAGAGCATATTCGATAGTATTAAATATGATTTTACTGTATTAACGGAATACTTTAAATCTAATATGATTTCACCAAATATATCAAAAACCAAATTTCTTGTATTTCACTCGCCATATAAATCAATAAATTGCTTACCTCTACTTCAAGTTTGTGGTCTCACTATTGAAAGAGTTAACTCTGTCAAATATTTAGGAGTAATACTTGATGAACACATGACATGGCAAGATCAAATCAATAACACCTGCAATAAAATTGCTCCAATTGTTGGTCTACTAAGAAAATTATGTTGGTATGTTCCTGCAAATGTCTTGCTAATGATCTATTTCTCATTTATTCACTCGCGGATAAATTATGGAATCCTAGTTTATGGTACAGCTTCGGAAACGAGGATCAAGCAGTTACAGGTCTGCTAAATAAAAGTATGAAAGCGGTGTTCAAATTACCTGCTTTATTTTCCACCTCCTAACTGGTTGCTAGAGATGAACACTTAGTTTTTCCCATACATGTTTTACATGAACTACAGATTGCTATAAATTTGTACAAAACCTTAAATGGATTATCTTCGTCCAATTTGATATATAACTATATAGATCATAATTATGCAACACGAAATTCGAATAAACTAAGTATTCACAATATCAAAACGGAATTTGGCAGAAAATCAATAACATTCTCTGGGCCATTAATTTTTAACAAAGTACCAGATGCAATCAAGAGATCTGAATCATTTATTAAATTCAATAATAACCTAAAACTGTTTTACAAATCATCAATGGAGTTGTTTTTTTGTAAAGAATAAAGTAAAATTTAGCTAATATTAAAAAAATCAATATATAATCAAGAGAAAAAATAAGGTGATATAAAATAAAAAATAAATAAATAAATAAATATTTAATAAAATATTAGTTATAAGTGTACTTTGTATATTTGTACATATTAATTTTAGACATATTTGTATTTAAATTAACTTTTATTTCACTACTAATTACCTTTAAAGGTAATTAATAAGCCACTGGATAATTAGTAGTGAATATATACATTTGATGAGAATAAATGGTTAAAAAAAAAAAAAAAAAAAAAAAGCTTATTTTATATCTAACCACTTGTGAAAGCTTAGGACTAGCATCATTTTTTGTTTTTTTGAGATAAAATTCGTTGTGCATATGACTGTCGGGAATCAGTTTTTTTTGTTCTGAAGGAAAATTATAAAAATGGCGATTTTTAGATTCAGATTTTTTTTTATGTTAAATATCAAATATTTTATTATTAAATGAACTTTTTAAAAAGCAATTTCAGTCAAGTTCAGCAAAATTTTGCGACATTTTGACTCGACCCTTTTTAATTAACCCCGCTGAGAGAAACGTTCCTTTGAAACTGTGACACCCAATAAACGAATGTTTTTACATTCACCTATTGGTTCATCACACATACTAAATAAAATATCTTTTGGAAACTCGGTCTTTTATCTGGAAACAATCAACAGCTGTGTTTTGTTAGAGTTGAAATTGACAAGGTTTTGGTCACCCCAGTCGGCGACTTTATTCAGGTCTTTGTTCACGTTTATGGCAGCGTCTCTCCGGGCAGGATTAATTCGTTCGTGCATTTTACCTTTTGAAGGAAGGGGCTCGAACGACTTGTGCAGAGTACTATCATCTGCAAAACTATTTATTGGGTTGCTGGTGATTTTCAACAATTCGTTGATATAAATCTAAAATAGGGTTGGGGACAATACTGAGCCTTGGGGTACACCAGCGTTAATTAGTTTAGACTCAGAAGAAAATCCCTCTAAAGAGACCGAAATGTATCGGCTGGATAGAAAATTTTGAATCAGCCTCACAACATTGGGATGAAAACCGTACGCAACGAGCTTGTTGATTAAGTTGGCATGCCAGACTCGATCGAATGCCTTGGAGATGTCTAAAGCGATAACGTATGTTTCACCACCTTTATCAAGTATGCTGTTCCAACAATGCGCTACATAGTTTAATAGATCGGTGGTTGATCTTTTGTTTCGAAAACCGTATTGGCTGTCGGATATTAAATAATTTTCTTCCAGAAATTTTGAAATATGTGTATTAATATAATCCTCGTAGACTTTGGATAGGACCGATAGTAAAGCTTTCATATACATAATTATGTATATGAAAAATTTAAATAAATATAAATGAAGATCTGTTCATAAAAGTAAGTCTGAACATAAAAGTAACATATAATATTTTTATACCCTCATACGAGTAATAAATTTAATTTCATTTCTTTAGGGTTTTTAATTTGTCTTTGATTATCATGTTTTGTACGATCGACTATAATTCTTATCTTATTCTTTAATTGTATTCGAAAAGATCAATTTTTATTTATGAATGCAAACTGTAATCTGGTAAGAAAAATGTCTTAAACATATTCTCGTATTACTTGGTTTATCAGTTATCGTATTTCGTTGACATCGTTTGATATTATGTTTGATTTAAGAGAAACCAATGTTAACATTATCAGACACGTATCTATATTTTTTGTGTTAATAAGTTTTGTTATAATTTTCTTATGATAATTGATAATGGTTTGAAGCAGAACTGATATGAATATGAACACAACGAATAGGAAAAGAAAGTGTTAATAAACATTATTCCGATGTGTTATTGGTCGTCATATGTGAGATCACCATTTGGACCCCTTGCTGAAAAACCCCCTTGTTGCGTTATTTAATGGGTTATCGTTACCGTTATGATGTATTTGCAATTATAGTTTTGAAATGTCAGTGCTAATTTAATTTCTTATATAAGAGCGAATCGTACGCAATCGAATCAGTTTTTATTGCACAAACAGTTTCCTTACCTTATAATTTTGAAGCAGCAATATCGGTTGTTTATAGTCGTGGTAAACTGGTACTATAAATCTCAATATGCTCTCACAGACTCCAAAACAGATCTAAAAAACACGTCTCCCTATCTTTATAAAAAACATGGTTTTGAGTATGTAAGCAACCTACCTGGGTCAGAAGTACTAGAATATCTAACTAGTATAATATATCTACCTGCAGTGATCTCAGAACTTATCCTTATTGTCTTTGCACATTTTGCATAAAGTGCAATAGGTTTTCTGGCAATAATTAAAGAGAATTGAAAGGATAACTTTGCTAACAGAAAATGCATGGAATCTGTATGCACTCACGTTTTTTGTGTATTTACTCACCTCCATACAAATAACTATTATACTCACCATCAGTAGAGGAAAGTATCATCATCATTGAAACCCAGTCGTACTTTCATTCACAATCATCCTACAAAATTTATGAGGTCAATATATGCGGTCATCAAAATATTATTTTCTTAAATAAACTTCATGTAAATCCAATAAATTATTTTGAAATTTGAGAAAATATTTGTCATTCTATTGATAATCTTTCGAAAAATAAAAAAATTAACAGACAAACACAACACAAGTTTCATTCGTCTTAATAATAAACAAAATTTAAAAATAAATTGGTTAAATGATTTATTTAGATATGTAATCTGTTTACGGAACAATATTATTTATAAGTAACTAAAGATAAGAAAAGATATGTTTTTAAAATATAAAAGTTCTAAGGTTCGTATTGAACTGTAAATTGTAATGCATCTATTGTTTATCCTTGCATGATTACAAATATCTTCACAGTATTATTTTTAATTGAAATGCAAATATTATTTGCGTTCTTAGTTCTTACCATCAGTAAACTTTTTATAATATTTTTAAATTTGCATATCTCCTTGAGGCAGATAAATAGACATAGAACAATTAAAACTGTTTGAGTGATTCATTCTTAAGTGATTCTAGGTATAATATCTTAAGATATCATCATTAATTGCATGTTTATTTTAACAACAAATAACCGGTTTCGATTTGGGTGTCGTAAAAACTTATCATTCTTTTGTCATTCATTATTTTATGTCATTCAACTTAGGATGGTCATTGTCATAAATATTTTTGTTGATATCACAATTGTGTAAATATTGGTGTGAAATTTTACAAGTTTTAAAATCAATACTGTCAATACAAATACTTTTCATGAATTATAAATTATGTTTTATTTTCATTGCGGGAAGAAGAAAGATCAAAGTATAAGATCTGTCTGTCGACTTCAACTTCCATTGTGATTTTAACTTCATCTAATATTCAAAAATGATTAGGGTATTAAAATCAAACCTGTTACAAGAGTGTTAAACATTCTGGAGAATGATCACTTAGTGATCGAAACCTAAGGTCGAATTTAAATAAATTTGGTACAATTTAAATAGTTTGATTTTAATACCCTAATCATTTTTGAATAAAACCAATTGTGCCCTTTGGTCGAAAACTAAATAGAACAAATGCATCTCATACTACGACTTCCATTACCTTCTATTTTGTTGCAATTATCTATATCAAATAAACATTTGTTAAACAAAATCCATTAACAAATCTCTATGAGTCATCGTCATACATTCATTATACATATTTTGTACTGTCACCATATGATGAAGTTCATCATAAAAAAAATGTCCAAATCACTACAAACAAGTAAATGTCGTACAATTTTTCTTTATTTATTTTTAAAATTTTTTATTTATATATTTAACTTTTAGTTTTATTATAAAGAATGAGGTGTGGTTTGATTAAGAAAAGGATTGGTATCTTTCTAAAAAAATACCAAAACGAATTAAACGATTACTTTTTGTAATAATATTCTTTAGACTTTTAACAGAAAACATTTTGTAGTCGTCATCTTTATGCTTTGCGAAAGAAAGGTATTTGTTTGGAAAAATTAGGTGGTTAATTTGAGATACATGTATGTGCCCCCCTAGAAGCAATAGTTGAGCATTATCTGGTAATTCTGCACCATGCATTAAGTACTCGCATGAAGTTTTTAGTGTAGAGTTTCTGAAGTATATACCAAGAAGTCATAATCATGACTCGTACTATGTAAGCAAAGAGAAAGTATGAATATTGACTGGGAAAAGAGAAATTACTTCTTGTTAGAAAATCTAGAAGATCGAATAAAGCGGCGGCACCAAACATATAATAAATCAACCAACCAGTACTTGCAATTTAATTTAATAAAAAGCCATTTGTAACTTGGGAAGAAGAGGATTTTTTTCCCACCTGAGGCAGGATTGTCTTAAACCATGCTTAAAATTTTAAGGTATTACATATAAATCAATTGCACGCAGCCGAAAACAATTTCTTAGAAAAACGATATCAGTTTCTTCAGAACTTGTTTTCAAAAGTAATATAATAATTTTCTTTTAAAGAACAAGCTCCTCTCCCAGCATGCTGGGTTGCAGAGTAAAGAATTCATAAGAAATATATTATCACGTTTTTCTTCTTACCTCGAACTGGCCTAACTCTCAATTCGATAAACGTTATTCTCAAATACCCGACTGAATACGATCACTACAGGTTAGTAAGCAAAAACTCCTTGTTTTTTTGGTATTCACCTATTGTTTCATAACAACAACAGGACAGTACAGCAAACAATATTCTTTCAATAGCTGCAGAAACTCCAAACGGTTGAAAGTTTTTGCAATATAAACACAGCGTCCAAAAATAATACACAAAATAATTTTTTGTGGCCCTTAGGTTACCCTAGAATTTTACAGTTTGCTGTAAATCAATCGTTCAATTCTAAGGCCACGGCCCGGCCCCACGGCCCCCGGCCACTTAAAGTTGAGAGGTTTATTCTGCCCCTTAAAAAAAAGGTTAATTTTTTGTACGACACCCTCCCATTTCGAGTCAATACCAATATAAATATTATTTGCAAAATTTGAAATCAATCGTTCAATTTTAAGGCTAGCCAGTCACTTGAAGTTGAGAAGTTTTGTTCTGGACCTTAAAAAAATTTTTTTATTTTTTGTACGACACCCTCCCATTTCGTGTCAATACCCATAAAAATATTATTTGCAAAATTTAAAATTAATCGTTCCATTCTAAGGCGTGCCCCGGCCACATAAAGTTGAGAGGTTTTATTCTGGACGTTGAAAAAAATTTAAATTTTTGTACGACACCCTCCCATTTTGTTCAATAACCATAAAAATATTATTTGCAAAGTTTGAAATCAATCGTTCAATTCTAAGGCTAACCACTTAAAGTTGAGAGGTTTTGTTCTGACCCTTAGAAAAAATTTTAGTTTTTGTACGACACCCTCCTAGTTCGAGTCAATACCCATAAAAATATTATTTGCAAACATTCAATCTTAAACCGTGCCCCCGGGCACTTGAAGTTTTTTTTTTATATCAATATATAAATACGTAAGCACTATTTTTGTGGTACCAGTTAACATTATTTCCCCAACAAAAGTGGGACAGTGTATATATCGTTGGAAAGGTCTTGAGCAGTAGATGTGCCGAAAAATAATTTTTTGTTGGAATTCGGACGATGTTTTTTACAAAAAGGGGGAAAATGTGAAGCTGTATTTTTCGCTCGATGAATTTGTTTTTCTTTCGAGTTAGGGGCACTGCTTAGAATTGAACGATTAATTTCAAATTTTGCAAATAATATATTTATGGATATTGACACGAAACGGTTCAGAACTAGACCTCTCAACTTTTAGTGGCCAGGGGGGGGGGGGGGGGGTTCACGCCTTAAAATCGAACAATTGATTTCAAATTTTGCAAATAATATTTTTATGGGTATTGACACGAAGTGGGCGGGTACCGTACTAAATATTTAAATTTTTGTTTTTTAGGGCACCCTAATTTTTATATTAAATACAACTTCAAACTTTTGTTTACAATTAAAATTCACTTTCCTTTTATTTGCACGATTTAATATCCACAGTACAGCGTTTCGTTTACAATTCAATCCAAAATAATCTGTTCAAATTTAATGTTCTGTCTAAAAGAATCGATCGAATTTTAAAATTCTTTTATCCCGAATGTTCTTTAAAGCAGAACAACAAATAATAAGTATTTGTTTTCGTACTGTACGTTGCCTAGAAAAGACGCAATTAAAATTTTAAAACAACAAACACAATGCAAATATTGTTGTTCTTGCATTATTTCCAGAAAAAAATTACAACAAGTATTATGCTTGTTTAATAATAATTCTGTTGATGATGAATTTACTTTCTTGATGAAATATAGGATTAATCTTGGTTAAATGTAGTGTTGCATTTTTTAAAGATTTTGGTATAAAACAATGTTTCCAAATTGAGAAATATACCGAATTAACATTTACCGACTAAGTGATCTTCAATATCGCTTTACAAAACCAAAATCAACAAATTCCACACACGGCCATACACGTTGCATCGTACAATATCTTGATATATTTTACTGATATAATACTATATATTTTTTAGTATTTTATTTATTTCCATTACTTCTGTTTGTTAAAGCTCGGATATTTCTCCAACTCTGTTGGACTCTTCTATTAAAATTATATTATTTATTTCTCCAAAAGAATTTTCGGGCGGAGATCTAATCTAATCTTCAACCAGAAATATTGAGAAATTGTACAATGCTTAACGCCAACCACTAGTTGCCGTTTTAGCTTTACCAATAGGCGATGCACTTTTGCTTTTCAAAAACAAATCAAATTTAAAAGGCTACATAAGCAATAATTGTATGTTGACAAAAAAGAGAATACTAGGTTGTAATGAAGCGCTGCTTCGTGGAAGGACAACGAAGTGGCATAGCAGGTCGCGTACCTAGCGAGATTATTTTTTTGCCCTGACTAGTTGCAGCCTATGGGATCGAGAGAAGAATACCTGCTAGTCCAGCACAAATAACTGTAATGTACGCGTAACATGAGATAATAACGGATGTAAGAGAGAAATACAAGTGAACTAAACAGACTCTGACGACCCCCGTGTACGAATGAACCACGATCACCACGTCCAACCTCCAAATTTCAACACTCATTCACACGCTATCGCATCTCATCCATTCATGCACACACACACTCACATACACACACACATGCACACATCCATGCCCATACGCGCATCCAAACCGATAAGCTACTTGATAATAATTTCATAATTTATTTGAGTTGGTTAGCAACCTTAACAATTGTATAAACGATTTAAGAAGAAATGTATCCACACTTTGTTGCGTTTCAGATTTCGCAATTACACAATAATAGACGGTATGGGATGGTATGAGATTAAAACCCATCAATTAGCTGACAAATATGTAATACCAATTCATCAATTATTTTTCTAACATACTTTTCTGTAAGAATTAAAGTTATTTAAATTTCGTATGGATTCATCTACAGTTGGTTTTTTGTTTTTCTTTTCACCCCCACATACTCGGTTATTTTGAAATCAATCTAAGATTCCCTTTTTTTTTTAATACACAAACCAAAAAAAAACTATTTTCCAAATCCAACTCACTTCCTGAGAGATAAAATTCTTCCAACCTATGTACATAATCTACGGAATTTGTTCTAATTGAGTTTTGTTTATCTATAATATATGACCTTTTATTACTATTAATAATTGCATTATATTTACAACAAAAAAAATGTTAAATTTGGACAACATTTACCGCTTGTTAGTAAATTATCAAAACTAACCGTTCTCGAACTGTTTGAAACAGAAAGTTATGTTAAAGATTTGCCAACTGGTTTATACGAAAAAAGCATCAAAACCTTCATTAAAATTAAAATTCACGAAGCCTATTGATTAGACTTTAGCTTCGAGGTTAATAATAATTTTTATTATATTGGTGTGATCATCTTCGATAAAAAAAAACTACATATAATATTCTGTACATTTTTCCATAATCGTTGAATTTCTTCCCGTTAAGGAACCTGTACACGCTATAGCGTTCGATCACATTCGCATTCTTTCGTAGCGACATGTCGCTTTTACATATTCTAATTCAGAACAACAAACCCAAACCAACTATAAATTCTCAACAGTACAACTTAGAGCTAACTTTAATTTTGTTAAACTTGTTAATGGTGTTTTAGCTATACACTCCCCAGTATGATGATTTTTAATTGCAAATTCTTTGCTCGAAGATTATCCACATTCCCATGTAAAATCGTTTTAAAAAAAAATAACACGAAATGGTTGATACCGACGATTCATTATTTGTAAAAAATAAACAAATACATTAAAATATCATATAAAATACTTGCTGGAACATTCGGTATTAAATAATAATTATGGATTCATATCTTAGAGGCTTTATTTTTAATCTGTTGTTTTTACTATGTTTTCACCTTAGAGTATATATAAATATAGAGAGAACATAACTTTAAAATTGTATGAAGAGAGACATAAGAAATCGTGTTTGCTAATATGTTATATTCAATTTCTCATTTCGCCATTTGCATTTCTGTTTATTTACAACAACCAACTATTGTATTAAATTATAAATTAAAAACAATTAAATAATTTAAAACGAAACAAAAAGTACAATCTATTATTTTTAGTTGTGCTAATTTTTATAAAATGAATAAAAATAATTACGAGAGTATTTTACATTTATTGTGTTATTTCCAGTGATTTTATAATAGTAAACATTTTATTATTTTATAATGCAAATGTGCAAATATTTAAGTTATGTATACATCCTGAAAGTATATTATGAAAACTAGCTGGCGACCAACTTTTCATTATTGTGTAGTTTATTTTTAATAGATAAAAGATTAAAATTTATATATTTGGTTAGAATCAAATCCTTATCTGTCATTTTTCTTATTTCTTTTTATATAGTAGCAGTGAGGGAGAAACTATTATTTTTTTGTGGTAGGTTTTTTTCTTATAGATTTAAAAGAAACTCGCAATAATTGTACAATTTTGAATCAAATGAAAAATTTATGCACGTCTTTGGGAAGACAAACCGGTTTCTCTCTCAGAGAAATAAAGGAAAACAAACAAACAAAAAAACGATTTGACAGAAGATCAATCACGATTAATATTAGTTATGGTGGTCGGTTGGTTTTCACAAAATATGAATGCCGTTCGACAAGAAAAATTTTTTTTTCTAAACTGTATAGTGTCGGACCAGCTCTACATTCCGACATTCCACACTATTATTACATAAAATTTAAAAAAAAAATAACGAACGAATTTGGTTTATTTACGGGATACAAGTTTACAGGTTTAGACATTTCAAATTCCATTTGTATAATTATTTTTAAGTGGTTATCAATAAATGTTTGTTTTACCATATTTATGCAACATTCCCGTTTACATGGTTACAATAGCTATCGGGCAAACACACGCTCATACACCCGCATACATATCCATAATCATTCATACATAAAAAAAAGGAATATAAAACAAAGGCAAAGTATCACTCACTCCTACCTCAGGTTAGTCCCGTTCTCTCTCCATGTCTCTCGTATACTTATTCGGTCATCCTCCCCATATTATCCTTTATATTGTAAGTCCACCCCGTCTGCGATATGTCGGATGGCGATAAAGAATAAATCAATCCTAAATGTAAGTATGCCACGATGTGGTAGTGGTTAACTGATTTGGCCGTAATATCCCCAGCGAGCTGCTTCCACTCTTAACACTTGGGTTTTTGGGATTTCCTTTTTTTTGTATTGTGTTAACAACTGGGTCAACAAATTGCGTTATATGTGGTTTGAAATGAATTTACATCAACTACGAATTGGTTATTTTATTTTTATTTGGTTAATAAGCGGTATTCTAGATTATAACATAATCAACAACGTTGTTCACAATTTTAATATCAAACATGAATCTTATCACTATTACCTGTATATACAATTTAAAATCACAAAGCAAATACCTTGAACTCAATGGCGTTTAATAAGCGGTATTTGATATTATGGTACTAGTGTTTACGTTATTTCATAACATTAACAATAACGTTTTACACAATTTCAGGATCAAACACGAATCTTATTACTTAAATGCACAATAAGCACTATATTCAATTTTAACAAACGTTAATTAGCACTTATTTACAGGCTAATTAATTCATTATTTTAATTATTCTAAGTAAAAAAAATGCACTATAAGCTAGCCAGCCAGGCATCACAAAACAAAAACCAATTTTGCTGTCAAAACAGAAACAGCTGCAATCTACTCAGAAAATGAATAGAGAATGAGAGAGCCTCTATACGCGGATAGGCGCATTTATAGGCAAATAGTAGCAATTTTACATCTCAAATTAATAAACAAATTGGGATATCTCGTTCGATAAATATGTGTACTAAAAGTGTCTTCGCTATTGTTTTATAACTTGGGAAATAATCATAAACAGAAACATTGTTTATATAACGATTGTAGGAAATCTATATGAGAATAGCGTGACTATGAATTTATGATACTGTACAATTGGTTTATGCTAACGATTACAAATTGAATACAGGAAACCACATTGGAAAATATTACACAACTGTTTTAGGACAATCTTTGTTTTACGACAACCATTGTAGATGGCAACCACGGCCTGAATTCAGGAAAATATGGTTAAAGTAAAAACGTAAACAACCATGAAAGTCGCCGCCAATCTACAAATCAGGGAAGTACACAACGCTTCGTTGATCCCCAGACCACGTCGTAACAAGGTGTGAACAAGATATGACCATGATAAATCAGTTTTGGTAATCAGGATACATCAATTATGTTCCCTCAGGCTGCTGAGTTTAGGCATAAAGCAGGTATGTTTTTATGAATTAATAAAAAACAAGCCCTGCGTGATGACTTTTCCCTCTCTCAAAGTAATTTATCTATATTACATAGGTACGGTACGCCACTCGTCGGGGTACAATCCAAATATACTAAAATTTTAAAACTTTGCAGTGTAACTTATTTGTCGCAAAGTCCCAGGCATTTTCGCTGGCATTTATTACATATTTTTGTTTTAATTTTTATTAAAAAATTTACCCTATCATCTTACTTAAATGCCTCAAAATTGTAAAAAAAATGAATTATTTACTTCACGTTAATATATAAAATTAAGTAAAATGAGATGGTAAAAGGAATTTGATATTAACACAATAATCTTGAAGGTTTTATTATAATTCAATAAAATTGTAAAAGTGAATTGTAAAAAATTCGATAAATTTAATGATTAAACTAGTTGAACGTACTAACAATACAATGGTGCACTTTTATCCCCAGATAAAAGTTTCCCACGCCTTTTTTAATAATGTGTGAAATTTGATGACTGCACAAAACAAAACCTAACTAACTTTAGTAATTGGTCCTTTTATTCCCACCTAATATGTGAAAATTAAAATAATCGTCGTAATGATCCCTATCGGCTCGTTTTTTTTATGTTGTGTTTCTCTAATTTGATGATCGATGTTTGATATGATCGTAGGGGTGGGATTGATTTACACAAAAATATCAGTCAACTCTATCTATCATCAAAAACTAGACGTAAACAAAAAAAATCCTTTTTAACGATAAATTTATATAAAAGGGGAAATTTTATATAAATTTTATTTTGATTTCGATCGTGTGTGGGACACGTGTTTCTTTTATTTACAATATATATAGAAAATGGCAATATATCGTGTCGAATAGTGAAGTTTAAGAAAAAAATTATGTTTTTATAATCGAAAAGCTTAGCTGGGACAGATAAAAATTAAATTAAAATTCAGCTGTTCATTTTTCTGTGGGAAAATAAAATTTTAAATATCAAAGTAATTCGTGAAAGGCCATTTTTTATATTTTATTTTTGATTAAGTTAAGTCATGTCTCACGGTTCAATAGTTTGACCCACATATTACATGTCTTTTATAGATCAATTTTTTTTATTGGTTTAAGAAGTTTTGCAAAAATTTTAATAAATTTTTTGATTTAGTTTCTCACGAGCCCACATCATTGTGCAATTTATATTGAGATTATTTCCGTTTGTGTTTGTTTGATGATTTTATTGTTTTCTTGATGAACTAAGCCGGAATTAAAACTATACGGAAAATAATTAAATTAAAAATGTAATTTATATTAACGAGAAAACTAATTCTATTTTATCTAATAATCGTGATTTTGGCAGGCTAGTGTCTGAAAGTTTTTATATTTGCTGTTTTTTATATCGATGATTTACCCGATCGGTTTGGATTAAAATTGATATTTATATGCAGAGTAAATATTTCAATATTTCCCGTTAATCTGCTCGATATCGTATTTTAGATCACCATTTTATACACTGATACATCAATGTGCCATTACAAAACAAGAAATACATTTAGTCTATAGTTTTCCTTAACTCTCGACAGAAACTTTCGGTTTTAAGCGATAATTTTCAAACCGTTATGTATGCTGCGCAGCAGCTGGCAAATTTTTAGAATTCAATTAACTTGAAATTTCAACGTTTTTATTCACGCTTGTGACAATCTTCTGCAGTGCCTTGTGTAGTCTTTAAGGCAAGCAACTTTAAAGGTTGGAACTGATCGGTAACCGGTAAGCTTTTTTCCGAAAACCAACTCTTTTTTCATGCCACAAGATCTATTTCTGTAGTGTTAACTTTACCATTTTGAACGCCACAAATTTGGTTTCAAATAATAAAATGTCACATTCATAGTCAACAATAAAATATCTAGAATGTGGAGAGAACGGTTGATTCATATAATACCAAACTAAGTTATTAGTTTCATTCCCTCGAGCAACAAAAACCGTGTGGAAAATTGTAAATAAATACAGCTTTATAAGTTAATTTACAGTTGTTAGTTAGTCAGTTATTTACAGTTGTTATAAATACAACTTTAACGAACTTTACTATAATTAAGAGAAATCCAAAAATGATTTCTTCCGGTGTGCAGTACAATCCGTTTGCAGAACAAATACCTCGTTATATAATTATTTCCTTGCAGAATGATTACTTTAATAGGGTGACCAAATTGTGTAACTCAATGCCCCAGTCCGTTTTCTAAGATAAATTCCACCAATACTTCTACAAAAATACTTCTACATCACCTTCATTCCATTACTGTCAATATGAGTGAATCGATGACAAAAGTTTTAACTTTGAATATTTTTATCTGCCTACGTTGACGAAAAATCATGAATCGATATTTGGTATGAAATTAATTTTCTCTCTCTCTCTCTCTCTAATCATGTTTATGTTAGTTAGCTCATTCTCTCTATAAACCTATCCTATTTTTCATTATCTTAGAGAATATATAAATACATAATATAGAGAACGTAACTGTATGAAGAAAGGCAAAAAAATCGTGATAGCGAATTTCTCATAGTCTATTTCTCGTTTCTCCATTTTTATTTGTTTTTCAATGTTTACTTTTACTACCACAAAATTTTTTATTAAATTATAAATTTAAACAATTCTAAATTTAAAATGCCAAAAACTACTAAATTTTTTCTTCATAGTTGTACTAATTTTTACAAAATGAATGACAATAATTACGAGGGCAATTTAAATTTAGCGAGTCATTTCCAGTGATTATTTAAGTCAAATGTATAAAGGACAAGCAATGTTTTCTAATGACATGAAGAAATATTTAAGTTTGTAATTATTCTCAAACTACATTATTAGAATTTGTTGACAAGCTATTTTCATTGTTGACAAATTTATTTTTCATTGATGAAATTTAAAAAAAAATTATGTTTGGTTATAAAAAAAATCAAAATGTCATTTTTTCTTTTCTTAACCGCAAAGAAACAGAAACTAAGAAACTAAATATTATTTTATTGTGGTTAGGTTTTTTAGTCTTTCAAAATTATTAGTCTTTTGTATAGAAAAATAAGGTAAGTCATTTGTTTTAATAACTAAATCGTATTTAATCGTATTTAATCAACGCATATTTACTGATTTTACAGTAATTCACTTTTATGGCTAAATGTGAGAAACTATTTAAAAATTACTAAAAGAAAACTGTTAAAGAAAGCAAGTCATAAAGAAAACATTGCATTCCTTAAATTGTTGGCAACTGACCGTCTTCCTTAACCTGTCAAGTTTGTGACTAGTAACACAACTTTAGCAAGTATTTTTTAAAAATAGATCATTCTGATCGTTATTATTCGGCAAATGATGAACTTAGAAAAAAAACAAACAAAATTGAATATTCTGATCCATATATGAAACGAAAAATCCTTTGCGGGAAAATTAAGTCATTAAAATGATGAACATGTACTAGTACTTGGTATATAAGTAAGGTTTACAAAAATTGTAACTTTCCATCTCGATAATGAACTAAAATAAGTCTAATTGGTGCAGAATGCCGGTGATTGGTGAAGTATGCTGATTCAGAGATACTTGTGTCATACTGATACCACATATTAGGAAAAAAAATATTCAATACCCAACCCTGTTCTGAATAGTACAAATAAAAAAATGTCAAAACTCTTATCATTAAAAACATCGAAGTTCTATGAGACAGGTAACCCATATTCTGTTATCACGTTCAATTACAATTTAAATATTATTTTAATGTTTCTCCTATTAACATCAGACATAATAAATGGATTGGGCTCGACTAAATAATTGATTACTAACTTTCTTATGTCATATCAAATTTGTATGTTGATTTATTGATTTAATTCAAAATTTAGATAATTTTTAAATTAAATATTTGATTTGAGGTCTATTTTTTATGGTTAATTTTTTTGTGAAAGTCTTTGAAATACTTTTTCCTTCTTTGAACATTTCATAAAAAAATAGTTTAAGTACAGTGTTCGAAATGGTTGAAAAGTTAAAATTTGGGTTAAAAATTTAATTGAATGCTATTACAACAAGCTTCGCTGATCTCACAAAAACATTATGTAACAGAGTCTGAAGTCTTTCATCTCTGGAATGCCTTCTCTGTGTGGTTATTCTGTGACAATTTTAAGCCCCAAAAGGTTTAAATCAAAGTTAAGAAATTCCTTAAAAAACCTGGTTTATAATCTCAACCTCAACTTAGCATAGTATCTATATAATTAACACTAAACATACCCAATCACACTCAACTTTGAATAAAAAAGTAAACCTATTTTCTTCAATGGTTTAGACTAGTTATATATCAACTAACCATCATGCTTCAATTTCGGTAATGTGAAGACAAATTAAGGTAAGGTAATTTAGATTGTTTATAGATAATATTTTTTATTGATTTCTTTTTGTATTTAAGGAATGATATAATAAAATAAGTTCCAACGATAAGGTGAATTTGGTTTGGTAAAAGAAAAATAAATAGCTGTTTGTTCAAAATTTATAGAAAACAAATACAGGTGATTTGTGCGTTGTTAGTTTTCGTTTAAGTAAAATTAAAAAAAATATACTGAAAATAAGATACCCATGATTCTACTGTTTACAAATAAATTGCTTCATCTTTTAAATTCTAATTTTAAATCGAACTATTTTCTCAACAAATTTATGTAGTGCTATAACGTACTTGATGTAGAAGAGGATCAGTGTTGGAGTATTCATATAGTAAACTTGTGTCTGAGCAGTCTTTTAGAATGTTTGATTTTTTGTTGTTTGAACTGGGATTAACTCCTGACCAAGCACAATATCTATATTATACTAAAAAATCAACATATAATATCTGTCCTTTTCAAATGTCTTAAGGAATGTTGGTAATTTGCCCCGTTTGCTAGAACTATGTATAGTCACCATGTATAAAGTTTCTTGTCTTGATTATTGTCCTTATTTGCTGTTCTCTTAATATGATATAATACCATTTTTAAAAAAAGGAACTGCAATATCTCAATCATGAGAAACAATAATGACATTATATCACAATCCATTAATCAAAACAAGTATACAATTCAATCAGCAAGTGGATCTGGCCGTCGTAAATATATTTTCCAATTCTTTTACTCACAAATATGGTGATAACCAGATTCAAATCGTAAACTGTTCGGTTGTCTACATACACTATGATCGGTTTGTTACTTACTTACTTCATTAAAAAAGGTTCCCGTTTCATAAGTTGATAGCTGGACTGTTCAGACTTTAAACTTACTTAGTTAATAGCTTTTGTTGCTTTATCTAAAAAGAAAGTGAAGAAGTTTGTTAAGTTCCTTTACTTTTTATGGGACCTGCTACCTTGTTGTGAATTCTGAAAGAGGCATAAAGGTAATTTTAGTTTCAAGTGAAAGATGTAAGAATGTAAATTGTTTTTTCTTATGGCAGAACAAATTATCTTAATTTGCACATTAGTACAAATACTTTTATAATAGAGAGGCTTATTTTTTATGATTATCTGCAACTGCTTATAACAGACACTTTTATCTAATCAATATTCTTATTAGCGTGCACTAAGATAGTTACCATTAGATAAAAGGTGATTTATCTCGTCACCAAATTCATTAAATACATAAACTTATTAAACTAGAAACGTAAACCACTTAAATTAATTCTCCTTATAAGCCTCTTACAATAACACTTAATAATATTTTAAAAACCGAACATAAAAAATAATCTTTAATCCTAAATTCATTAAATTGAGATCTCCAATAAAATTTAAATAAAAAATACACCAAAAAACGCCGTTAAAACAAATCAAGGCTTCGATAATTGAACATATTATTATAGTTTAAAAACATCACATCAAGAATTTTACGTAAAATCGTTTAAAAAATCTACTTGCTGCATTTTTTGCCATAATTTAAAAAATAACATTAAAATATTGAATACCTAAAATGGTGAATGCGACGTAAAAAGAAATTATTGTTCATGGAAAATTTTAAATCTAAAACAAACCAAAAATAAAAAACGTAAAACAACCTGCCGATTGCATTTTTATTTAAACGTGTTGATAAATAGATTTACCTTTTATGTCAAATTGAGCAACGCAAGAGAATAGTTATTTACATAACGAGGGCTGAAAGTAGAAGATTACGCCAGAGGTTAATATTGAAGCCCGACGCGAAGCGAGCCTGAGTGTATGTACAACGTTTTACGCACAACTTTATTCTAGTATAAATCAATTTTTGAATTTTTTAAACTCGCTAGACATTTTGAAAATTATGCTAAACATGCCATGATTTTCTCAATAAACTTCATACAATAATTTATTTGTTTGTTCTAATTTTATGAATATTTTACGGGTGATTATTTTACGGGCGGTAAAGTAGAAAAATATATTAATATTTCATATAGCAACGGGATTTTATTTTACGGATGTAAAGTTCAACTTTCAGCCACGATTACTTGGATGTAAAATGTGTTTTGATTGTAAATTGATTTATTATTTTTATCATTATATATACATATATATATTAGACCGGTCGTTATAAATTAAATTTTCCGAGACGCCCCTAATAAAAATCTTTATGGTAAAAAAACCGCGGGGGAATTATTTTTTTTTAAATCACAAGAACACGTGCCGCAAAATCATCGAAATTCATTTTTTAAAAAATTCGTAGATTTTTTCAATTATCTCATAAAATATGCAGATGTCAAAAAAAATCTCAAATTCATTTATGTAATTTTTCTTAATTTATAAAACACATAAAATAAAGATGACGAAAAAATCCTAATTTTCTTCTTATGCTATAGAATAAAATGTATAAAAAATAATCGTGACAAAAAAATCAAAATTAGTACTTTTTCGTCAAAATTTTCATCATTTGGTTTTACGAGTTTCAAAGGATTTCAAGTTTTATTTCAAAATATCATCAGAAATATAGGTTTGAGGAAAAAAATGGCATGGACCTTTTTTGTAGAGAATTAAATTTTCTACAAAAATGAATCTGTGATTTTTTTTACATCTGCATATTTTATGAAATATTAACGATTTTATCAAAAATTCAACTTCGATGATTTTGCGGCACTTGTTCTTTTGATTTAAAAAAAAGATAATGCCCATTTATATATATATATATATATATATATATATATATATATATATATATATATATATATATATATATATATATATATATATATATATATATATATATATATATATATATATATATATATATATATATATATATATATATATATATATATATATATATATATATATATATATATATATATATATATATATATATATATATATATATATATATATATATATATATATATATATATATATATATATATATATATATATAGTTATGAGTCTTGGATCATAATAAAAATAAAAAAAATCAATTTTAATTTTTTTTATTAATTATTCCTTTATTTTATTTAGTTGTTTACACCTTTAATGTTCACCTAAGACTAACTTAAACATTATTTCTAATAAATTCATTTCAATTTATAAAATGCTTAATTGCTAAAGTTAGTAATATAAAATTTAATATAATGGTTATGGTCTTTACAACATTCTTTGAGGTTCATGTTCTCAACATGTTTTGTCTTGTTAAAATGCTGACGTTAATATTTATGTGTGAGAACTGAATGTTTGAATACGATTTGTAATGGAATGCTATAATATAACTCCTCCGGGGGGTGAAGAAAGGGCGTCCTCGGTCTTTGGTGTAATCCCACATTCTTTCAACAAGTCGGAAAATCTTTTTGCTTTTTCCGTTTTGTGTTCTTCTATTGCTGGTTTACTAGAGTTTTTTATTGTAATTCTTGCACCGTTTCTACGAGTTATGATGTAGAACAGTAATATGATGATAACTATCGATGATGCAGAAATGCTTCCTGTCAACGTCCAGATCCAGGTTTGGTGATTTGCTTGTCTCAAATATACATTGCTTAGCTTTTTCCTGTTTTCAATATTTTCTTGATTGATGGTTTCAATATTCAAGGTTGATATAAGCTTTCGTGTTGTTCGAATGTTATGCAGAGCACCTTGAATTTCTTGTATTTGACTTCTTATTTCGTATGAATGGAATTTTCTGTTGTTAAATGTTATTGTACAATTCCAAAAATTTATCAGAAAGTTTCCTGTAAGTGTTCGGTTATGAGGTCCACAATTTGAAGATAAACTTTCGTTCTTTGCATTATTTACTAAAAGTTTGTTTTCAGAAATATATTGTATTGATGTATCCATATCTGCTGTCACATTGCATTGGCTATCTGTTCCCATGATTAGTGGCTTAATGCAGTTATCTCGAAATTCTTTAATTTTTGAATGTTTTTGGACGTAATCAGCATAATTTATCGTTGTAAATATTCGTTGTCTTGATTTTATTACGTGTTGTGGGTAGTTATTAATGATTGTATTATTAATAACCAACGGTACGATCATTATTGCTGTTGATTCTTCTTTCTCCAGTTTTGGCACTTGTAGTATATAGAGTAGTGTTTCATGATTTACAGCAATTTTGGGGATAACATACTGTAGAGCTTCATCTGGTAATGTTATGTTAACACCCTGGTCAACTAATAAATCTTTGACAGAGAGGATTTCTTTCAAAGACAAAATTTTGTTGCTTGGTAGTTCTAATTTAGTTCTGACTATCGCATCTTGGATGTCTTTTAATATGGTGTTGATGGTGTCAATATTAATTATTGTTGCTATCATCTCTATTTCGGACAGAAGTATTTTGTTAGACATCGCTGTAGATTTTACTGCTTTATTAACTGTATCTGTAAGGAGTTGGATTCTTTTATTAATCTGTTCATTTATTTTCCATTGTTGGTTATTTTCACTAATCAGCTCGTTCATTGTACTATTGATTATTCGTAGATCTTGAGCATCTGGGTTGCCTGCTAACCACTTCCATGCTGAACCTAAAGAATCCCATCTTCTATATCTTCCATGTTGTATAGGTTTTATTTGGTTGAAATTATTGACCAGTTTTTTAACTTTTTGTTGTATTATATTGTGTAATTCTAACTTATCGTCTATTTTGTTAGTAACTATTCTACTGATTGACCCTATAGTTGATTCTAAATTTGTCAAATTTATCGGGTGGATAATTCTAATATTTCCAATTTGAATTTTACATTTATTTAATTCTAATAATAAAACTGGGTCATTATTTAAGTTTTTAATTTCCGATTTTTGATTATTACAGTACTTGAGAGTAATAATTAGTATAATCATTTTTAGTATTGCATACATTTTATCTTTAATTAATTTTTATTTTTGCAAAATGATTTAAATTTAATTTTATTGAAAATATATTAATTGATTTAAAAGAAAATTTATTTTAAAAGAAAATTTTATTTTTAGAAAATTATTGAAATTTAACTATATTGATTTACTTATATTGAAAATATTTTTTACTGATTTAAATATGAATATTGCAATAAGCTTATATCTTTTTGATATTTTATTTTAAAGGAAAATTTTATTTCTTTGAAAATGATTTAAATTTAATTATATTGAAAATATATTGATTTTATTAAAATATATTGAATATTGATTTAATTATATTAAAAAAAATATTTATTGATACATTGATTAAAATTTGTTCAAAACACAAAAAAAGTGTAGTTCTTCTGAAATAATAGAGATAATAAAATTAAGTTATATTAGTTTTCTTTAGTCTTTTTAATTTATTTTTATTCCGTTTTATGTTTTTATTAATTTTAAATGTTTTCAATGCTACATCTTGGACTTTAACATGCAACCCTCTTGGTTGAGTTTTCGATCTAATATTTGGTTTAAGAAATACTACTTGGTTTTCTGTTAAACCAGGTGGTTTTTCTTTTTTCTCATTTTGCTTTTCCATTTTCTTTGCTGCTATCTCTAAATTGTTTTTCACCTCTAGGAATATATTATTCGCATGTGCTTGAATTTCTATTGGGCTTGTTAAGTTATTTTGATTAAATATAACTTCATTTGGCGTGAAGCCTGTGGCTGAATGTACAGAATTATTGTAAAGTGCAACCGACAATTCTATGGCAGCTGAAGTATTTGGAGTTACAAGTTTTTCCTTGTTTGTGTTGAATATCTCTATTATTGTTGCATGCGTTTTCTCAATCTGTCCATTAGATTCTGAGGAGGATGCATATTCTATTTTAACGTTAAGTTTATTTAGATATTCTTTGAATTGTGCTGATTGAAAAGTGGTTTCATGATCAGAAATTATGGTGTTCGGAATTCCGAAAAGTGTAAAGTATCTATTTAGAGCGTTGGTAATATCAACTAAATTTTTGGTGTTAATTTGAATCATTTGAAGGTGTTTGGAAAACGAATCTATTACCGATAAGAAACTATTTTTATTTATACTAAAGATATCAATATGTATTCGCTCTAATGGTTTTTTTGTAAAAGGTCTTGCAGATATTTTTATGTTATATGGTTTGCGATCATATTTATGTGAATTGCATATATTACAAGCGTTTATGTGATTTCTTATTTTGTTAAGCATTTTTGGGAAAAAATACGATCTCTTTAGTTGGCTATCTACCTCTTTTATTCCTCGATGTGCTCTCTCATGTTCTTTGACTATATATGTGTCTTGTCTATTTTCATTCATTATATCTTCAACAATTTTTGTGACGAAAACAAAATGACCTCGTTGTGAAAAATTTTTTCTAAATGATTCCTGTATTAATCCGTATAAATTTTCTGGAGCTAAGATAGCGGATTGTTTGCCATTGTGATATTTTTTTAAAAATTCAGTTATATCGTTTTCTTCGAAAGCTGTTTTTGAAAAGATAATTCTTTTAAAATTTGGGAAAAGGTCTTCTGTGATTATTGTATCTAGTCTAGAAATTTTGAAAATTATTTGATTTCTGTAATAGTTAATTGGGCGATCTGCGAAATGAATAAAGTAGTCATCTGGCGTACTTGCGGAGTGAACAGTTTCTATTTCCTCCGAAGGATGAGAATTTCTTTGAATTTCTTCAGATTCACGTGAAGTGTTTTCTGAGAATTCGTTCATGTGCACTTCGTTTAATTCATTTTCTTTTGGAATTCTGCTTAATGCATCTGCCACTACATTTGCTTTTCCCTCTTTGTATATTATGTCGTAATCGAAATTTTCTAATTCTAGTCTCCATCTTAAGATTTTGGAGTTTTTCTCTGATGTTTTGATAAAAATTAGCGGTTTATGATCCGTTACTAGTGTAAACTTATTACCGTACAGGTAGTGTTTGTATTTCTTCACGGCCCATATTATGGCTAATGCCTCTTTTTCATTTGTTGCATATTTAGTCTCTGTTGAATTTAGTGTGCGAGATGCGAATGCAATAGGTCTTTCAATTTTATTTTGGATCTGTGACAGAACTGCGCCTAAAGCGTAATCTGAAGCGTCTGTTGTCAATATAAAGGGCTTTGAGAAATCTGGATAGGTTAGTATCTGATCCGTCGCTATTGTAGTTTTTAATGTCTCAAATGATGAAATATATTCTGGGTCCGTCAAATTAATTGGAATGTCTTTTTTCAAATATTTTGTCATATTTCTTGAGATTTTAGAATAGTCCTTTATGAACCTCCTATAATACCCTGATAGTCCTAAAAACTGTTTGATTTCCTTTTGATTTTTGGGTAATGGCCAGTCCAAAATCTTTTGTATTTTGTCTTTGTTGGGTTTCACTCCTTCTGGTGTTATGAAATGGCCTAAGAATTCGGTTTCTCTTTTGAGAAATTCACATTTGTCCAGTTGGATTTTGAGATTAAATTCTGAAAGTCTTTTTAAAACAATGCTTAAATTTCCTAAATGATTTTCTAAAGATTCCCCTACTATAACTATGTCATCCACGTATACGTGACAGATTCTACCAATTAAACCTTGTAATACGTTGTTCATGGCACGTTGGAAAGTCGCTGGACCATTTTTCAGGCCAAAAGGCATTCGACAAAACTCGAAGTGGCCTTTATCTGTTGAGAAAGCTGTTTTTAATTGCGATTTCTTTTCCATTGGTATTTGATGGAAACCGGATTTTAGATCGAGTGTGGTGAAATAAATTGATTTTCCTAAACTATCTAATATGTCCTCGATTTGTGGTATTGGGAATTTGTCGTCAACTGTTTTTTCGTTGAGTTTTCTGTAGTCGATCACAACTCTTACCTTTTTTATACCTGAGTTATCACATTTCTTTGGAACGACCCAGATTGGTGCCGAGTATGGACTATTTGAGTTTTGAATGATACCGCTATGCAACATTTCTTGGATTTGATCTTCAACATCCCCTTTAAAATGGTACGGGTATCTATACGTTTTCGTATATACGGGTGTTTCGTCTCGGGTTTGAATCTCGTGTTTAATTGCTGTTGTTGCAGATAATTTCTCATTCTGCTTTAACAATACACTTTGATTTCTATAAATTGTTGCAATTAACGCTGTCTCTTCGTTTTTGTTAAGATGTTCTATTCTAATTACTTTTTTAATATCGTCCTTACTAATTAATTGATTGCCATAGATAGGAATTGGAGTTATTGTTTCAAAATTATTGACAATTAATTTTAACTTTGGAAGTTTTTTAGGTATTTGTGGTTCGTTTGTTAGAATTTTTATTGTAGTTTTACCGTTTTTAGAAGTATAAATGCCTGGTTGTACAACAATGTCTTCATTGACATTTTCAAATTTCGGTACCAACCATTCACCATCGTTGGTTGTATTAAATGTAACAATATGATTATATACATTTCCCATCGGATAATAACGGTTGAAACTAAATTTGTGATTATTTAAAATTATTGAATTAGTTTGATAATCAATCCTCGCGTTTAGCTTGGCCATTGATTCTGAACCGAGAATTCCATCAAAAAATTTGTGGAATTCTAACTCATAATACGTTTGTTTTGGAATATTTTTTCTAAAAAATTTATTTTATATTTATTTTCTACTAAATGGTTCCCTAAAATATTTTTTACATATGTTTTTTGCTTTTGCAATAAATTCTCTGAAATGATACCAGGTTTTATTACGTTTTTATTTGCTCCGGTATCGATTAGCAATTTTACATTATTACATATTAGATACGGAAGAAAATTTAGTCTTTCGTGTCTGAAACCCGTTCTAAATGAAAATTTTCCAAATTTGGATCAGTATAATTTTCACTATTTTCTGAATTTGGATCAATAAAATCTTCACTATTTTCTGAACCTAATCCTTCGATCTGTTTTTCATTTTCGGAATAAATCTCGTGATTATTAATAAGTTTCCTGTTAAATGTTTGTCTTGATCGCATGGATAAATCGACGTCCATAGGAATTGGCCTGTCTTTTACCGAATTAATTTGTTTTTTTTTCGTATGTTGAGTGCAATTGATTATTTCTTTGTTGAAATACATTAGGTTTATTTGGGAATATAACACCTGAATTATGTTTGATTGGGATATGTTGGGATAACTGCTGGTTTGTTCTCCTTGAGTTATTCGAAATTAACTCATTGCAGTTAAATTTGCATAGAAAAGCATACGCTTCTTCTATATATTTTGGTTTTGCTGCTTGTGCATAGCCAAAATATGGTTTTCTAAGACCTGATATAAATGCGGCTAATGCATCTTCATCAATGAATGCATTAATGGCATGCCAGGCATTATTGTATGTTTGGTTTTGTTTAGATAAAGATTTTATGTTAAGCATTATTTCTTTAATTTTATTAAAATATCCGTGGATACTTAAATTTTCGGTTTGCTTAGTCGCCCAAAGTTGCGACTTATAGAAAGAAAGTTCTTGCCGGTCACCCAAGGCTTCCTGCAGAATTTCTTTTGTTTCCCTAAAGGTTTTAGGATTGCCAGCCAGACAAAGTATGTCTTTGGCTTTTCCTTCTATTTTATTATTAATTGCTTGCAAATACAAGCTATATTGTTGTTCGGATACAAGTGGCTCGAAAACACTAAGTGTATCATCGACGGTCTTGATCCATGATGATAATTGTTTTCGATTTCCATCGAACTTCGGAATTGACTTTATTGGATCTGGAATCCTAAATAAGTCTAGAACGTTTACCATATTGTTAACTACATGTTCTTGTTCATGTGTTACTGGTGGTTGTTCCATTTTTTGATTAAGGTATGCCAATAATTGGTCATGTTCACCTTGTTTTTGGGTTATATTTTGTAATTGTAAGCCAATTGCTTTAATTTGTTCTACAACTTGTTGATCCATTTCTAAGTTTGAGTTGGTTTCTCTTGAATCTTCGTCAATATTTCTATTTTGATCAAAGATTTTTGACAATTTTTTTCTCATATACTATAAATTTGGATCTAATATTTCTATCTCTATCTAGTAGTGGATAGTAGACAGGTCGGCGTCTATCTTGTAGTGCGCTCGTTTGTCTAAATTGGTAACACAATTCTAATTCAATTTATTTACGTGTATTTATGAAAATATGCCTATCTGGTAGTACACTTTTTCCCGGAAATTTGAAATTTAATTAACCGTTCACACACGTATTATCATTTAAAAAAAATCTCACTTTTTGTTAAAAAAAATTTGTTTAAAGATTTCACTAAATAAAAATTAAATTTAAAATTGCTTACCTGGTCGTGTTGAGCTGGTCCTAAATGAAGTTTATGATGCAATGTGGTGGAACCTCAAATCCTCTCAGCGCTTTCCTCTTGGGTAAACTTCAGCCAGAGATGTCAAAAAAAATTCAATTTTCTTGACGAGTTCACTTCGGAGTTGGTTTTTATTCGCCAATCACTACACTACACTACACTATATTATTCACTTAACCGCACGGCTGCGCCAGTTATGAGTCTTGGATCATAATAAAAATAATAAAAATCAATTTTAATTTTTTTTATTAATTATTCCTTTATTTTATTTAGTTGTTTACACCTTTAAAGTTCACCTAAGACTAACTTAAACATTATTTCTAATAAATTCATTTCAATTTATAAAATGCTTAATTGCTAAAGTTAGTAATATAATATTTAATATAATGGTTATGGTCTTTACAACATTCTTTGAGGTTCATGTTCTCAACATGTTTTGTCTTGTTAAAATGCTGACGTTAATATTTATGTGTGAGAACTGAATGTTTGAATACGATTTGTAATGGAATGCTATAATATAACTTTATATATATATATATATATATATATATATATATATATATATATATATATATATATATATATATATATATATATATATATATATATATATATATATATATATATATATATATATATATATATATATATATATATATATATATATATATATATATATATATATATATATATATATATATATATATATATATATATATATATATATATATATATATATATATATATATATATATATATATGTATGAGAACATTTTGACTTTTATATTAAACAGCGCAGAGTCAATTGAAAATCACAAGAAATCCATAAAATATACGTATTTTCAACACTCTTTCATTTTTTAAATATATAAATTATGTCAATTTTTATTTTTGTTTTAGAAACTACAATCTTTCAGCTTTATAATGCCACCTTGATCGAATCAATATATTTATTAGAAAAAGTTTTATAGCTAAAACCGCAAAACACAAAAATACGACTTTTCAAGTGCTTTATTTTGTGTGGACCGGAAGTGGCGCGTGTGAAAATTAAATCCTTCTGGATTTTGATTTTTTGAACCCTAAAAAACATTTCCACAAAGTTTGAGTAACATCTAAAACAGTGCAGCAACAATTTTTCTTTTTTTTTTCGATGATTTCATATAGAATAACTCTTAAGCCAAAGTTCAACTTCAAGTCGGCACGGGTTAACTTTATTTGATTGACGTAAACTTTCTTGCGGTTCATTTTTGTATGTATACACACCGATTTAGGGGGTGAGACCAAAAATATATCATAATTTTTTTTTTCCCATATAGCTAAGGAACACCCTAATATATATATATATATATATATATATATATATATATATATATATATATATATATATATATATATATATATATATATATATATATATATATATATATATATATATATATATATATATATATATATATATATATATATATATATATATATATATATATATATATATATATATATATATATATATATATATATATATATATATATATATATATATATATATATATATATATATATATATATATATATATATATATATATATATATATGTATATATATATATATATATATATATATATATATATATATATATATATATATATATATATATATATATATATGTATATATATATACATATATATATATATATATATATATATATATATATATATATATATATATATATATATATATATATATATATATATATATATATATATATATAGAACAGTTCCATATGAAAACGCACAAGAGTTGCACCGACCCATTTATTTTTCAATAAAATTTGCCTGCATCGAAAGGTTATCAAAAAATGTGAATTAACAATTTGTTTTTATACTTTTAGAGTTACCCTGTCGGAAGTTTTAACACAAGGTAATTCAGAAATTCTATATAACCTGTCACTATTTAAATAGCTGTAACACGTAAACGCGTTATCCGATTTTTATTTTTTTGGTGTCAATTGAAAGGTTAAATTATACAAAAAATTACTCAAATATATTTCAAAAATTAAAATCACAATACAGTGTTGCCATAATCAGATTTACGCTAAAAACCAGGATAACATACCGAACGCCCCCAATTTTTAGAAAACTAATATTTTTATTGAAAAGACTACATTTTTTTACATAAAATATGTTAAAACTAAAATACCCTTTTTTCCCGTTATCTTAGTATAAATTACTTTGTAATTAAGGTTCAGGTTTTTATATTTCCAATTTTGTTATGTGTTTGAGAGCCGTTACAATTTTGTCTCAGGACCACAGTATGCCATACAAAACCTGTTGCATTGTGTTCTAAATATAGGAAACTTCAAATTTCATCACTTTAAAAGCTCACTTTTTATCACTTCACTTTTTACTTCTTCATTACAAAAGCTTAACAAGTCAGTTTTAGAAATAGGGAAGATAATAAAACGCAATTCTCTAATATTATTACTCTTTAAACATAAACATATTATTGCCATTTATTATATTTCATTTTTTATTGGAACATTAAAGGAGTAAAATTCATTTTGATTAACAATAAAAATTAAAATAATTAAATATTCATTTTAAAAAAGACTTACAATTCGACTATCAGTAGAGTTAGAAAATCTTTTTACTATTAATTCATTACTTGTTATTGGAATAAATTAAAGGTATGATTGTGTGCCTGGTATAGTATTAACTTTATTATATTTATTGTTTACCCTTCGCGCCATTATTGAATGATCTTTTAATGTGCAAAATTTTACCTTTATTTTTTTTTGTAAATTGGCACTGACAAAGTCAAAAAAGTCTTTGGCGTCCAAAATATGGTTTGTATGCACCCGTTGAAGGCTAGCTTTTGATGTCATCCTTTTTATGGTACCCCCAATCGCATCACATGGACCTTTTTCATGATAGGTGGCAAAGAAATGCCACTCCATATCAATGTTTTCTTTTGCCTTTATTTCACACAAATTATAGAAATTTTTTTACTTTTTTATTGTGCTGCTGATCCGTCTGAGAAAAAAAGATCTTGCTTATTATTGGAAATGTTTCCTTCACGAATTCAAGTAACTTAAGTTGAAACAAATACACAGAAATATAATTATGCTCCAAACTTTCCGCATTGACCACCATGCTAGTACATTTGAGATCATTTCCTTCTCTGTAATAAATACAAAAAGGATGTATAGTGCACTGTGGGTTAGCCCAATGATAAACTTGAATTTCTTCCTGTACACTAAACGAATGATTTTCCGCAAAATCCGATACTACAATAAACTCTCCCGAACGTAATGACTCTTTTGTTTGTTTTAAAAATTTTGATTGTTCAGAACATATAAAATGGTGTGGTATCAACTCATATAACTTCATTGTAAAATATTTTAAAAACCCAACTGCATTTTTGTTTACAGTTTCTAGTGTACATCTAACAGCATTTATCAACCATTGCTTCATTTTAATTTCACTAATAACTACATTATGAAACTGGGCTGATAGCTTTTGCTGCAATGATTCAATTGCTGGACATTATGTTTATGTTTTAAAAGAGTAATAATATTAGAGAATTGCGTTTTATTATCTTCTCTATTTCTAAAACTGACTTGTTAAGCTTTTGTAATGAAGAAGTAAAAAGTGAAGTGATAAAAAGTGAGCTTTAAAAGTGGTGAAATTTGAAGTTTCCTATATTTAGAACACATTGCATTAGGTTTTGTATGGCATACTGTGGTCCTGAGACAAAATTGTAATTGCTCTCAAACACATAACAAAATTGGAAATATAAAAACCTGAACCTTAATTACAAAGTAATTCATACTAAGATAACGGGAAAAAAGGGTATTTTAGTTTTAACATATTTTATGTAAAAAAATGCGCTCTTTTCAATAAAAATATTAGTTTTCAAAAAATTGGGGGCGTTCGGTATGTTATCCTGGTTTTTAGCGTAAATCTGATTATGGCAACACTGTATTGTGATTTTATTTTTTGAAACATATTTTAGTAATTTTTTGTATAATTTAACCTTTCAATTGCCACCAAAAAAATAAAAATCGGATAACGCGTTCATGTGTTACAGCTATTTGAATAGTGACAGGTTATATAGAATTTCTGAATTACCTTGTGTTATAACTTCCGACAGGGTAACTCTAAAAGTATAAAAACAAATTGTTAATTCACATTTTTTGATAACCTTTCCATACAGGTAAATTTTATTGAAAAATAAATGGGTCGGTGCAACTCTTGTGCGTTTTCATATGGAACTGTTCTATATATATATATATATATATATATATATATATATATATATATATATATATATATATATATATATATATATATATATATATATATATATATATATATATATATATATATATATATATATATATATATATATATATATATATATATATATATATATATATATATATATATATATATATATATATATATATATATATATATATATATATATATATATATATATATATATATATATATATATATATATATATATATATATATATATATATATATATATATATTTATATATATATACATATACATATATACAAATATATGTATTTTACGTATGTTCCTCTAATGAAATTGACTGAAACATAACATCTCATTATCTTGAAAATATTATTGGTGTTATTTTTCCTTGTTATTTTATTACTTGATCAATTCGCGATCACGATTTTATGGATTGAGAAAATGAAAAATAAATAAATGTAAACTGAAATTAATTTATTATAATAATTACGATAAAAATAAATCGATCGTTTTAATTGTTGATCAACGTAACTATTGTACAATGTTGTCTGCAGTAGTTACTATTGATATTAATATTATTTTGTTTTGTATTTACATTAAAATAAACAATTTACCGTTAATATTTATTAGATACAGATTTACAATTTATTGAATTAGAGTCGTATAGTTTTTACTTTGAAGTACATATATAACTTTATTGTGATATATAGTTGAAGAATGTTTATCTGGAGATCATAAAAATTAAGTGAAGGTGTGAATTGTAATAGAAAGAAATAATAGCGTGATCTTATTGTTGTTTCTATAGATTATGTGGGCTATATTGGATAAGATTGGATAAGATTAAAAACGAATCAAACAAAGAAATGGTGTGAGATGTGATATTATTATAAATTCATTCTGTATGCGACTCAGCTGCGTTAGTTACATTTTTGTGAGATTGGTCATTCTTACAAGAACAGAACGATAATTACACCCCACGAGAACGAAAATTTAAATTTATTATACTTGAAAATAACCTATTTACTCTCTCTGTGTACTTTACAACTATCCCACGACCAATATATATACAAACAAATCTACATTTTATTTTAATTAGAATAGGTTTTGATTAAGATGCGCTACTTTTATTTTGATTTTCGTAAACATTTGAATTACTATTATTTGCTTCATGGTATTTAAGGGTAAAGGCACACGGCTCTTATTTCAACTAATTATTGCGTTACTAAGCGTTACTAATGTATGTAACAGAACAGTTGCGTTGAAGTACAATTCGTCAGTTCCAAAAATAAATCTGTGGTTCAAGTTCTACACTACACTATCTCATACGAATTATGATTTATGCACAAAGATGTTTACCACAAAAAATACAAAATAATACCCCTCCCCGGACACATTACTGTCGCCATCCAAGTTATTGATGATATCACTTAGGTTAAATTGATTTTTGTTTTAACTTTAAATAAAATCTACAATTGTTAACTGATATTAAGTGCGAGACGATGAGAAAACATGTAACGATCCCTACCTATTTCGATTTCTCCTCTAAAATAAAAACTTTCAATATCTAAAGAAATGTCATAAATTGATTTGTTATTCTATTTCGGTTCCGGCCTTATTTCAACTCGCAATCTATATTGGGAATCAAAATCAAACACAAAAACAGCAAGTGCTAAAAGTCAAATAATAAATTTATAAACATTTACTGTATGACAGTAATTTTAGCATTTTAGTGTGAGCTAATAAATTATATATAAAAATTGTTGTATGCAAATGCAATTACAAGTTCATTGATTCGTTGCGTCACACATTAATTTTTTTTATTTGCTTCAATAATAAAAACTAGGTCTTGCAGGTATTGTGAAGGAGTATATAACCTTTCGTCATAATGAATTACGGTTAAAATTATCATACTACAAAAAAAATAAATCCATAACACGAAAATCAAAAAAAAAATATTGAATTATTTGATAGTTTTGAGATCATATGGAATTGTTGTATTGAGCGTAAGAGTGACCAAGGTATATAAAAAAAAAATAGATAGAAAATTCGAGCTACAAATTCGATTAAATTGTGTAATCGGGAGATTATATAAATTAAAATCAAAAAGTTAAGTTGGTACAACAGTAGCGTTATCGTTCTTTAATGTTATTTAAATAAATTAATTTTTTTAAAGGTGTTATTGTATGAAATTTAAATGTATGTATATTGTAATTGAGTAAAATATGTTTTCACATTTAATCATGGAGTCAAATTAAAATATGTGTATATTACATGAACAAAATATTAGTAAAACAAAAATATTGTTAGTAAATATAAAATCATCTATGTATATACTATTTAGGATGATGATGTTAATTTATCGATATATACAATATCCATTTATATAAAATTGTTAATAATTGGCGGATAATGTTCAATCAAGCGGATAGTACTAATTATGCCACATTTTGAAACATTAAAATGAAATTGAGTTGTATAGGTTGAATATTAGTAAATTTTTCTTTAAATAAATTTTGATTATAATTTTAATTGTTTTACTTATGTACAATGCAAAGTTATTTATGAGAAATTTTCCAATGCAGATTCCCTGGTACAGATTCCGTATTTTTATATTTATTATCTTATAAAGTCCTATGTGATAAACGGAGGTTTTTATACGTTAACAACACAACGTTCGATATCTCTTTTCAGTATATGACCGTCGTTTTTATATTTTTTCAGTTTACTTGAACGAGCTTGAATTAAAAAAAAACCTTAAAAAAGAACCCAATTAACAACCTTGGTAGTTTTTCATGTTCGAAACAAATACTGGTAAACTCCAAAACACAAAATCTCACAACAAATCATCGACAAATTCTTCCAATCATCATTAGATTAATTAATTTTAAGTTATAATCAATTAAAGATTGATAATTTTTAACACAAGCGGAAACTTTTTTGCATTCAAAAATTAAAGAAATAAAATATTACAGATTAATTTCCTATATTGCAACGTTGAACGTTGAAACGGAAATCAATAATTTTGTTAAATTACATGCATTAGTACAACAACAACAAACTATAAATAAAGAAATATTATTATTACCAATTAACAGCAATTTTGTTCTTATTATAAAAAAAGAAACATTCACCTTCCGTTTGATTTTATCTTGAATACGTTTTGGTTAATAATAACGTTTTCTTATATATGACATTGTGAAGGTTGAATAGTAATTTTCAACGTATATATGACGTAAAACTTAAGGTCGTGAATTTCGCTTATCAATATCAAATCAATCAAATACACATATTAACATTTCTCGTATAAAACTTTGATATTGTTTTTATTCGATATCTAAACATCATCATAAAAGCTTAAAATTTTATATTTCATCACCCTCAATACCAGTTTTGTATATAGAATCATGGTATTTTTCAAATACCATAATTCCAGTATTCACTACATCCGTCTTCTATTCAACAACAAAACCAATAACAACAAAATTAACATAAAATTAAATTCAAATATCAAGAATTTATGCAAATATCAACATTTGATTTAATTTAATGAGATGGCGCCATTATTAATTATATTTTGTCTAATAAAATCCAAAATATTTTAATGATCGTGATTGTATGTATGTATGTATAAAAACTATCAAAATTAAATCAACAAAACGCCTAAACAAATAGAGATATTTGTGTACGTATAATATGCTGAGTTGACAAGTTTTTAACTTCGAAGAGCACTAGAAGTTGGTTAAAAATGATTTATTGTAATGAATGTTGAAATAACTAAATTTATTTATTGGATCAAGAATAGCGACATAGCGTTCTTCTTATTGTAACAGTTTTTGCGAAAATCACATATCATATCATATCATATATGGTCAAGTTCTTTTAAAATGCTCTCCCAGAATTAAGACAAAAGATTACTAACATTGAGCGATTTCTTACAACAGTGATATCAAACCCTTCGAGAGTGCTAGATTTGCTCAGTAATCTTGAAGGTGCTTTTATTGACTCAGTCAAAGGTTAGTTTGATGGAAGACTATTGTAGGAGCTAGATTGAGCTTATTTATAAATTTATTGGGCAAAGTAAATACAAATTAGAATAACCTTATTCAATAACATTACTACAGTTTTTATTTCGAGGGAATACGAATATACTAATTTTCTTAGCATTTGCTAGAAAAATGCAGAGAAAATTATGAAAGTCAAATTAAACCATAACCTTAAAATGTCGGACGAAAATTTCTCAAAATGTCAAACGAAAACCGAATTTTTCAAAAAATTTCATTCTTACTATTTTTTATATTTCAGGTGCTTTATCCGTCGTCACTAGCGCTACTGCAATAGACAGCAGCTTGATCACGTAAAACCAATCAGTAAAAGTCAATCAATAACAACCAAGTAAAACTAAAAAACGACCCCAACTGTACTGTATAGTAGAATTTTTTTACCAGCGAATACGAAAATTGGTTGTTCTGCACATATTGCGATATACGCATGTGCGAAATTCAGTATCTCGAATTAAAATATTAAAAAATCTGTTGGGGTCCCATTGAAATGGACAAAAAAACGCCTAAAATTCATAAATTACTATTGAAATTCAGACAATTATAATAGAAAACCAAAAACTAGTAAAAATATTAATGATTTTGTAGGTAATATAATAAAATTTTGATAATTAAAAATAATTATAATAAAAATAACGACGACTATGAAAACAAGAATCACAACAAACAAATGGTACGAACTAGGAGTAGAAATTTAACTAATATAATTGTTTTGAAAACAAATTTATCCCAAAATAAATAATACATCTCTGTTTTACTTTTTGTCTCATCTTTTATCTCATGCTGCGCCCTACTATACTCAGTTTCATTTTGCCGATGAGAAATCTAATACCAAAAACCTATTTTATAATCAGCATTTCTTTTTAATTGCCAGTCTCTTTTTCGGTAACCGTAGCAATTTGTTCATAATTCGTCTGCCGTGTCGCAGGAAATAACAAATTTGTATTAGAATAGTATATATTGTTACGTTTTTCTAACTTTACTTCGAATTGGCCTTACTCTCAATTCGATCACTAAATAGTAAGCAAACACACCATTATTAAGGTATTCGGGTAAACAATAAATGCTATCACATATTGTTATGCCGCAATCTGACGTGAGTTAGGACCAATAGTATTTATAAGAGAGTGTACTGGTGAATTGAAGAAAATGTATGCTTTGGTAGTGAGATTTAAATATCAAAGAACAGTCAGAGATACGATTCCTTCGATCGCCACACTGTTCTATTGTTTCTCCCTTATAATATAACTACTTGATATTTCTTGGTATCAACATCCACAAATACACATGACGTCAATATAAATTAGCACGACCCTCACAATTCGCATTGCTTAAATTCATAAACAAATTCTTCTACTTTAACTCTGTTATAAACAAACAAAAGTAAAACTCATATAGTTGTAATTGCATTTTTTATTTTTGTTGATGCTATCAGATACATTCGGATATTGAAAATATTTTGAATTGTGATGGTAGTGGTTATCATCTTGTTCACCTAGAAATTAGAATGTTAACGATTTATTGTTATTTCATTTTCTTTACAAAACAAACACAAATTATATGTGGTTGATCCTTCTTTTTTATAATTGAATGACGATCCTAGACTGCTTTTCATACTAAAAATGATAAAATTCCTTTGTTTTGGAAGATGAGGCGGCAACATTAAGAAATATACAAATGTTTAAAACAATTATCTCCCTCACACCCTTTCGTTTAGATGATATTTAAATGATATGTTTTACATTCAAAAAGATAGTTCGATTATGAAATTGAAAGCGGAGAAAATTTTAATTAAATTTAATAAAAAAGTTCAAATTTGATTTCAAGCTAAAAACAATAAAAAAGAATTTTTTTCGGTGACACGTCGGTAGTAAATATAATTAAAGTATAAATTAATTCGGTCGATGTTAAACTTTTGATAAAAGGAGATAATAATTTAACAATTGATAAGTCGATTTCAATTTGAAATTAGAAAATAGAAAAAAAAAGAAAATTTTTTTATGTATGTGGTTGTTAAACAAAAAGTTTGTATTGTCAATTAGAACTAAAATATTGTATCTAAAAATATAAAGGTCGATAGTAAAAAGAATTCAAGTGAAGTTCACCCAACGGAATCCGTTCCTTTTTTTTATACATTCAATGTGGCGGTTGGAGTTTGCTCTATAATCCTGAGACGTTCTTCATCAGCGTCTGTTCCGTTTCATATACGGTTTCGTATAACTGCAAAAATAAAAATATAAAATATAGAAAGAGGTTAAAGGTGGAGATAGCCGAGTACAAATAAATGTCGGTACAACTGGTGATATAACCGAGAGTGAGAACCCGTTGACATCTGGGATTATACTTGACATAACGCCTATGTGTATCGTTTGAACTGGCAGATTTTCTTTCGTAATTTGGTCATCATCAGCATATCAAGACAACTGTCAACCATTAGTAAGTAAGTCTTCTTTCTATTATATTGTGGATTCTTTTTATTAGTACTCTAAAATGCAAAAGCTTTCCTTTATTTTTTTTTTTTTTGAAATATATCTAAGGTCATTATGATCTATTAATTAATCAATAGAGATTTTTTCCTTGAGGGCAAGGGCCATATTGAGTTTTGTTGCGACTATTTGATTGTAGAATACCCTTGGAATAACGGCGCATAGCCCCGTTATAATATTTTATTTTATATGTGATAGGATTTATTGTTTACCCGACTTGCATTATGTAAGGGCTCAGATCTAGGCCGGATACCGCTTTTCCTACCACTGATAGGGTCCGGATCAGGCACCCTGAACAGGTCCTGATCAGTAAAGTAACACCTCAAACTATCCAAACTGGATCATGCAGCCCTACTAGAACCGGACCAGGACCGGATCAGTTCAAATAGGGCATTTATTAGTAAGTAAATGACAAAATGTACAGTTTTTGTAAATACGTTAATTTAAAAATGTCTAATAAATTCGTTTATAAAATATTCTAACTTTAAACTCTCCTATATGTCATCATAACAAAACGGAAAGAAGCGATAACTAAAGTATAAATGAAAGTTCGCAAACTATGTATATCTAAAATGCATAATACTCTACTGAACTTTAACCAATTTAAATTTATTCAAATGATAAGGGCTCAGATCAGGACAAATGTCAAATGTCAGGACAAATGTCAAATTATTTTGATCCGGCTCAGATCCGGCATTTACTTCTAGGGATTTCCCAGTCCGGGCCGGATCAGGACAAATAGGGCGTGCACTATTAGTGAAATCATGTATATGATTTCTGATAGGGGCCAGATGTAAATGCCCTATTAGGCCTTACCTTATTACACCTTGATCCGGGCCAGATCATAATGGGGCATACCTGAACAAAATGCTAGTCGGGTGCCCTACTCCCTACTTTAAAAAAAATATAAAAAAAAAACAACAAAGATTTGCCTACATCAAACAATTTAGAACGCATGTTGTTGTGGAACCTTGGTCTTGAAATGTTGTTATGTGTTGTTGTGACACAAATTGTAATTCCTACTACACAACTATATTTACGTATGTCACATGGAATCACTTACTCTGTTTTTGTAATTTTATATGTAATTTTACCTACCACACCAAAACATCGTGAAAAAAGGCCCAAAAGTTCACACGCGCATAGCTTAGACTCAGAAAATTCAACAAACAAATCCAGAACTTGCTTTTTTTCTTCCGTCAATACCAACAATATATCAAAATTTCAGACTTTTTGAAAATAGTCGATTTTTTTTCGGTGTCCGTTTTCAAAATAATAGCCCAAGTAAGTAGTAATAATATTTTTGCGTAAAGCCATTTTGTTTCATTTTCTTAAAACAATTATGTATTGGAGTTTAGCAAACAGAGTTGAATTTAATGCTAGCAAAACACAGGTTTACCATTTTACTAGATTATGGTCACCTAATCCGTTTCCTTTAAAGTTTGATGCGAAAGATCTTGTGGAGAAAGAGTCTGTCAGATTTCTGGGGGCTGAGGTTGAAAATAGTATGAAGTGGAATTCTCATATCTTTAGCTTCGCTAAGAACACTGTTCAAAAATTAGAGTTTTTAGAACGTTGTAAAAAGTTTTCAATAGTGAACAGCTTCTTTTGGTCTACAAGTCTTTTATCCGTCCTTGCATGGAGTACTGTTCTCATATTTGGGGAGGAGCGTACGTAAAAAGTTTGAAATACCTTGATGCTGTGAAGCGAAGAGCTATTAAATTGATTGGTATGCTCTGGTCTTACTAAGGAACTTGATTCATTGCAGCACAGGCGAAATGTTGCTGATTTAACGATCTTTTATAAATACGTTATGGATGAACGGGTTTCTGGAAGAGATCAAATCGATTTTACCGAGGCCTGCATTATTCTTGCGTCATACCAGAGCTGCAACAGCGGCCCATCCTTTTGCGGTTTAAATAACAAAGTGTAGAACTGTAGCCTTTCAGTGTGATTTTAATCGAGTCTCACACTCTTGGAATTCCTTGCCGGCGTGGGTTTTTCCTGATAATTTTAATTATTTTAAGGTCAGCGTTCATAAATTCCCAAAGGAAACAAAATTTAGAATCCCCAATCCTAGTTGGCATGGTATCTTCGGATATTCGGAGACGTTAATTTATAACTCGTTATTATTAACGCTAAACATCCCTAACTTCCAATTAAAAAAAAAATTCAGTTTGACAGATGATGACGGTGATAACAAAAGAACAAAATTCATAACTCTACTGTGTCATTTGCTGCAGCCATACAGCCATTTTGTCCGGTGTTAGGGTAATCTGTAAGCTTCATAGAAGAAAACATAAGTATCTTCCATTAAAAACCATTTTTCGAAGCAACACACTTATCAACCCCATCTCGAATACAATATTTTGTTGGCAACATTAAATTATTTGTTAAATTACTTTTCATTTAGATTTGTTTGTTCGATATCGATCACGATCAACTAATTAAAAAATGAAATATCAAAAAATTCGTCTGATTTGTGATTTTGATATATTTTGTTTCGTTGCATTTGTCAGATCAACAAATCATTAACACGATTGAAACATTGATTTGAAAATGGTTTTAGAAAGTGTGTATACGATCATATGTACGATCTTTAATTTACTTTACATACCAGACCCATTAAAGATGCGATTAAAATGATTTTGTCTGTTAAACCACAATGGACTTCAAACGGATGCAAGACAAAAAGTCCAAGCGGCACGTATATCCGCTAGAAATAGGTAGATTTCGAGATCAGACAGTTTTGTGTGCCAGTAGAATCTTATGTATCAGATTAGTTTAAACAAAACAAACTAATTTCAAACAGATATCGAACAAATTTTAAAAAGAAAATTAGCTACCTACAAGCAAAATTATATCTATCCAATTTTGCAACAAACAAATATCAAATCTACCACAAAACATGTGTGTGACAATTTATGACACAACCTACTCTATATCATATGTCGTGCAATTACTGCAAAATATCAAAATAGTTTATTTCTAAGAAAAAAAAATAATTTTTTCTATTCAAATCTTTTATTTTTTTGACTGTTATAAGGTTGACATTGACTGTTATAAGGTTTTTGGAAATTGTAGTTGGGGATTGCTGCAAACTTTTTTGTTGAAGCCAACAAGTCAAAAACCTCTAACTGCAGAGGTTTAAATATATAGGAAATGGATTAAAATGTTTTCACAGATTCTAAATTTATGAAGATTTAAAAATATTAGTATCCAAACGGCCGTTATAACGGATTAAAAAAACCACTTTTTTTTCTAGTATAAAGCCTATAGTTCCTTAACTAGGTGTCAGATTTTTTTGATTTACGAACTTGTCCAAGATATTAATAAAACACACATTTTTCAGAAAGGTATTTTGGTCTGGCTCCATAAATGCAACCGTGAGAGCGCCGGTTGATTCAAACGCATTTTGTGTTTTACAAGCTTTTTTGTTGGAGCCGCTCACTCAGAAACCTCCAACTGCAGAGGTCTTTTTTTTGAAAGAAACTGATTAAAAAGGTTTCAAAGATTCTAAATTTATGAAGTTTTTAAAAATATTAGAATCCAAACGGCCGTTATAACGGATCTAAAAAACAGAGTTTTTTTCTAGAATAAAGCTTCTAGTTTCTTAACCATGTGTTGGATTGGGCTGATTTTCGAACTTGTCCAAGATATTAATAAAACGCACATGTTTAGAAAAGGTTTTTTGATCTGGCCTTATAAATGCGACCGTGAGAGTGCCGGTTGTTTCAAAAAAAAATTTTTTTTTGCAAACTTTTTTGTTGGAGCCGCTCACTCAGGAACCTCTAACTGCAGAGGTCTTTTTTTAAAACAAATTGATATAAAAGATTCCAAAGATTATAAATTTGTTAAATTTTTTGAAATATTAGTATCCAAACGGCCGTTATAACGGTTTTAAAAAATCAATTTTTTTCAGAAAAAAGCTTCTAGTTTCTTAACCACGTGTCGGATTTGGCTGATTCACGAACTTGTCCAAGATATTAATAGAACACACAAGTACAGAAAATTTTTTTGATCTACCTCAACAAATGCGACCGTGAGAGTGCCGGTCGTTTTCGTTATATCTCATATCGTTTATATATATATATATATATATAAATTTTTTTTTTTTTTTGTTTTTTTGTCTCCGCTTATCATATATAGTCGTTTGGCACAAAAATTTTTCTGAAATTCCGAGATGAAGCCCATTGCGATAGGTAGATTTTTAAATGAAATCTACCTAAAAGACAGCAGGGACTCCGATTGGTTGCACAAATATCACAAAAAGCACAAATATCACAACAATACACAAATCCTGGAAATAGCTAATCTCAATTATAAAAGTTCAAAGTTGAGCTTACTATCATTTTTAATTAATTTTGATTCTATTTATAAATTTAATTTTTTTTATTTTAGTTAGCATATTTGGTGCGTTCGACTTAACTGAAAAAACAACAACAATTGCATACAATTTTTCAGTTGTTTCAGTGCAAATCGAACACGGCTATTGTTGTAATAAATTGCATGATCTTGGTTCTTGACTATCCACATGATTGTGTAGTTCATCTGCAACACATACATATTAGTTATATTTACGAAAAAGTGAACTTTGTTGTTGATTTATTGAGAAAAAACCTATCAACGGAAAATAGTATATTTTCCTACAAGAGACGAAAACGCTGCTTTTTCGTGAGTGAACATTTGTTCAAGAGACGCGTTAGCGTCGAGTGGGGTAATTTCACGAACGCAAAATGTTTTTATCTCGAGTAGCAAATGCAATTTTTTCTATGATAGTTAATATATAAACGATATTTATTAGAAATTATTAAATTAGAAATCGACAAAATAACATTCAAAATTCATATTCTATTTTTTCATGGTTGCTTTCTTTTAAAAACTATGTAAAATGATATGAAGATTATTATAGTTGCTATAGTAACCACAATTTGTTATTCTCTTTACACTAGTGAAAAAGAACCCATTTTCACAGGAGATTAAGCGTGATGAAAATAGACTTTTCATATGCTATCATAGATAAATGATTTTTATTAAGTTAAATAAACAAAAAGAAGAAGAATTTGAATAGCAAAATAGAAAAGACAAGATCACAATTCACAAGTGTTCATTTTTGTGAACCACAATGAATGAAGGAAAATAGTAATAAAAGTTTATCTATTGTATGTACAATGTACGTATTTACATTTAAAACTTGATGTAGTTATAGGTTGGTTAAAAAGTTCATGAAACGAATATTTTCTTTGTATTGTTGGTTTGGATTGTGTTTTTATTTTTTACATAAAACTGAGACTTATGAATCAATGTCAAGAAGCAGGACCAACGTTAATTATATTTAAAAAAAGATAGCAATTAATAATTTGTAGTGGTGGTATAAGTTGGCTTTGACGGCTATTTCGTGGCAATTTCAGGCATTGAACTTTTAGATTGTTTATTTATTGATTGAGTATAGGGAACTATAACGTTTAACATTTGTATAACTTTAAGTTTTAATTTTTTTCAGAACTTCCGTTAAATTAACTTAAATAAATATTAAATAGTATTAAATTTAACTTCAAAGAGGTGCTTCGTACTCGTGGTACTCACCCTCTGTCTTCGAATGTCACAGATTGATAGCAAAGCTATCGAGAATTGATAGCAAACATATTTAATTTGTTCTTCATTATAAACATTTGAATTATTTGAAAATAGCGAAATGGTATATAACAAAATTTAGCGGTCCTCTCATGGTTGCTTTTTCAACTTACACCAAAAATAATATCTGAAAATATGCTGCCGTGCTATATCTTGGATAAGTGTGTGAACTAGCCAGAAATGGATACTGTTTAAGAGGCTAGAGACTAAAAGTCGAAGGCCGTTTGGATCAAAGTATAGTTTAATAAATTTGATAAATATTAAATATATGAGCCAATTTCTATTATTTTTTAAATGGAGACCTTGCACTGAAGGATTTCTGAGTAGATTAGGACCTTGCGGCTGTCGTAAACGTAAAAAAATTAACCGAAACCGAAACGTAAAAAAATTAAAATGCGATTCTATCATTATTTTAGAATTTGTTTATACTATTCCTATTTTTTATACACACTTTTAAACTATAGTCTCAGAGATTTTCAGCTTTTTAGCCCAAAAGTTGCTAATTTTATGAGCTTTATACTAACCTAATGAACAATAATCTCAAGCAATGAAATGAATATTTATTACGAAGAAATATTTTTTATATGTAAATTGTAAAGGTGAAATTATTTATATGTAAAAATGGAATAGCTTATTCTAATTATAATACATTATTCTAATAGAACTTCACTATACTTTCAATACAGTCACTTTAAAATCACCCACTCAATCGAATAGTAAACAATGGAACAAATGATAATCAGAAAGGCGCCTTGTTTTTTCTACATCTGATTGTTTTTACACATCCAAACAATATCACTATAATAACTACATTTCCGTTCTCATTTTTTGATATTTAAGTAAAAATCGATTGATTTTAATATAAATTTCTTGCAATTTACAGTTTTCTCTACGATTTGCATAAAAACTAATCGAAGCAGATATACAAAAAAAATAAATGTTAAGTTATGCGATCGATGAGATAGTTGTTTTTATTCAGAAATGTAAAACGAAAAAATATATAACTACTTTTTTCGTTAATAGTTAATACACAAACAAGACAGAATTTAAATTTTTAATTAGAAATAGAGCACCTGGAAAGTTAAAATATGCAAACTGCGCTAAAAGTTGTAGGAATTTCGATTTAACACGATACAAATGGCCTTATGAAAACTAATAGTGATAAAGATTTATAAAATGATAAGTAGAGAGCAATGATCTACTTAATTGCATATTTATAACTGTTTATGTAATGCATGACAAATGGGAATTGTTTGCGGTTTTCTTAATCTTATTCATAATTACCATTCACATTGAATTCGATAAAATTATATCCGATAAAATATAATTTCTTTTATTATCTTTACATATATCAATTAATCTATTTTATTTACATTTACTAAAAAATACAACTATCAACAACTCCTACTGTAAAAACATGTCTTAATGTTCGAGAAAATCTAACTCAATAAACCATAACGTTTCCGTAAAAGATAACAAAATAACTAACTCTAGATCCAATTTTAATTTTTCTCATGTCAAGCACTTTCCGTGTAACCATAAAATTACAGTTTTTTTTTCCTATAAAAAATTAGATTTTAATCAAAGAGATTTAAAATTATATTTTTTAGCATATTATTTGCAACTACTTAGGCAAAAAAAATTAGAAAAGAGATTATCGATCGACTTCAATCTTTAGGAAATTGTACATTTTTTGCACATGTTCAAATCGATAAATTAAGATTGATATATTTAAATATAAACTAGAATTAGATCGTTTATTTTATTTTTTAGTATGTGATCAACAGTTGGTTAAATTATAAATATAGTGGCAAATTTTTATATTTAATGAAATATTTTCCTTTTTCTTTATGGTGCTACTGTTCTCCTTCGAGCTAAATTTTTGGCCGGAAATATTCCAAGGCTGCGTTATAGTTAAAAATCTCACACAGCGCTGATCACGTCGTAATAAGCCAACGATCAATAACTAACTAGCAAAAACTAGCAAAAGAACTTGATCAATGCCCATAATCCAGTAAAGTTTTTTTACTTTCTAAAAACAGTATAACTGAACAATAAATCGTACTACATAATAAAGTATGACATACGGCTACACGCAAATCATAATAGGATGGAGAAAATAAAAATAAACCACAAATTTTAACAACTGAAGTTCGAAAAAGTGATGAACAATTAGAATTTTCGTAAGACTAAAAATCTTTAAAACTTTAAAATATCTCAAAAACACGAATTAACACCTCTGTGTAAACTTGCAATATTTTAGAGTAAAGATAGAACTATTTTTAAAAAAAAAATTAAATTCCAATTATTTTTTCCCCTAGCGCCATCCTTAAGAAACTTTTTTAATATTTTAATTTTAAAATTAATTACAAAAACAATTAATTAATATTTTTTCAATCGATTAACTAATCACCTAGATCAAACAAAAAAAAGTTTGATGAAATCGGTATAGCCTTTTTCGAGCAATTCAATTTCAAATTTACCTCGGATTTGCTAAGTTTTCATTTTTCATGCATGTTGGGGTGGCCCGTCCCTATCCTTAAACTATGCACTTTAAAAAAATTGTAAAATAAGACGTATTTTTTATTTTGTCCATACTGATTAAATTCCAAGTTTCAGGAAAATCAAAAATGGTCAAGTTTTCACAACTCGGTCTAGAAAACGTTTTTCTTCTATAAAAGAGATCATGGAAATACTGAGATCGAATTTAAAAGCGATTATCGTTATTTTACTTCTAAAATATGATAATACCATTGGAAATGGGAGAGAAATTACCAAAAGCTCTTGTTCTAAAAAACTGCATTATAAGTTTGTCAAAAATATATTGTCAAGTGAGTCAAAAGAATGATTTTAATTTTTTTACCAAATTTTTTCGAAAATTTAAAAAAAAATAATTGTTTGTTATGACATGAAATGTAATTGAACATGAAATTGGACATGGAAATTTTTGAATTTGTTATAATTTTTGGAATATTTTTAGAATTTTGAAATATTTGAATTGGTGAATTTTGTTGCAGTTAAGTTGCAGCATCTCAACGAAAACGTATTTCAAATTGTTTGTAAAAGGGAATCAAAATTCGAATTTTCTGGGATTAATAATATGTATCCTATGTGTATAATAATTGCGTTCTTTTGATGTCAAAACATCAAATGATGTCATTACATCAAATCAAATGATGGTATTGGTCGGACATTTAGGCTGACCATTTTTAAGTTAGTCCTTTATGTCACAACGAGGTAAATGAAAAATAATCAGAAGTTGAAAATTCAAATCTTTGACTATATTGGATGCAGTTAGTAATGGTAATGTTCTATATTTTGAGTGCGCGTAGCGCACGAGAGAAATTTTTAACCTCAAATGGCATGAGTGGTAATGTTGAAAAATAATCGACTAATAATTTGGTGACGAGTTGTATTTAGCAGACAATTTAACGAACAGAAATAGTAACATTATTTCATACAATATACTCATACATAATAAAATATTATTTCATCTTAGTAGGCGCATAAATGTTATAAATTTGAAATTTATTTTTGACAAATAAACATAAACATGCAATCATTTATGAATGAAAACGGACATTTTTACTATTTGCAAATTGCATTTTCACATAATTTTGTATGTGAATTTTTGTTTTAAATTAATATATTAAGTAGGCGGAAAATATTCGAAAATATTCGCTGTTCCTTCCTACCAGAAAAAAATAATCGAAACAAATCGTTTTGATTTGCTAAAAAATAGTAAATGAAGCGTTTTGATTGGACCTTATTGAATCATTATTTAGTGAGTTGAATTGTCATCAAAATTCCAAAAATATTGTTAAATTAAATAAAATCAAACTTTTTCAAAATTCCAAAAATATTCCAAAAATTAGAATGAAATCAAATATTTAAACTTTTTCTAAATTCCAATAATAATCCAAAAATTCTTAAAAATTCAAACTTTTTCCAAAATTCTAAAAAAATTCCAAAAATTATAATAAAATCAAAAATTAAAAATTTTTCAAAATTCTAAAAATATTCCAAAAATTCTTACAAAATCAAAAATTAAAATTTTTCCCAAAATTCTAAAAATATTGCCAAAATTATTACAAAATCAAAAATACAAACTTTTTCAAAATTCCAAAAATATTTCAAAAACTATAACAAATTCAAAAATTTCTGTGGCCAATTTCATTTTCAATTACATTTACGTCATAAAAACAACTACATTTTTTTTCCAAAAAATTGGCTAAAAAATAAATGAAATAATTTTTTGACACACTTGACAACATTTTTCTGACAAACTTATAATGCCATAATTCTCAATAATAATAATAAAATTTCATTTCAAACAAACAATTTTATTTTTTTCCAAAAAGTTGGGTAAAAAAATAAATAAAAATCTTTCTTTTGACACACTTGACAACATTTTTTTGACAAACTTATAATGCCATAATTCTCAATAATAATAATAAAATTCATTTCCAACAAACAATTAATTTTTTTTTCCAAAAAATTAGGTAAAAAAATAAATAAAATCATTCTTTTGACACACTTGACAACATTTTTTTGACAAACTTATAATGCAATAATCTAGTTTTTGTCCCTACCATCAAGATTTCTCCAAATTTAATGTTCCTACTCGTAATCACTTAAAATTAACGTTTTTTAAGCCAAAAATATGAAAATTTGCTATTTTTGACACACATAATGATTTTTTGACACACTTCCACTACAGTTATCGAACACAGCGTCCTTTCAGACCTGTCCCTTGAGTATACCTATTTTTAGAAAAAATTTTGAAATCCCTCCAGCGGTTTTCCCTGCAGCGTACATAATGACGGCCGGCCGGCAGACAGACATACATTTTTTTTTTGCTTTTTTAGAATCAGGAGGTCCTTAAACGTCGAGAAATGTCAAAAAAAGTGGGGGTAAGAATTTCACTTTGAGCTCATGAATGTAATACTTAGGTCTTTCAGACCGACGTAATTGTCTGAACGGTTGGTGATGTTATTTTTAATATACTTTGCATAAAATTTATAAATGAATAACAAAAATATATTAGAATTAAGGTTGTAATTTGGTTAAGAAAGAAACTTTGGTGGAAACGAGTTATGGTAGACCGAGATTTTACTCCATCAAGTGATGGATTCTTGAGCCGTCGAAAAATAATAATCCATCTATCGGAGATAAAATCAAATGTGACGAATGGTCGAATTTGTTTTGATATGCCGGAAGAAGAGATAGCAGGAGAGAAAGAGGAGAGAATGTGGATGGATATAAATATCGGTCGACCATGATGAGTGGATCTCTTAAAAATTTTGATTTGTGACTTGATGGCTGTGTACTATAAATATATGGTGTAAAAATAATTGTGAAAACAAAATAAAATAAACTGAATAATTTGTAAATTTTATTTTGGTTTTTTTTTTTGTTAAATTAATTTTGCTGATATAAACATTAAATCTAAAAATAAAATAATAAGTTGGACATGACTTTCATGTTACCCTAAATAAAATAATTGTGATCAAGATGTGAGAGCGACCTCGTTAAGCCTCCGCTTGTTAATTCCCATAATTCTGTAGAATGTTATAAACAAAAAAAAATATTTGTAATAATTTAACAATCTCACACAAATTTTCTTTTGTTGCGACCAGGCTAAGATTTTTTGAATTTTTGCAATATTTTGAAAAAAGTTTCAATTTTTAACTTTGTAAAAATTTTTGGAATATTTTTAGAATTTAGAAAAAGTTTAAATTTTTGATTTTATTAAAGTTTTTTGGAATTTTAAAATAATAGTTCTTGCAATATTTTTAAATTTTCTAAAAAGTTTGAATTTGTGAATTTTGAATTTTTGCAATATTTTTGGAATTTTGAAAAAAGTTTCAAGTTTTGATTTTGTAAGAATTTTCGTAATATTTTTAGAATTTAGAAAAAGTTTAAATTTTTGATTTATTATAATTTTTGGAAAATTTTTGGCATTTTGAAAAAAGTTTTTATTTTGATTTTGTAATAATTTTTAAAAAATTTTCAATTATTGATTTTGTTTTAATTTTTGCAATATTTTTAGAAATCTTGAACAAAGTTTTAATCATTGATTTTGTAATAATTTTTGGAATATTTTTAGAATTATGAAAAAAATTTAAATTTTTGATTTTATTATAATTTTACAATACTTTTAAAATTTTGAAAGAAATTTGAATTTTTGATTTTGTAGTATTTTTTCGAAACGCTAAATGGAGAGAATTTTTGAGTAATTTGCTGATTGTATCATCTTGTAATTTGCTGATTGTATTATCTTATCATGATAAACCTTACAGTTATTTTTTAATAAAAACAACTTTTATCTCTAAACGTCCCAACTAGCATTTTAACTTCTTTAAAAACACTAAACAGTCTTACCGAAACTAGCTTCCCCACCTTCATACTTTTCTTAAAACTTCTAAGCGGTTTCGATAAAGGCCATTGGGAGAAATTTCCCAACCTTTAACGAAGCTATGACTTGTAAAAGACTTCGGGAATAACTTCGGTATGGTCTTTTGTAAGCAGTTATGCAAGATGAATTTATGGTTTCACAAGTTCGGTAAAGTGCTTCAATATAGCTCGATCCATAGAATTTAGTTTTTTTATTTAGATGTAGAAAATATAGTATAATTCAGGGGCTTACTTTTTATGGAAAAATGTATGTGGCATGCAACTTCAGAGGGTTTTTTAACGAAGAAATCATAATCTGTGATTTACGTACGTCCTTAAAAGATTTTATTTCTTTTTAATAGACGTAAAAGAATATTGACAAATCTTTTTTACATTTGTTTTATTAGTTCAAAGATTTTTTCAATCATTAACTTTTAGCGTACACCGTTATTTGAACAATATTTTTTTTAAATAAAAAGTGTTGTAATTGGATTCCCAATAGGTGTCACAAAACATGTGTACGTACTGCGTTCATCAGCTCCTATACCTTTTTCCAAAAAGTAACTTTTTCCAAAAAAAGTAAGCCCCTGAATTATACTATATTTTCTACATCTAAATTTAGTTGAAATAATAGATTCCGTCAGTTTGACATAATTCGTATCAGATATAGAAGCAATTTGAGACTATGACAGCTGTGCTTCTATAAGATATGTTAACAGTTACAACCGAAAAAACTACCATCCTAATGATAGCTATAACTTCTATAACCTTTTTTCGGAAGCTTTATTTAGTGTTGTGTAGATAAGTTTCGGTAAAGCTTCTAATATAAAATATAGAAGTATTTTAGAAGCTTTCATTCCGGTGGTGGGGAGAACTTCTCTGTGGAAGTTGTATCGAAACTTTATAGAAGTAAAATGTAACTAGCTTCCACGTAGAAGCTTTAACGAAGTTTTATTGAAGCTAAAGCTGGTATAACTCAAAATTGAGAAGTAAGTTTGCTAGCTGGGATGTTTTGGTCGGGATTTGAACAAAAAGTTTTGCAAAGAAAAAAAAATGTAACATCGCAATTAAAATGTTTCTAACAATCGACGCCGAGGGGCAGTTGACAGCGTGTCTACCAAAACATTTGAACTTAATTGGTATTGATAAGGTTACGAGTTCGAATCCCAATCGAAACACGTTTAGAGATAAAAGTTGTTTTTATAAAAAACATATAAAAATTCATATAAAAAACCCAAAAAACTGATTTCGAATTGAAAAATTCAAATGATTCACAAATAAGCTTTGACTTCCAAATGTCGTAAAATTGATTTCAATTGATTGGAAACAGTCAATAATAACTACACAAGTAACTTAGGATTGTATTGGGATAAAATACCCCTACTAAACCTTCGAAATTCACAAATAGTGAGGTTTAAAAATTAATTATCTCCTAAAAAAAAACAGAGTAGTTTTATGTTTGATCACTGCAAATAAAACTAAAAACAATGTCCTAATAAAAGATTTTTGCCGAAAACTATATATAAACAAAATAAAAACTATAAACAAACTAAAAAAAAAATAAAAACAATAAAAAATAAAAACAAAATAAAAAATATAAACAAAATAAAAACTATAAAAACTATAAACAAAAATTAAATAAAGTAACCAATTAGGATCTGCAGACCCGTAATAGTTATAGGTTCATGTTAGGTATAAAAATGAGTGATAGTGTGTGTTATGAGCAGAAAATTCTTAGCTGCATCTGAGGTTGAGGCGCTTCTAGATTTTGATTATATGAACGGCTTAAGACGATCGAGTCCGCTACCACAAAATAGAATCTCTGTTTGTCTGTTGTGTTTGATATTGTTTTTATTGTTCATATAATTATCTCCCGATTAAGTCAAGAATAGCCGTCTTGCTTGAACAACTCAGAATACTAGATTATACTCTCCACTACACCCACTATCCAGGTAGCACTAAAGTGGTACTAAAAATTCGATATTTTCCTCCCATTCTCATCCTCAGTTTTCTCAGACTTACCAAACAACCTTTGCAAAATGAGCTTTGCATTCTCTTTTATTAAACCACTAGAAGTCGATTTGATGACAACCAACAGAAAACACAATATGTGATTGTTCACTTTCATCTGACTCCAAGTGGTAAATTCAGCCAAATAGATGAGCATGACTACAAGATCACAACGGTCTACCATAAGAATAAACAGAAATAGTAGGTTTTTTCTATTTACTCCCGAAGTATTGATAATTCATGGCAATCGATATTTCTAATTATAACCATACCTTTGTACAAGTTCTTTTTAATGTTAAATTGATACAGGTCTGAAAGTTAAAAAATGTGTACTACCTCCAGTTTCTCATTTATAAGTTTTCAGATTTCATCTCAAAATCAATATTAATTGGCGCCATTGCAATCAATCAATTAAATGTCATTATCGTGTATTCGTTGTATTTAAACTTGTTTTCGCCTTACATCTTTAAAATTGGTTCTTTAGAAGACGGATGTAAAAACTAGAATTCCAAAAAAATAAATAAAAGATATGTCATCGAGGGTGACGTGTTTTCGTTTTTTTTTTTGCTTTATTTACAAAATTAATGTATGGTATTGTATTGTATATAGATAATTTTAATCTATTATCTGGAAGAGTAACAAAATGTTATCTCCTCTACAGTGGCGTAACTATAGAAGTGGAGGCCCCGGACAATTTTTCACAAGGGGGCCCTTACCAAAAAAAATTTTGACATCATTTCACCCCCCCCCCCCTTTTCCATACACACACAATAATATTGTTTGCTTGCTTGGAGTCTTGAAAGGATTTATTTAAAGGATGGATACAATAACGTTCAAAAAAGTGTTAAGTAATTTCTGTGAAATTTTTTATTCTCGTGGTACAATACTAAAATTGAAAACATCGAATAAAATGTAAAATTTTCGAGTTTCTAAAGTTACGATATACTCATTCAGAATTTAATACGCCTTACTTTCGCATCAGCGAACTTGCGAATAATTTGATCGAGGTTACTTCTCAAACGATTGGTAATTTTATGTTCGATGGACAGAATACTCAAGCAACTCAAACGCTCCTGGCCCATTGTACTTCGAAGATAAGTTTTAATGATTTTCAATTTGGAAAATGATCTCTCAGCCATTGCAACTGTGACCGGAATAGTCAAAAACAAAATCAGAGCTGTACAAACTTCTTGAAAACTTGTAGACAAAGCAGCATTTTCAACGATTAATAAATCCGCGAGTTGCTTGACAGAACTTAGTTTCTCAATTCGTTTTTTTAGACACGATCGAAGGGATATCAACTGTTCAGGAAATCTGTCACCGATGTCTTCAGCATAAGTATCTGCACGTTTCAGAGCTTCTTTGTACAATTCTTGATCCGTCATTTTTGTCAATTCTTCAGGTTGGAGAGCTCGAAAAATTTTGATGACATCCTTCAAACTCTCAAATCGATTGAGTAATTGATTGCAAATGATATCGAGACATCCATGGAAAATATTAACTCGGAATCGTGCCTCTCCATTGGATAGTCTTTCGTCTTCACATAATTCTTCGAAATATTTCTTGGTTTTCTTGATGCGCTTGTTGCAAAACTCAACCTTGACTCCCCAATCAGCACTCAGTTTGACCGCCTGAGTTTTCGCTCCCTCGTAGTCATTTCGGAAATCTCGTAGTTATTGATACGCTCGCTCAAGTAAAACATTTGCTTGAGAAAGGTCGACGTCTGGCTGAAGAGCTTTCGTAACTAGGTTCGTTGTCGTCAGAACCTTCGTGTGCATAACAACTTGAAGAACAAATTCGAAATTTTCCATCTCTTTACGTAGATGAATCGCTTCATTTCGCTCAGTTTTAGAATTACTGATGAGGATGATTTTAGACAGCGCTTTCAAAATATCACAGTACCTGAATGCGACAGCTTGTAAAGAATCGTTCCGGGATGACCATCGAGTTGGACAGAGTCGTTTGAGTTTCAACAGAGAATTTTCAGAAAAGAAAGCCGTTATTATCGGTTATTATCGGCATCGGCCCATCTTTTGATACTGTTTGCAAAAAAACGTAAATTTGCTCAATCAACCCCCAGAATCTTTGGACTTCAGGTATTGCACCCGTCGAGGCATCATTGAGAACGAGATTGAGTCTATGCTCTGCGCAATGGACGTAAATGGCTTTTTCTTCTCTATCAAGAAGTTTCTTCTGAACCCCGTTGTAAATTCCACTCATTGTAGCAGCTCCATCGTATCCTTGTCCCCGACATTTTGAAAGTTTGATTTCCTTTTTTTCCAGTCCATCAACGATTTTTGATTCCAGTCCATTAGCCGTTTGATCATCGACTTTTTCGAATCCTAAGAAAGATTCGGTGATTTTGACATCAACTGGTTTCCCGTTTTCATCTTTGATAATTTGCACGTATCTGAAAATTTGACTCATTTGATCAATTTTAGCTATATTTAGAGTTGTATCGGTTATGATGGAAAAGAATGGCGCTTCTTGAATATTCTTGACGATTTCATTTTCCACAGTCTTAGATAGCAGGCCGATGATCTCATTTTGGATTTGAGGGCTCAAGTATCGAATGGAATTCTCTGGTTTTGTAATGAGTTCTTTCAAGACAGGGTCATATACCGCCAGCAATTCAACAATTGACAAAAAGTTTCCATTATTTCCAGAATCACCAATGACCTCCCGATGTCCTCGAAATGGAAGGTTGCATGTAGCCAGGGTAAGAATTATATTCATGATTCTGTCGAGAACTTTGCACCAGAACGATTTTTCTCGAAGAGATTTGATTTTTGATTTTCAAGGTCCTTATCGATGAGAGATTCATTCAATCGCCACGATTCGTATACCATGCAAGCGTTGTAATGAATGGTTGACTTTTCGTGATGAGAAATTTTGCCACTTAATTTTGCCCAGTTAGGGAATCCATCTACCCAAGCTGGTTGAAAACTTGCACATTCTCTATCAGCAAATAACCAGCAAACCTCACAATATGCGCAGTCAAGAACTTCAGAATAACATAACCTAAAAACGAAAAAATTATGTGTTTTTTTTTAAATCTCGTCAAATGAAACAATGAGTAAGTAATTTGCTTAGTTACCATGTTCGTGGAATTTTCAATCCTGCTTTATTTTTTGATTCATAAAAAAACGAAGAAAAAATATTCCCCGTTTGTTCATCTCGTGGAAAAGGTCCCATCGGTTGGCACGGTCCATGCGAAATTATGAATTTTTTTAATTCTGCAGTTAAAACGCACTTGTAATGTCCTTTATTAGCAGGATGTCTTTTTTCTAGCAAATTGGTATGTTCCATAGTAGGGTTTAGCATAGGAGCTGCCATTTCTTCCTTTTTTGAATCGCCTGTAGCGATGGAAACGTTACTGTCAGTGTTCGGTATTGTAACGATTATATCTGCTTCTGTTTCTTTTTGCTTGCCTTTTGCTCTTTGCCTTTGCTGCATTCGCAAATAAAACTAAATGACGTGAAGGCCACAACATAACCATGAAATGACGTTTTATTTCCATGATATACTTATATGTCAAGGTTACAGCCACGACAGTCACTTACCAGAATAATGATTTACTCCAGAATCAACCATGAAATAAGCGCCTCAAAAAACAATTCACGTTTCAACTCAAACTCAGTCAAACTTTATTCAGACATACGACAGCAATCGAGCAATCAAGATTGTTTTCTAAAAGTTTGTTTTGATTCAATATTGTCACTTGAAATTCAGTGCAAGAAACTTTTGAAACCTTGAGCGAGAAAAGGAAGGTTGGCCATAATGGAACATGCGCATCCGATATGGCGCGAAAATTACAAATTAAGAATACAAGAGACATATAATATGATCCAGGTTACGAACATAGAAATGACCAGAAGATTTGATATTTTCATATGAAAATTTTTTTTCATATAACTATACACAACAAATTTTTTCATATAATTATATACAAAACATTCTTTTGTTCACCACTTTCGGAGGCCCCTGATGCTCGGGGCCCCGGACAATCTGACCCCCAAGACCCCTGGTAGTTACGCCAGTGCTCCTCTAAAATCAATCGATCAGAGTTATTCCAGAGCTCATTCAAAAACGATGTATTCTAAAAGAAATACATACAAATAATACAACTCTTAAAATTGCAAACAAAAACATTATTTTGTTGAAATTCAAAACAAACCAGACTATTGTTTACTAAAACATGTTTGACATCATTCATAATATAAAAATTCCATTCGACGTCTCGTATATGTCAATCGACTTTCTAAAGTGTACAATCTAATCGTTATCGCTTTGAAATAAACAAAAACTATTCCTAGAAAATAATAATGAAATCGGAAATTGAACCTGCTAAAATTACCGTGTCAAACAATTGTAACCTTTTTTTTCCAGAAAAAAGGAAACACTATTACAATGACTACTTACAAAAGCAAAAACTTCTATCTCAATTGTACGTATAAAAAATTACCGGTATTAAGGTAGAAAAAATTGGGATAGCTTGTAACTAAAAAATTAAATGGGTACCAAAGCCCAGAATTTCTTTCAGCTTATTAACTTGCACCAATAATTTGATGTTATTTGTAATTTATATTGTTGACATACTAATAGTATATTAATTCTAAGTTACTTAATGAAGTACATATTTTATTTTCTCCCCAAATTTTGTAAAGCTTATTTGGCGATAATCGTTACAGTTTTCATGTACACTTCTATTCAATAACGCATATTATTATGATTGTAAAGAAAAATAAATTAATTAAAGATTATTGTTATCAAACAACTTTTGTTTCCTTCCAAACCGAAAGATCCGGCATTTGCTTATGTTTAAAAAGCCACGCTGAAATATATTCTAATTTTACTTATGTGAACCGTGAATGGGTGGGCAGAGACTTGCGTATGATTAACTTGATCTTCCCAGAAGAATGCTCATTCATAATGTATTTGTAAAATACTGTCAAATCTGCTGATTCTATGATGTAAAGCATCAAGCTCATTTGTAAGATCTACATTACAAATCATTTTGATGGGTCTTGCGTTGAGTGACATCTATAGACATTCGATCGATGTTCTCTTTACCAAACATTAGAACAGTACTCCATACATGGATAAATATATGAACTATAGATCAAAAGATGTCCACTTTTGAAAAACCAATTCCATTCAACAACATTTTTTTTACAACTTTCAGGTATATATAATCAGCTTAACGGGCTCCCATTGTTCTTCGTTTCGATGTTTTAAGCCGGTTTCTGTCTTAAGGTTCAAACACGATTGATACGTTCCGTTCCGTTCGTTTTTTATCCGCCTCAATCCTTTCGTTTTATAAAACACAATACAACCGCTCCGTCTTTAACTATCCAAAAACTTATATTTTATTTATATTTATATTTTTATTATGTATTATTTTATAGATTTGCTAAATTATATTCATATTTTATGAAATTTGTTGAAATCTGCTTATCTTATATATTAATACGCTAAAAAAAACTTTCTGGAGCCTAAGGCTTTTTTATTTGAATTTTGATTCATTTCAAATTTTCACTGCTAACTGATATTAGTGTAACTTAGGTTTTAAAGATTTTTGGGATTTTTCGGATCATATATAAAAAAGTTATAGACGAATTAAAATGTATTTTTGAATTTAACGGCCCCGCTATACAATATCAATTGGAATTGCCCAAGTATATATTTTTTTTCACAAAAACTATAAGCAGGATACAGACCTTCAATCAATTTGTCAATCAATTCGAAAACGAAAACAAACGAAATAAAATTTAGTGTCAAAATCCCCTAAATTTTATTTCGTTTATTTTCGTTTTCAATTGATTGACAAATGCTTTAAGAGAAAAAAAAACACGAAACAAAAAAAAACGAAATAAGAAAATTTAGTTTATGAAATGCTTCTGGAGGGGATAAACGTATTATTTTTCTTTGTTTTTAAATATTATTAGAGACAGCAAATTTTTCTTATATTTTCGGTTATTATTATTTTTATGATTTTCGAAATAAGAAAATTTAGTTTATGAAATGTTTCTAGAGGGGATAAACGTATTATTTTTCTTTGTTTTTAAATATTATTAGAGACAGCAAATTTTTCTTATATTTTCAGTTATTATTATTTTTATGATTTTCGAAATAAAGGGCTAACCAGCGAAAACTTAAGAGACTTAAGACAACATAACGAATGTCAAAAATCTAATTTCCAACTAGCGAAAATTTAAGAACTTAGCAAACTTCAAAATTTTTATTTTTGAAATATTTATTTATATATTTGATAAATTATTTAAAACAACAAAAGAATTATTATTTACCTGTATACTTTATTTAGTTTTGTTATATATACAATTATACATTTAAATAAATAAACTGATACAAAAATTACATATAAATAAAATAGCGTTTGACAAAGTTTTTGAGTTCCTGCAAATAAACAAAATAAAAATTATTAAACAAAAATTAATTGAAAACTATGTGGTTTAGTTCAAATTAAATTATATTACATTGCAACACTGATATTTTATAAAACTATAACTATAACTAACTATAACTAACTTTATTTAATGGTTGAAACACAATTATTTTTAGGTTATGAACAAAAACTACATAATAATAATCGATTTTTGTTTTATTTATTGGAAGCTAAATTTTTGAAAATAAATCAAAACCACAAAATTGTTAAATTTATTATTTACTTATATCAAAATAATAAATAAAAAAACACAAACAATATTAGATAAAATACACAATAAATATCTGTTGTTGTTTTTTTTGACAATCCTTAGGTTTTCTACGCAAATTTTCCCACTCTTAAATTTTTCGTTAAAGTTAAAAGTGACAGTTCAACTGAACGAAAAGTTCTTAAGTTTTCGGTGGTCGATTATATGTTAAGTTCATATGTCGCGTCATTAAGTTCCGTTACGTTAAGTTGTTAAGTTTTGGGTAGTTGAGCTATAAGAACATTTAGTTTATGAAATGCTTCTGGAGGGGATAAACGTATTATTTTTCTTTGTTTTTAAATATTATTAGAGACAGCAAATTTTTCTTATATTTTCAGTTATTATTTTTATGATTTTCGAAATAAGAAAATTTAGTTTATGAAATGCTTCTGGAGGGGATAAACGTATTATTTTTCTTTGTTTTTAAATATTATTAGAGACAGCAAATTTTTCTTATATTTTCAGTTATTATTATTTTTATGATTTTTTCTGTTGTTTTGGTATGTTTTAGGAAGAAAGAGATACAATTTTTGAGGAAAATCAATAAAATTATTATATAAAAGTATAAGTTTTTTGTTGCGTCTTGAAATTTCAAAAAAAGCTGAAAAATTGTTGTTGTTGTTTTGTTTTTGTTAAATAAAATGATATATTTGTTGTTGTTGCGTAAGGTTTGAGTTTTAAGAAAATATAAGATTTATGAATACTAGGAGGGCCCGGCGTGCTTCGCTACGCTTATAAATAAAGTTTATGCGTAGACATTTTGTGGGGTGGGCCCGGTGAGTATGGTGGCATTTGCTACATGCTAGCATTTCTCACGAAAAGTACGATCACTAGTACGACAATATTTTAATGGTTGACACCCTTGACACCTTGACACCCTTGATACCCCTTGACACCCTTGACAACCTTGACACCCTTGACAACCTTGACACCCTTGACTCCCTTGACACTCTTGATACCCTTGACACCCTTGACACCCTTGACAACCTTGATAACCTTGACACCCTTGACACCCTTGACACCCTTGACAACCTTGACACCCTTAACACGCTTGACACCCTTGACACCCTTGTGACCCTTGACACCCTTGGCACCCTTAACACCCCTTGACAACCTTGACACCCTTGACACCCTTGACACCTTGACACCTTGACACCCTTGACACCCTTGACCCTTGACACCCTGAAAAATAAAATTTTATTACAATTCCTTAACAAATTTTTTTATTTTCTATTGATTAGAAATTAAAGAAACAATTTCCCGAATTTACAGAATTTCCCAAATTTCCAAAACTTAAAAAATAAAATTTTTTCATTACAACCATTCCTTCACTAATTAATCGAAAGGAACTTCGTTCCATCCGGGTGTCCCTTGACACCTCTTTACTTTTTCTTATGCGTGTGGAAATGAAATGATTAATAAATATTAGGAGGGACCGGCGTGCTTCGCTACGCTTATAAATAAAGTTTTTGCGTAGACATTTTGTTGACGTAGAAGCAATGATTTCAAAAAGTGGTAATGAGAAATGCTAGCATATAATTTTTAATTTTTCTTTTAAAATATATGAATGAAAAATAATCAGAACTCTAGCTGATCAGTTCGGATATATGAAAAATTAGCGATCAAATAAGTTTTCAAGTAAGCTTATTTGATCTCTAACTTATTTGATCGCTAATTTTTCATATATCCGAACTGATCAGCTAGAGTTCTGATTAGTTTTCATTCATATATTTAAAAAGAAAAATTAAAAATTATATGCTAGCATTTCTCATTACCACTTTTTGAAATCATTGCTTCTACGTCAACAAAATGACTACGCAAAAACTTTATTTATAAGCGTAGCGAAGCACGCCGGACCCTCCTAGTTTATATAAATATGTAGAAAAAATAAACAATATTTGAGGTTATGTCTTCCGTAAAAGTTTGATTTTGTGTTTAGTGTCCGTTCCGCTTTTTTCCCCTCCGTTCATTGTGTTTTAATTTCCGTTTTACATATAAACTGAAAATTCAAATATAACGGAGCGGACGGTACGGATCTATTGTGTTTGCACCTTTAGAGTTTTACTAATTTCAAGTTCATATTTTTCAACATTACAAATTTCTGCTTATTTGCGATAGGTTATGATGTTAATGATGCGATTGTCGAAAAAACAAGCGATTGAAAACAAGCGAAACTTGGATGCAATATTAGAAACGTTGAGATGGTTCAGATGTAGTATTTTTGAGAAAATATATTTGTTAAAAGTTGTTATACACTAGTCTGTTTTATGTCTATCTAGTCGGTCGTTGACTAATTAATTAATAACTTATCCGTCAGCACCCTTTCAGCTTTAAGGCAAGCCTTATGGGAGTGATGCATACTATATGTAATAGTTTTACACTGAAACCCTATTCCCAAACCCTATTATAACTGATCTAACAATATTGTGAGTTTGGATAATATTAGGTTTTTACAGAATACGAAATACACAATATTGTTAGCACAATTATCCGTGCGGGATTAAGGCCTGATCGAATCTAGCTGAAATCGCGTAGATCCAATGAAAACCACGTTATCTCTTATGAATTTAAATCAAGTCAACTTGATTTTTCCGTAAATATTCAAAAAAATATCATTCAAAACCAAACCAAACTTAACTTTTTCGTCTGGTTTGTGTTCCGAAAACTACAAAAACATAAAATTAAAACTAAAATCTAATATTTATTAATAAATTTATCTTTGTTCTGTTATTTTTAAGTGTTCACATCTTGTGATCACATTCAATTCCCATTCATTGATTAACATATAATATGTAAAGAAACAGTAAAAAAAACAATCCCATATGTGAATTTCTGTCGAATCAAATAACACTAACAAAAAAAAAACTAACCAAACATGGAAACTTAACTTGTTCGTCTCAATATTTTATAATTTAATAAATTAATTTCTCTAATGTGATCGGGGCACTTGAAATGTTAAGTCAAAAGAAAAAAAAGGATCTACTGAAAACTTCAAGGAAATCATAATTTTCCATCAAGTCATGCATTTGAAACCTGTTATGGTTTTACATTTTATATTTTATTTTAAAATTTGAGGTTAGGTTTAGGAAGAATCACGATTGTTAGATCGATCACAATGTATAATTTAAATTTCTCATGGTCAGTTAGGACAAATTCATTTAGGTAAATTTTATAAGAAATATTTTATTAATGATGAGTTAATATTGTTATAAGCGGAACAAAAATATCATGTTAGTCGAATAGAACAACATTTTACGATGCCAGCCAATTTCAATGTCATTTTTTAAATAGCATATTTTCAATATTGATGATTGAAAGAATGAAAATAATAATTGAATAACATTGTGGGCATAATTTTCGTTAGTAGTGATTCAGCGGGTCCTAAAAATAAAAAAAGTTCGGTATCGGGTACTCGGCCTAGTTTTCATAATACCCGGCCGGGTACTTGGTCCGGGTATTTGATTAAATTTTCATTTACAAACAACCGAAACTTCTGAAAATTTTTAGCAATTTAATTACTTTAAAGGGTGAAAGTTTGAAAACAACCAGAATATGTAGTGTTTTACATTAAAATTTATAGAATAAATTTTTAATATGAAATAAATTTAAATGAATTTCAAAAATTTCAGTACAACAAGACAAATTTCATACTTTCATTTAAAAGCTTTAAGCTGGGTTTTAACTAGGGTCGCCACCTCGCCGAGTTTGAGCTGTAGTTTCCAAGTTGAGGCGTAGTAATTTCCGGGCCCTGGGTTTGACAACAAAGTCGCCAGATGAGGCAAAATTTTACTTATTGCCATGCAATAAATTTTCAAAATTAACAAATCTTCTAGCTAAATTAAAATCTTCTGACATAGACGATCTTACTGTCTCACCAATTCATAGTTTTTTTACAGCTCCTTAGCTTCATGTTAATTTAGATGGTTTCTTATCCAACATTTTCACACCGCACTGGAGTCCACAATTTTACCAATGACATGTCATTGCACGACGCTCAAGCATTTGAGGAGGTCCACACCAAAACGCTACATTTCCATTATTACTTTCTTCCAACGCAGTTCAAGAAAATTTGATTATGTCATTACACTGATTACATTATGTCTAAAGCAAGCTCTATTCTACAAAGGGGAAAAACAGTTGTAATTTAAGCATAGATAAATTTTTGAGTTTTCGATCGAATTCAGAAATTGGAGCCGATCTAAGTACACAATTTATTTTTTAAAGAAAATGGAAATGTAGCGTTTTGGTGTGGACCTCCACATTTGTCCTAAGCTTCAATCTCGTATTATACGGTCACTAACGATATAAATTTATTAATCAATTCTATCTATGAAAACCTACAACGTTTAATAGAATGGAGGATAATTTCGTTGATTTACAATCCAACCTAAACCAAATGTTATCGTGTATTACGGCTGAAGCAACATTCTGTTAAGGATTTGCTCTTGTATGGAATATTGTGGTCACTTTTGGGGGATGTTTGTCAGTCATCAATGAAATATCTAGACTTTATGGAATAGTGCTGAACAGCTACATTCAACTGATCAGCTACATTCGCTCCATCACCGAACAAATTTTGAACTGTCCATCTACGAACCTCAGAAACATCCCATCCGTTTGCTTTCTAAATATCCCGTTGTAGAAAATACTCGTCTCACGATTATTTTAAAAGAGTATTGCAAAATTTTGAAATTCATTGACCATATCTCGCGGAGTTTTCTAAAAAGCAAAAACAACTCATAAACGTTTCGAGAGAAATGTTCAGCAAAGGTGTTTATCCTATAGTTTTAACATGCGAACTGTGGAGTGAACTGTGAATTTTATTATGAACCAATCACAAAAAAGAATTTTACATCCACCACAAAATTTTTATTAGAAAAATTAAGTGATTTTAATTTTTTTATTTAGAAAAATTAATTAATTTTTTTTTTAGAAAAATTAAGTGAAAAACTATGCAGTCTGAAACAGCTACCCAACCTGAACTAAACCTAATTGCTGGTGAAATTAAATAATTAACAACAGATGTCGACCGATGTTTCTCTCACAAGACTAGCACATATATAAATTATAAAGGTAACGAAAGTATTATTTCAACTGTCTTAAATAACTAAAGTAAGTGTTGTCCAAATGAATCTGCACTTTCCAATAAACATGTTTGGGTGATGTTAGTACTCCAAAAGGTATTTTAAGCGACATCAATTGCTTGAGAAACTGAATTAAATGTAAGATCAAACTACTTCACGAAATGGATTAACAGCCTACCTAGCCTAGACTATTACGAGTTTATTTCCGGTACCAACTCAAGTAAGCATTGATAATAAAAACAACGACGACTCAAGTCCACAAGTTTTCATCCCCATTTTGCTCGAAAAAATGGCTCTAAGCATTTCCAAGGGCATGTTGTTACTTGTTGGCCGACCTAGACGTCTAAAAAGGATTGTATGTTGTTTTGTGGCACAGATTGACGACCCTACTAAACAAAACTAAATGGAAAGGACTTAAAAGATAGATATATTAGTAATCGCGTCTTCCATAATTACACACTAAACACTTTTATTTAACTTGTTTGTTTCTCCATAAAAAATAAAAACATTTGTGTCACTCTCTTACAAATCACACATAATTCAACCTTTTTCCAAAATTATAACTTTCAACCAAATTAAATACATAATCAATTCATTAAATCAAATTACATATTAACTGTAACTGCATTACTGCCACATAACAATACACAAAAAAACAATAACCCATTAAACATACCAAAGCAAAACAACCGAAAACAATAAATTTTCAAGATTATGCATTCATCACAAATTATTTGTTTGTTGAAAAAAAAAAACTATGAACGAATCAAAAACGATTTAAAACCAAAAAGACACGAATGACATGTAGAAGAGAGAAAAAGACAAAAAATAATGCCACACAGAATTGTAAAATTTACAAAACAAAAAATAAATACATAATATTGCCAGGTGGATGAGAGAATTTTCGTCAAATTTCAATTGATATTGAAAATAAAAATCTCTTTTCAGGGGAAATGTACAACGAACAATGCACGAATACTTATCGGGTTTTATTTTTCTTCAAATTAAAGTAGGCGTGGTTTATTTTGACATAAGTATATAAAGAGAAACGGGAGAAAGACTTCAAATTATTTGAATTTTCAATTTTGTTGTGATAAGTTCGTAAGTGAATTTCTTATCGTTTCTATTATTTAAATATATAAATAAAATTTGTTATTTAAATTTTTTAAACAAAATAAATAGTGGTACTTATAAAAAAAATTAAGTGAAAACTTTGAAGAAAAAAAAATCACGTGATAAAAAGTGAATATAAATTTATATAAAAAAAATTGGATATTGTGAAGTGATAAGTACAAAATTTAAAATGAAAGCAATAACAGCGGTATGTGCAACGGGAGCATCGGTTCCAGCTGTAGCAAATGGTCGTGTATCACGGCCACAAATCAATCGTCATCATAATAATAGTTTACGTGATACAAATAGTGGTGAAAATGCCGAAATACAAATGTATCTGTCGAAATTAAAAGATTTGGTTCCTTTTATGCCAAAAAATAAAAAATTATCTAAGTTAGATGTTATTTTAAACGTAATTGATTATATTTGTGATTTACAATCTGCGCTTGAATCACATCCGGCTGTTAATACTTTTGATGCACAAGCAGTTTTGAATGGAATACAACAACAGCAGCAGCATCAACAATCCCAACAACATCAGCAACAAATTCCACAAAATCAATTACATTTAAATAATAATAATTTAAGACAACCATTAGGTGTTCGATCGAGTCCTAATCAAATCATAAACCATAATCTTAATAGTCAACAACAATACAGTATTAGTAATAACAATAATAATCTAAGTAGTCAACATCATTATAATCATCATGAAAGTTATGTTAATCATAATAGCGAATATTCAACACATCAATCACATGTGGTAAGTGTCAATTGTCGACAACATTTCTCATAACTATAAAATAAAAATCTAAATGACCGCGATCCAACTAAACCAAACCAAAAATAAAATATCTTCTTTCCCAACAACGAAAAATAAATCTTTAAGTTTTTTTTCTTTAAAATTTCAAATTGAACACCTGCATGATCTCGATCTTGTTATTTTTTGTTGTTGTTATGTATGATGATCGTTGTTGGTTAAGAGTTGTTTTGCAATGATCGTCAAGGTATTTTGAGTTTTTTTTTTTTAAATTTTCTTCTCAGTAATAACAATAATTTTTTTGGTAATATTATTTTCGAAATAATAACCAGATGTCGTGATTTACAGTAAACTCTTAATATTTTAATCTTGCGATCTCATGATCTTTATTTTTGTTTGCGTAATCGTGGTTTACATTTATTTTTTTTTCTGTTGTAAAGTTTTATTAAAAATTTCATTTCCGTAATTATCTTCTCACCTGAGAAGGTTTTATGGGAAATTTTTTTTATTATTACGATCGTAGTTGGTTGTACGATCGTGATTTAAAAGTTAATTTAGTATTTTTCAAAACTTTCACAAAACGAAAAAAGTTTGTGTTTTTATAATTTGTTTTGTTATTTGTGAAGGGTATTGATTTGTGATGATCGATTTGAAATTTTATTAATTTGACCTATTATAAATGAAATATTATTCCCCCACACACATTCACTTAACTTTATTAAATTAATCATTTCCGTAGTAAACGATCATCGTCGACGTTGTCAATTTTTCCTCTTTAAAATTTTTAAATTAAAATAAATGAATAAATATCAAGTCTTGTTACGATCGTAAAGAAGAATGAAAAGTTATATTTTTACTGTAAACATTGCACGTGTTCATCTCAATCAATAGCAATTTATAAGTAAGAAAAAATATAATAGCTCATGGAAAAAATGAAATAAATTATTTGATCTTAGACATCAATAATCTAATTAAATATTTTACTTCTATTTATAGACATCTGATAAAATCACAACCTCAACGCATATGACTGATCGATCCTAAATTTACACAAACAAAACATATGGAAAAATGGATGCATAAAAAATGTCAGATCTCCCTGATTTCGGGATCACTTCCTAAAGATAATGAACCGGGGTGAATTGTTTAAGTTCATTTTCTCCTGAATATCTCCTACAACTATCTGCTATTATCAAACAATCGATCGATCGTATACTATCGATCTTTAAACTAAACAGTAGTCGACTTACAAATTTTATGTGAATTTACATTTTCAAAAGTTGGTCAGTTTTGTTATTTCCTTGATCAAGAACTGTAATTTTAATAATTTAAAAAAAAACTTTTAATTATATAAAAAAACATAATTTCGAATTAATCATAAAATAATTAATAAAAAAAAATATTAATGTAATATATAATTTTTTCTGTGATCTTGTAGAATTATTTTGTACAAAGCTTTTTTTTTTTAGAAATAGTTATATAACTAAATAATGAAATTAATTTAAATTAAAAAAGAAAAACAATTTTTCCGTTTCGTTTTTTAATTTTAATAATTATTTTGTTGAACAATTTTTTTTTAAATATACGAAAAAAAAAATCTATTTTATTAATTATGATTAATTATTAAATATATTATGTATATTATTTAAAGCAAAATGAGAAAAAATGGCATTTAAAATATAAAAACATACAAAATATAAATAATTAAAAAAATAAAATGAAATTTAAAAATTCAATTTATTGTTTTGTAACTTAAATGTGTCTGCAGATCAATCGTTGGTGACCCCGATGACAAAAATTGTAGAACAAAACAAATCAAAGTTCTGTGTGTTAGGAACAAATTATGTGAGCTGTCGAAAAAGACTGTTTATCTACGTTCTGGGAGAATGTTTCTCGAAGTTGGTTGGGATACGAAAAACTGGTGGAATGTTAATTTGCCGACATAGCTGTCCAGAAAAAATTCGACGGTAAATGTAGTATTTATTGTACCCCCCTTAATCTATAAGCAAATAAATGATATGTAAAACATGGCTTCCTCGCATTTGGAGTTAAAACTATAAAATATAAAAACAAGAAGTTTGAATTCCGGAAACAGAAATTCTTAACTGAAACATTCATGTCGTTATATGCTTGAAAATGTCTAACTTTAAATTGACAAGTCAACAATATCAATTGATCATGCGTTGACAATTCGCTCATATAAACCCATAGACCAGATATTTTGTAAAGTAAAAACAAACTAGACTAGAATCCGGCAAGCGCATTTAAAAATATATTTTTAGTTCGTCTAAATCAAACGTGCGACCAATCCAATCAAAGTGTGGACGAAACAATTACCTAAAACGTAATACCATCAAATGAAGCTCAAAACTTACAAGATAACGAATATAAATTTGAAGAATAAATTTACAAGAAACATAAAATAAATTGACCCGAAATTTGAACGATAATAAAAAATTTCGCAAAAGATTAGGGCTAAGATGATTAAAAAATCTTCAAAGCTTACCCTAGTCTAAAACTCAATTTAAAAAATATAAAAGAGCTAAATCTAAAGCTCTGAGATATCAAGACTTCGGTTTTGGTTAAGGATTTTGATATAGTTTTCGGCATAAAACTTTTATGGGGACATTGTTTTTAGTTATCGGCAGCGATGCATATCATACATAAAACTCTTTGTAAAAGTAGAAGTATTTTATCTCTATTTAGAAATATATTACAAAACTAACACGAAACATCAATTCGTCGCCGGAAAATTATAACAGATCATATATTAACATAATTTTGTGAAAAGATGATACACTCAGCAAACTACTCAAAAACCTCTCCATTTAGTGTTTCGAGAAAATATTACAAAATCACAAATTCATATTTCTTTCAAAATTTCAAATATATTAAATAAAATCAAACATTTTTCAAAATTCTAAATATAGTCCAAAAATTATTACAAAGTCAAAGATTAAAACTTTTTTCAAAAATTCTAAAAATATTGCAAAAATTATAACAAAATCAAAAATTGAAACTTTTTTCAAAATTCCAAAAATTATAATAAAATCAAAAATTTAAAATTTTTCAAAATTCTAAAAATATTGCAAAAATTATAACAAAATCAAAAATTAAAACTTTTCCCAAAATTCTAAAAATATTGCAAAAATTATTACAAAATCAAAAATACAAACTTTTTTAAAAATTCCAAAAATATTTCGAAAACTATAACAAATTCAATAATGTTTATGTCCAATTTCATATTCAATTACATTTACGTCATACAAACAGCTAAATTTTTTTTTCCAAAAAATGGCTAAAAAAATAAATAAATCATTTTTTTGACAAACTTGACAATATTTTTTTGACAAACTCATGTTCATTACATTTCATTTCATAAAAATAACTAATTTTGTTTTTTTCTAAAAAAATAAATGAAAATCATTCTTTTGACACACTTGACATTATCTTTTTGACAAACTTATAATGCCATAATTCCCTACAATAATAATAAAATTTCATGTCATACAAATAATTAATTTTATTTTTTCCAAAAAATTGGGTAAAAAAATAAATAAAAATCTTTCTTTGGACACACTTGACAACATTTTTTTGAAAAACTAATAATGTCATAATTCTCTATAGTAATAATAAAATTTCATGTCATACAAATAATTAATTTTATTTTTTTCCAAAAAATTGGGTAAACTGATAAATAAAATAAATTTTTCTTTTGACACACTTGACAACATTTTTTTGACAAACTTTTAATGCAATAATCTAATTTTTGATCTCATATACCAAGCCCGACCATCAAAATTTCTCCACATTGTTTGTTCCTACTCATTATCACCGCAAATGAACGTTTTAACACATCGTCCTTTCGAACCTGTCCACTGAGTATACCTATTCTGAGAAAAAAATTGGAAATCCCTCCAGCAGTTTTCTAGATTTTGTAGGTAATGAAGGACGGACAGCAAACAGACATACATATTTTTTTGCTTTTTTAGAATCAGTAAGTCCTAAAACGTCGAGAAATGCAAAAAAAGTGGGGGTAAGAATTTCCCTTTTGGCTCACCGCTCATGAATTCAATACTTTGGTTTTTTCAAAGCCGAAGTAAAATAGTTAGAAGAATTGATTAACATAGCTCGTTGTCTATAAATAAGCATTAAAAAGGTTTACTGAAAAATTAAAACCACAACCGTAGGATGATTGATTACCGACAAGCACTGCCGTAAGTCAGAGTGTAAAGTTTAAGTACTTGAAGGTCACTCCAAGATTAAGCCAAAATAATAATTGAAAATCTTGACAGCTAAAAATCTGCCCATACATCTTAGTAATTCAAAAAAACACAACAGTCTTTTTGAATCGAGTTAAGAAAGAAAGCAGTTCATGAGATTGTGACGGAAAATCTCGGCAATCAAATTTGCTTCGATAACTCTAAATAGAAGATTCAGTTATATGGGTAAAAGATTCCGCTAAGAACTAAATTTTACATTCATAATGAAGATAACCCCAAGAACAGATCGAAAAGCAACAGTGTTCGTTGCTTTTTTATAAACATCGTCACAAACAGTGCTCAGGTGCAATCGGATACATCAAATATATTATTTTCTCCGGTTTGATCTTCAATCGGTTGGTAGAAAAACCAGTCTGTCAAGAACTGAAGACCCCAAATAATCGTCAATAATGTATAGAGAATTATTTTTCTGAACTGCATATAAATTGATGTGATTTGTCAAAACCAATCTTCTCGAATGACTTTAATCTCCAAAAGCGATAACCAATAAATCCAATAATTAGGTCTAAAATGTGAATAAGTATGTTGTGACACATATATTGTAATTCTTATTACCCAACACTTTTTACTTATAAATAACAACAAACAAAAATTCGGAAATCAGCAGCCAAATTCTGTAATTGTGAAGCGGTGAAGTGATAAGTTTTTTAATGAAAAGAAACGAAGAAATTTTTATCACTTCACCGCTTCACAGTTACAGAATTTGGCTACAGAACTCTTCTTTGTACGTGTACTGTCACCACACACACAGATTAAGTTTACTGGATCGGGCATTCGCTGAATTTTAAAAAATAAACTAATGTTCTGTTCTAAGAAAATCATAATTTGAGTCAGCAAAATTAATCATGTACCCATATCTTCATATGATCTAACCATGCTTGCGTCTGCGCTCAACATTAACGATTTTATGGAAAAAAAGGCTCCGCGTCGTATCTGGTTATCTTCCGTAGAACCCTAGACTCAGGCAAAGACATATTAGAAAGTCTGTTCCAAGGAAAAACAATTATGTCAACAAAAGAATATTTTTACCATACTCTATTCTTGCCCAGATGTTCTCGCTAACATAGAACTGCCTATCTTTGTAGAGGATATCACCCTAAGAGCTATTCTTAATATTGCAGGGGTGTTTGATAAAGTCAGATGGATATAAAAAGTTCGAGCAGCAAGATGTACGCTAGAAATAGGTAGATTTCGAAATCAGACAGTTTTGTGTATAGGTAGATTCTGATGTATCAGATTAGTTTAAACAAAACAAACTAATTTCAAACAGATATCGAACAAATTTTAAAAAGAAAATTAACTACATATAAGCAAAACTACATCTATGCAATTTGGCAACAAACAAATATCAAATCTACCACAGAACGTTATGTATGACACTATATGAAAAACACACGGCAAACCTACTATATATCATATGTCGTGCAATTACTGCAAAATATCAAAATAATCTATTTCTAAGAAAAAAAAATTAATTTTTCCTATTCAAATCTTTTTAAATTTTATTTATTTTTTCATTGATTGTCATCAGGTTTTAGCAAATTTGTTGTTGTTGGGGATTGTTGCAAATTGTTTTGTTGAAGCGGACTAGTCAAAAAACCTCTAACTGCAGAGGTTTATATTTAAAGGAAACTGATTTAAATGTTTCCACAAATTCTAAATTTATAAACTTTTTAAAAATATTAGTATCCAAACGGCCGTTATAACGGTTTAAAAAAAACAACTTTTTTTCCTAGTAGAAAGCCTCTAGTTACCATAAGCCGGGTTTTGCTGATTTGCGAGCTTGTCCAAGATATTAATAAAACACACATTTTTAATAAAAGTTTTTTGATCTGGCTTCACAAATGCGACCGTTAGAGTGCCGGTTGTTTCAAAAGCATTTTGTGTTTTACAAATTTTTTTGTTGGAGCTGCTCACTCAGCAGGAACCTCTAATTGCAAAGGACTATTTTTAAAAGAAATTAGTAAAAAAAATTCTAAAGATTTTAACTTTATGAAAATATTAGTACCCAAACGGGCGTTATAACGGATTTAAAAAACCAATTTTTTCTAGTATAAAGAAGTTGATTCAAACGCATTTTGTGTTTTACAAGCTTTTTTTGTTGGAGCCGCTCACTCAGAAACTTCTAACTGTAGAGGTCTACTTTTTAGAGGAAGTTGATGAAAAAGTTCAAAGATTCTAAATTTATGAAGTTTTGAAAAATATTAGTATCCATACGGCCGTTATAACGGATCTAAAAAACAGACTTTTTTTCTAGTATAAAGCCTCTAGTTTCTTAACCATGTGTCGGATTTTACTGATTTACGATCTTTTTCAAGATATCAATAAAATACACATTTTTAGAAAAGTTTAAAGGTCTGGTACTACAAATGCGACCGTGAGAGTGCCGGTTGTTGCAAAAAAATTTTATTTTTTGCAAACTTTTTTGTTGGAGCCGCACACTCAGGAACCTCTGACTGCAGAGGTCTAGTTTAAATAAATTGATAAAAAACATTTCAAGAATTCTAAATTTGTTAATTTTTTTTAAATATTAGCCTCCAAACGGCCGTTATAACGGTTTTAAAAATTATTTTTCTTTTACGAACGATTCACGGACTTGTCCAAGATATTAATAGAACACACATGTACAGAAAGTTCTTTTGATCTTGCTCAACAAATGCGACCGTGAGAGTGCCGGTTGTTTTCGTTATGTCTCATATCTAGAAATGGTAGCTAAATTATTATTAGAGGAACGATTAACTTAAAATTTAATTCAAGCGGTAATGGATGTTAGAATGTTACATTTGATGAAATTAATGAAAGAAATGCCAAGAAAACATTTTGCTTACTAGGTTAAAAACTTAAAAATATTAAGAAATACAATTTTACAAAGATGGCGCTGATGCCGTAAGTGAAGCATTTTTTGAGTTTTTTTCACTATATAAAAGTTGCAACCTGCAACCTTACCCTAAGACGTGCCAAAATTTAAAGAGAGCGTTTTTTTATTTTAAAGATATTAATTGTAAAAGGGGTGCATCTTTTAAAATTAATATCTTTGGAACAAAAAATTAAAAAATGTGAAAATCAAAAAATGCTTGATCCATCTTTAAAAATTTTATTTTTGAATATTTTTAATACTGTACGAAAAAGTATGCTGTGCATTTTTTCAATAAGCCTGTTTCATACCTTCCTAGCACACATAAAATAGTTGATATTCGGGTCATAGTTGCTTGCTCTCTTGCAGTTTGATTTCAAAGTTACCCTGAATTTGAATTTCTTTGAAAATTGCACTGATACCACTGAAAAATTGTATGCAATTGTTGGTATTTTTTTTCAGTTATTTCAGTTAAATCGAACGCACCAAACCAAGTATGAAGTCGATCAAAATTGTTTGCAGATATGGGGTTTTTTAGGAGCTTAGAACGAGTGTCATTTGAATGAAAAAAACAATTTTGTAATATGGGCAAAGTTCGTGCATCCGCAATACTATACTTTTAGTTGAGTCGTTGAGAATATCAAAGCAGTAATGATTAATAGTTTTCGATAAATTTCAATCAACCTGTTCCTGACTATAACTTGTCAATATCTAATAACATTGAGCATTTTAGGTTAATTTAAGAAACTAAATCGTTCAATAAAACATTTAAATGACGGTCACTGGTCACCTTATATAAGTTTCATGTTTTGCTATCGATTTCATTTTAATATTATTTCTTTCAAGGAGAAACGAACAGCAAAAAACTTCATAAATCGACGTGAGAAATCAACATTAATGAAATCGATTTATTGTTGTAAGGGAGGATATATTGAGGATATATTTCTATACGCTGACTACTAATTTGTAGTTTTTGAATTATTACTTTTATTTTGTTAATTATATCCAAACTGCCTTCCTACAACCATGTTCCTAATGAAAATTAATTGCAAATAAAATTTGGACTTCAACTTATTACAATATTTTTGTTATTTAAAGTTTTATTATAGAGATTTTAAAACAAAAATGTCAACCTACACGATTTTAAACCGAATGCAATTTTTGATGTCATTACCCAGTAGTGTTGATAATTTCTGTAGCCTCGACTAAAGAAAAAATTAATTGTTATTTAAAATTTTTTTAACCTTAATACTCATATACTTAAAAGATGCATTAAAATTGTTTATTTAATTTAATCCTGGAGTTGACGTATTTCGCAATTTTTAGTTTTTTATTTATTTAGTGAAGTGTAATGGGATTATTGAATGGTGTGAGATATCTCACAAATTTGAATTTTGTTTTGGACATTGAAGCTAAATTGTTTTCGTATGTTTAAAATTTGCTAAATTATTTGTGCAACCAATGTTCAGGGCCATTAGCACAATCGATTATATACGATATAGTATTAAGTTTCACAAGTGGACAACAATTTACCATATTTGTTCAATACATATGGGGAGAAAATTTTAATACCAAAAACCCAAAGAAGCCAAAAGAACCAATTAACTAAAAATACCTTATTTTTTTATATTTGGCTATTTAACTAATGGTAATAAGTTCAACTGCATAAAATACAGAAAGTTAGATAGAAGAAACCTATTGGGTGTAAAAAGTATTTAAACCTGCAAAAAGATATTGATCTGCAATGCAGAGTGTGATCTTCCAAAAGTGTGTCCGTATAACTTTGCTAAAAAGCAAATGATCCCAAAGAACATAAGAAAAAAAGGTAGATGTGCTTTACCGAAAGCAGTTTCTTTTTATAGGATATATTTGCAGCCCGTTCGGGACAAACAAACTAAGCAGAAGGGTATAGTGTCATAATTAATACATTACTTTTTAATTTGTGAACATTTATCCACATTTGAATCACGCCAGTTATAGACACCATATAGTCCAGTAAATGACCATTTTCCCGTATAATCCTTACATTGTGCACCGATTTGCTCACAAATTTGGATTTAGGTTCTACTCACCCTCTACTAAAGTTAAATCTGTTCTGGTTTACCTTGGGGGTGGATACCACCCCTTTTCGGGGGTGAAAAATGATTCATTAAAAATAAGTCCAGAAATAGATAGATTGACTAATTCTAAGCAACTTTTGTTCCATAAAGCAACAAAGCATAACCATAACGCATAACCATAAAGCAACAAAGCATTTTGTTCCATAAAGCAACATTCTAAGCAACAAAGTTTGTAGTGAAGTGTCTTGTTTGGCGTACCAATGAAGCGCATAGCAGGTTGCGCACCTTGAGATTATTAACGCCAAATCGACTAAAGCTCAGTCATCGTGGATTTGATAGATTAATACCTGCTTCTTCAACACAAATACAGAAATGTACGCAATTTACGTGATAAGACGGAAATGGAAAGAATACAAATGGAAAAAATTGAGACTCTGACGACCCCTTTGGCGAAAGAACCGCGATCAGTACGTCCAACCCCACATGCACTACTATGTACTCACACTCTCACACCTCATACGCGCTCACAACCTCCCACACACGCTCACTATCACCCATATTCACACTCATGCTCACATTCATACCTTCTGAAGACAATCTACTATTTATGTTTTCTCTAGTCTATTAAACTAACTAACAGATCGTTCACAATTATTATCGATGTAATGGATTTGAAACAATAATATAAAATTGCCGGCAAAAGATAGAGCGAACGGGTCATTTTACTAAAATAGTTTTAAAAATTGCAATAGGTTTAAAGGCGAATCATTGACGGACGGTTTTCTTATATGATTCAAAGTTTTGGTATTATTAACTAAGTCAATTAAAACAGTTCTAACATCTTTCCGGGAAAACTGTTCGATCGCTTCGGTAATCAATCAACTATTTAAGATACAATTTGGTGTCATTAGAGTTGATTTCTGGGTCATAATGATCACATATCCAATTAATTTTATTTGCTAAATTGTTCATGTGTATCTTTTAGTATAAACCCTAGAAACGGATGCAGAGGTAGACGTAGTTCGGAACGACAAATATATTTTCCGCACTCGAATAATTACGTCGTTAAAACAAAAAAAAAACTTGCAACAATAACTCCACGATTTCTTCGGCCATGACTGTAGATTGATCAGGACTTACACTTGGAAGAACTGACATAAATAAAACCAAAACAAACATGGAACTACCAAGAACATCATCTTCATTTAATGTAGCAAATGTTTGAACTAAAAGCGGACATTGACAATAGACCTTTAATTTTATTTTTAATACTTCAATACTTCAATACTTCTTATTTTTTTCTTGTATACTTCAACACATCCATATTTTGACTTTTCTTGTCTAGAATACCATAAAATAACTTGTTATTTACTTTTGCGATGAATACTACACTTTTCATTATAATTAATTAGTTTTTACAAAAAAGATAAATGGATCACCAATTGTCGGTTTATTTTTCGCTTGCAATGTCAATTTACAACTTCGACCTTTTTAATACCGTTTGTTATCATATCGCTTTAACCTTGCCTACATTGTAATATAAATGAAGTGTCATCTAGACACTGACTCAACATACACGCATTCCATGAAGCCACCCCTCATACTCACACTCACACATACACGCATCCACACTCGTTCATACCTCTAGTTAAAAATAAAAAAGAAATTAACACTCACCACATGGTTTATCCCAATTCCGTCTTCTATTTCTTTCTATCAGCCGGTCAACATGCTTTTTAACAACGTTCCAGTTAATAGAGGTATCCGTCCGATACTACAAATAACTATTGATGAATTCGCTAAACCAAAAGTTGCAGATTGGATCTTTTCAGTTGATGACCAGCAAATAATCGTTGCACCTAAACAGGTGATTGTGGTACAATCGCAATGATGCAGTATAATAAAATTGTACGAATAATAAATAATCGTTGCACCTTCTCTTTGTTTGACGTTTATCTACCAGATATAATTCCAGGTAAACTTGCTGATTATCAAACTTCAAATCACCCGAACAAGACAATACAACAAATAGATATCTTTTTATTTTTATTTAATTTAAGACTTCAATAAATTTTTTGTTAAATAAGTGGGTTGTTAATTTTATTTACACAATTAGCACCACTAGATTTATCTAGACGTTTTTCGATCTGTTCCCCTTTACTTATGATTTAGTTTCAGATCCCATTTATACACATTACAAGACGATCACTAGCACTGTTAAAATTCGACACGCTTCGAAATACTTGGAGCACAACATTTATTTAGGAGGCTATATTTACATATAATGTGCATATTAAAGCTATCATAAATAATTTCTTTGTACTTAAATATGTAAAATGTTTCTATATATTTGATCTAAAAGTTAATTAAATTAGAACTAAACAACAAAACGATTCTTTCTTTGAATATTCCTAATACTCATTATCACATATCTTTGCAACAGTTTTTTTATCATTCCTAAACCCAATTTGGTTTTAGTTCACTTTTTGTTTTAAAAGATAACACAAAATTAAATTAAACATTTCTCTAGAGTCTAACGGCACTCGGACACCACAAATAAATTAGTATACAGTTAATTAATTCTTTTTTTCTCATTAAGAGATGACGAACTTGCGTCCTTGGCATATGAATAATCGATAATTATTTCACCCTCATGTAACGGGATCAAATAGTTTAAATTCACTAGTTACTTATCGATTAGCTCTTAGAGGTGAAACATCCAACTAATAAGACTTTATATGCACAGACTGTACTTCGACAAACAAACAACAAACAAAAAAAAATACACAGTTTCTAACATTAGAATAAGTAACGCCGATTAATGTTATCTAACACTTTCGAATTTTGTTTTGATTTAACACTAGCTAATAAAATGCAAATAGATATTTTCTTACTCAGTCTTTTAGTTGTTTCCAGTATCGTACCCTTCTCGAAATCCTTCCCTATCGAATAATTTCCAGACCACATGAGTTAACAATTTATCCCGGCAAAAAATTCATTCACGTCGTCATGACAGCTCTTTCTGATCCAAAAAAACAACAAAAAACTCAACCAAACACAAAAGAAACTGCAAAACAGCTGTTTCCCAAAAATATGATAATAGACTAAGAGGCCGCTATAGGAAAAAACAGCGTTTATACAAGAAATTTCTCGATCTTTACATATACATGGTTTAAGAAAATCTGGTATATTAAAAGCAACAAATGGCATAACGGAAATGCCGGGCATGAGTAAGTGTTTAAATAGTTTGTATGAGAAAAATTTTGATGTAATTATAATAAGTGATTCGAACTATGAATTTATAACAAATGGGAATCATGACAACGGCATTCCAAAAATTGATTTCCACAATTTATACAAATCCGGCTGAGTTTGACAGCGAAGAAATGCTCTTGGTAAAATCATTCAAAAATACAAACTCGCTGTCAAATTAGTTCGAAACAAATGTGCAAAGGAACAGTTTCAAATGATTATTTAACCAAAAAAAAAATTCAAATGCAAAAGTTTTTTTTTTTGAATACCATTTTTTTTTTGTTTTTGTTGGTGATGGACTTCATCCGTCAATTTATCCAAATTAATGGCTGACTACAAATGAAGTATATAAAAAACAATTGATACGAAAGTCGCAGGTAAGGAAACTTATGGGGTGTGTGATGAAGTAGCAAGTCTATAAAACAAGGAATGTCAATACTTTTTGACTTATTTGCGAGTGCATATAAAAGTTCCATTTCAACTTCACAAAGTGCAAGTCAAAGCATATCGTGTTCACTTTTATAACATATAGTGATACATTGTGCATTAGCTCAGACGGTCACGGAATCAAGTTTAAACGGTTTCTCGACCAGACTCACTTTGTTTGGTTTGATAGAAAAAATAACCAAAACTAAAATAAAGTTATTAATTTCTCTACACAGAGCTCCAGCCAATTCAACTCGTTTCAATATCCAACGACTTGTGTCAAACCTAACAAAAGTTTAAAGAGTTCAAAGTTCAAACACATCAAAAGTTTAACAAAAAATTTAATAAACTTCACCAATTTCTGCTCTCCATTTCTCAGATTTGGGTTAACTAAAATCAAAAAAATCTTTTTTTCTATGATAACATATGAAAAGTCTATTTTCATCATGCTTAATGAGCTGTGAAAATGGGTTCTTTATCCACTAGTGTAAAAAGAATAACAAATTGTAGTTGCTATGGTTTTTCATATAATTTTACAAAGTTTTTTAAACAACGCAACCATGAAAATTTAGAATATGAATTTTTAATGTTATGTTGTCGATTTCTAATTTTCTAATTTATAATAAATATTGATTATATATATACTACCATAGAAAAAAATGCATTTCCTACGCGAGATAAAAACGTTTCTCGTTCGTAAACATGTCTGTCAAACATGTCATGTCAAACAACAAATGTTTACTCACATCTCTTGTAGGAAAATATACTATTATTCTCTTCCATTTAATTATATCAGCTTTATTTGTATGTTTTTTCGATAATAATAGTATGTATTATTGTATTGTTTTCTAACCTATAGCATAATGAACCTAACCTGTTGTCTAATGAAAATTTTCCTATAAAAAAATTATCATTATTCAATTGGTATGATTCTAATTGGTCAAATTGTTTTGATTTCATTAAAATTATTTTCACATTATAATCACAATTGCTTTGATAAGTTTTGTTCAAAAATCAAATTTTAAATGAAATTCTCTTATTTCGTTTAGTTGAACTTGGTTGATTGTATAGGATGGGGTTTTTTTATCATCAGGGTTTTTTAATAAGAAATTTGATTTATCAATTAAAACAATAAAGATTTATTGTTTTAATTGAAGAAAATGTTTTTTTTTTATAATACACAATTCTTTGTCAGAGAATAAAGTATTGTAATCGATTCGTGTTTAATGAATTTTATTCTCTCGCAAATTAAAATTCTCGCTCGTGCCTCGTTCAAATTTTAAACTTTTGCTTGAGAATAAACTATTTCATTATACACTCATTGATTAATCTACTATTAGAAAACTATAGCTAACTAATTAGAATCATAGGGTATTTGATAAATTGTCAGACTAAAACTCTATTCATGCTGAAAATGATATGATCGGTACTTCGAATTAAGCGTAGAAGCGGTAAATAATTAATAAAAATCTTTTGGATGAAACAAAATAACCAAACAAATAATAAAACCCCACCGGTAATTGAAACCTCTCGAGAAACTGGTTCAAGCCGTGTATATCGGATTTATTTGCACACAGATTTGCAGATTTTATTGCAACACTCAGTTTTATATGGAGTATACGAAACAAAATAACAGCATTTTTTATTCTTAATTAACTACAGTAGCTCATTTCCTAGTCAAACGTTTCTTATCCAACAATATTTTAAATAAAATCATTTCATTACGATAGAAAGTTTTTATGAAAATCACAGGGAGTAAGATAAAATTTTTGTTTCGTGATTTTTTATTATATACGAAAAATAAAGTTTCTATATTGCTTCATTCGTTAACAATTTTGTTAATCGTTACTGACTACAAGTATTTTCTATAGTCCATTTTCCAGTATTTTCATCCAATTCAATCAAGACGAGAATCGACATATACATATCCAGAGGAGGGAACTATTTAGTTATTGTTTGTAAATGGTATCTAACTGAATTCGGCTTGAACTGCCGTGTCTTTCGCTAGTTAAAATATGTGTTTTTAAGTTTAGTTGAATACATAAACAAAATCGTTTTTGATTTTTAATCAAAAGGGCTTTGGCGGTTTTCACAACTACAATTTTTTTTAAAACATCCACTAAAATCTTCAGTTTATGGCTGACTGTTCCCATGGCTTTTTATTGATAATAATTTAAGAAAAAAGTATGACAATAACAGGACCAAACCCACAACAAAAACAAGATTTGTTCCCGTGCAGATACGGACCCTGTTTTGAAAATTTAGTAGTTGGACTGAAAATTTATTTTGAGTGTAACTAAGATCTCATGTTTCAAATTTTTATTCATTCAATTTTCATTGGTCATCATTCTTAAAATTATTTGGGGTTAAAACTTGCTTGGTAGACTCTGTATTACCATAAGGTCTGGCAACTAAACAGCTCCTTTTCATACATATCTATAAACCTAACACCTCAAAAGATAATCAGTTTTCTCGCATTCGGATATTGAATACAACCTTTGAGTACATATATATAAATATGGAGAGGACGTTAATGCAAAGATTTATAAAGATAGACGAAGAAATCGTGATACAACATCTATAAAATTCAATTTCTTTTTTATCCATTTTGATTTGATTTTCAATGTTTATATTTATTACCACAAACATTTTTATTAAATTATAAATTAGAAATAATTCTTAATATATAAAGTAAAAAAAAAAAATGTTTTCTTCATAGTGCTAATTTTTATAAAATGAATGACAATAATTGCGAAAGTAATTTAAATTTATTGAGTTATTTCCAGTGATTATTTAAGTCAAATATTTTATAAAGGACAAGCAATATTTTCTAACGACATGAAGAAATATTTAAGTTATGTTTTTTTTCTCAAAGTATATTATCAAAGTCTTCTAACAAGCTTTTGTTCATTATTGACAAATTTATTTTTCATTGATGAAATTTCAAAAAACTACACTGAAAAAAAAATTAATGAAAATTGTATTAACGCTGTTTATATAATTTTATAACCAAATTATTTATGAAATCTATAAACTTTTGCTCGAATAATACGCAATATTTATAACATCTGTTTATCGTTTGATAACCCATTAATGTATACTATAAAACAGCATTTATAAAAGAATAATCGTTTATTTTTTGTATGTTTATGTATTTAATATATTATGTTTATGTATTTAATACCGCAGGGAGAAACCATTATTTTTTGTGCTAGGTTTTTTTTGTAGATTTAAAAAAGCTTGTTTTGAATAAAATGAAAAAGTTACGCGAGAGCAAAACCAATAAAAATTTCGATTTAACAAATGTGTATGGACGCTAAAAATTGATTATGGATACATATCGGTTGAATGCAATTCATTTCTTTAAAATCTTTTTATAATTGTTGACTGAAGAGTTGATAAAAACCGGAAAAAATCACTAAATAAAGGTAACATGCGGGTTATTGACAACAGTATGCCTAAGGTTTCAACGAAATTGCTTTTCAGGACTCACGAAGATTCAGCAGCGTTTTAGCTTGACCCCTTTTAATTTTGATTATCTTTTGTTTATAGATAGTCTTTCATAAATAAAAAGTACAAGTTCTCTTAGAAATTTTTTTCGACCAGGGGTCTTCACAGGGTGCCTCTCAATTTTTTGTTATTTTGTGATGTGAGTGCATTTTGACGAGCGATTGTAGAAAAACTACTGAATCGATTTTCGTAAATGATATGTCGTTGAATAGGTATTAAAACAAAGTTTTTAAAAGTGTACACTGTTAATTTTTTGAAATAATTTTTAACGGTGTAACATAAGAAAAAAATGCTGTAATTGAAGAAAAGATGGCGCTACGCCTTTTTTTTTAAACTAAATTGAAGTTTATTTTATATCTAACAACTTGTGAAAGTTTAGTACTAGCATTATTTTTTGTTTTAAAGATAAAATTCGTTGTGCATATGACTGTCGGGAATCAGTTTATTTTGTTCTGAAGGAAAATTATAAAAATGGCGTTATAAACTAAGAGATTTTTTTTATGTTAAATATCAAATATTTTATTATTAAATGAACTTTTTAAAATATTATAAAAATTTTATATGTAGTACAATAAATAAAATAAATACAATTATTAAAAATGATTTACTTATTTTACAAACAGAAGCTTCTTTTGAATAGGAAAACACTTCTGCAATTATTTTCTTTGTATTAGATGGCATAAAAAACTGAAATGTTTATTTATCACTTTTAGTAATCACTTGTCACTCTTATAAAAAATAATTTGACAGTCTCGACTGCAAACAAAAAAGCCGTATAAATAACTAAATCTATTTGGCGTATCAATAATATCTCTGCTCCCCATACTATAACGGTGTGCAGCACGCTTCAGTGTGCCACCAATCCCATCGCAAGGTCCCTTTCCATGGCTGGTAGCATGAAAATGCCATTCTGCATCAACCTTAAAGTCTTTTTTATGGTGGTTTATTTTTGTATTGAGAAGGTGCACCGTCGGTGTTAGAAATTATTTTCCTAATATTAGAATTTATATGCGTTCTGATGAATTCAATAAGTTTTGTAAAGAAAAGATGGACTGTAGTACTGTTGTGATATCCGAAATGAGTATAAAACTTCGGTGCTGTATATATTCACTTGCGGTACTTTTAAAATAAATGACAAATGGATGAATAGTAGCAATAATCTTGAAAAGAATCCCGAATTATGAAGAGGTAGTTTTCACAAAAATCCCCTTGAACGAAGCACTCTCCTGGTTCTAATTTTTTTTACTTTCCTCAATGAATGTAGATTGCTGTTTTGCTATAAAGTTGTGTGCTATCAAAATTTGTAAACGGTAAACAAATTTTTTCATAAATTCTTCTACAGTTTCTATTAAAGTATCCAAATTGCATCGATCAGTGGTATTCCATTGTTGATATTTGACTTGCAGGATTCCTTTAACGTCAAAATCATTTAGTAATCTTTCTTCCTGTTCTTGAAGTTTTTTTGAACATTCATTGCACTTCAAAGTATGACAATCTTCTGTTAATTCACCACATGAAACAAAGTCAATTAATGTTTTATAATTCTGGAAAGCAGCATCAGGAATCCAAGACATCTTAGAGTGTTGAATCATCAGTTTTATATTTTGATGTATGGAACACACGCACACATTATGAACTCCTTGGGATAATTTTATACATTCTTGTGGTCGAAGGGACGTGAATTTAGTGAATCCTAAATATTTTCACATCAGGAAACTTATTTTTAAACTCCACATAAGCTTCATTTAATGTACATAGCAATAAGCGCTTTTGTGGATTTATTCTGAAATCGCTCATATTTTCTTTAGTGTACATATATAATTTTTATAATATTTTAAAGTTCATTTAATAATAAAATATTTGATATTTAACATAAAAAAAATCTCTTAGTTTATAACGCCATTTTTATAATTTTCCTCCAGCACAAAAAAAAAATGATTCCCGACAGTCATATGCATTTTTATAATTTTCCTTCAGCACAAAAAAAAATGATTCCCGATAGTCAATATGTAATCATAGATGAAAAATTCAACTTAAGTAAATATGAAAAATGATGAAGTTTCAATTTAGAAATTATCTGAACATCAAAATTAAAATATGTTTCGTCATCGCCGCTTTGGCTAGGTTGTGTAAGACACACGGAATTTGAACAATGTGTCTGTGATGAATGTAGTTCGAATTCTGACACGAAACACAACAAAATTTTTCTAAAGGAATTTTAGAGAAAATGAAAAATTATTTCGAATTGCAAAATTCAAGTGATTTCCAATATGTACTTAAGCTTAATTGTTCACAAAAACCAATCCGAAATTAAAAATTCCCTTAATGTTGTCTATATTTCCTAACCAAATATAACAACATATTGACTTTACGTCAGATATTAAGTTTCGCATTGATTGGCAACAATCAATAATGACTTTACACCCGTGACTTAGGATTTTGATTAGAATGTTGACTTAGATGTTGACGAAATATTCTCTCATCCTATGAATTCACACATCGTAATATCTAGAAATTTAATACAAAAAATACCAAAGAAACGGATTTTATCTTTAAAACAAAAAAAAATGGTAATACTAAACTTTCACAAGTTGTTAGATATAAAATAAGCTTCAATTTAGTTTAAAAAAAAGGGTGTAGCGTCATCTTTTATTCAATTACACCGTTTTTTTCTTATGTTACACCGTTAAAAATTATTTCAAAAATTAACAGTCTACATTTTTAAAAACTTTGTTTTAATACCTATTCAACGACATATTATTTACGAAAAAAGATTAAGTAGTTTTTCTACAATCGCTCGTCAAAATGTGAGTGCATCACAAAATAACAAAAAATTGAGGGGCACCCTGAGAAGACCCCTGGTCGAAAAAAATTTCTAAGAGAACTTGTATTTTTTATTTATGAAAGACTATCTATAAACAAAAAAATTCAAAATTAAAAGGGGTCAAGTCAAAATTTCCCAAAAATTTGCTGAACTTGCGTGAAATTGCTCAATAGTAAATTTTAAAGTAGTGCAGTGGGCCTCAACAGAAATTTCAAAATCTGAATCTGAAGTTTGAGTCCCGTTAATTCTAATACATGTTAGAGTTCAGAATGTTGAAACTAATCCTCAAAGAGTTAGCTATATATATAAGAACAACAGCAAATTTTTTGTGGTTATTCCTTTCTAAGAGATTTGATAGCCTTAAATACTGCTGTTCTGATCTTGGTTTCTAAATATTTATTTATTATCAATACAAACATACCAATAATTTTTAGCTATATGTTTTGTATAGTATGTGCTATATAATTTTATGCGATTCAAACAATTCTTTACGTATATATACCAATTCTGCAAAATATCCATTACCACCAATAGAAAATATCCTAATCATTTATCTTTTGAAATTGCTATCAATAAAACTGAAATCATTCACGAAATTTGAAAAATCACAGAGCAAAAATGTAAAAAAAATCAACAGGGGCAGGTGTTTCTTTTATTTTTCACTTCAACTAAAAATTTTTTTTCACTAAAAAATTTTTATTTTTATACTATTACTGTTATACTTATAATTATATAGACTTCAAACGAATTAAAATACCAAAAAGTGTAGTATCAAGGAATGTTGTTCTGTAATTTATTATAACGAAAATTACAAAATAGCAGAAATTAAAACATGATATTAACAGTTTTTGTAGTAGTTTTTAGTTAAATATTATTAAAATGATATAAATGTTAATGTGGTAATGATTATAAGCAAGTTTTTATATTAACTAATTATTACTGTTCTTGAAATACTTGCGAAATAGAAGTTAGTTAAATATTTAGGTTTCCTATACTGTCAGCTCATGAATTTTGTTTTCATTCAATAATTCACCTGATTAGCTTTTAATAGTAGTCACATGCATATTTTAAATTTTTAAACAAAATGTAAAATCAACATTCTCGGAAGGCCATGAATAATTACTGATAACATTACGAGTACTAGTATATGTAGGTTAGGTGCATTACAGGTGTTCAATGAATTTTTTTATTATTATTTTAATTAGTAATTTATTTTCCTTATCATAAATCGCACCTTTTTTTTTTGTTAAATTCTTATCTACGCTTCTTTAACCAACAAAGAAGTTTTAAAGAATTATTCATAATTATTAATAACAATAAATTCTATAATACAACCGACCAACGGAATGTGTGTAAATTTCCCAACTTCCTGTACCAGGTCAAAACTGCAGCTTTACAATAAAGTTAATATTTCACCTCTTATCAAAATTTATATTTATAATTTATATTTATTTTTATAATTATTTTAATTTATAAATTTATATTTCCGTTTGATTATTTACCTTAACTTTAAAAGTAATCAAAACCACTTACTTCTTATCATAATTAAATTATAATTATTGATAATTTCATTTCTTTCTTGTACTTAAATTCCACTTAAACAATGCGGACAGAATGTACTTATGATTGTCCGTCACAGGTACGGTTGAACTTCTCGGGTACATTTTTACAATAAGTGCTTATACTTGAATTAGAACCTAATCGTTTGTTTTTTTCGATTTCTATAGCAAGATTGCTGATAGTGTATATCAGCTAGATTCATGTGAAGTATATGCGTACACCTGTTTTTTAGCAATCAGTTTTTATTTTAGATACAAGTTGATTGAAGATCCGATTAAATTAAAGCTAATTGAAGTTAATTTAAAAATCAGGTGTTGATTGTGACGAAATAGTTTGCGATATTTATTTTCTTTGTGTGCAACAAAATAAAACGACGTAAATTTTTTTCAACAAAAACAAATGAATGATATAACTCATACAAAATTTTGACACATTCCGCATAAGGGATGGAGTATGGACAAAATGACTGAATGGCGCCTCATATCAATCGGTCTGTTAAACGCTTAGAGTATATATAAATATAGAGAGAACATAACTTTAAAATTGTATGAAGAGAGACATAAGAAATCGTGTTCACAAAAATGTCATATTCAATTTCTCATTTCGCCATTTGCATTTCTGTTTATTTACAACAACCAACTATTGTATTAAATTATAAATTAAAAACAATTAAATAATTTAAAACGAAACAAAAAGTACAATCTATTATTTTTAGTTGTGCTAATTTTTATAAAATGAATGAAAATAATTACGAGAGTATTTTACATTTATTGTGTTATTTCCAGTGATTTTATAATAGTGAATATTTTATTATTTTATAATGCCAATGTTCAAATATTTAAGTTATGTATACATCCTGAAAGTATATTATGAAAACTAGCTGGCGACCAACTTTTCATTATTGCGTAGTTTATTTTTAATAGATAAAAGATTAAAATTTATATGTTTGGTTAGAATCAAATCCTAATCTGTCATTTTTCTTATTTCTTTTTATATAGTAGCAGTGAGGGAGAAACTATTATTTTTTTGTGGTAGGTTTTTTTCTTATAGATTTAAAAGAAATTTGCAATAATTGTACAATTTTGAATCAAATGAAAAATTTTCGCACGTCTTTGGGAAGACAAACCGGTTTCTCTCTCAGAGAAATAAAGGAAAACAAACAAACAAAAAAACGATTTGACAGAAGATCAGTCACCATTAATATTAGTTATGGTGGTCGGTTGGTTAAACGGAAAACACAACATACGTAAAAAACTTCGACAACAATGTATAATGGTAAAACAAATTTTTAATTGATATTCATCGGTGGTCTTACTTATTGTAATTTTCAATTTAATGAATATCCCGTTTGAAGAATTTTTTCTTGTAAGAAAAATTTCAAAATATAAAGTTCCAATCATTTATTGATTGATTTTGTCATTTTGTTTCACAAATATGTTTGTTGTATTATATATAAAAAAAACAAACAGAAACTAAAAAACAATTGATAGTGTTAACCACAAATAAATAAAATAAAACGACAGTATAAAAACTACAAAAAGCAAAGAAAATTGACGATTATTATTTATGTTGTTGAAGATGAAATGTTTGTTGATTAGTTTTGCTTTAGTAAGTAAAGTTGAATATGTCCAGCAAAAGTTCATCCCGCGACCCTCTCATTTTCTGTTATTTTAGGATAGAACGGGGTGTTCAAATGGGGTCACAAAATGCAAAGGGACTTCTTTGTAGTACATTGTGTAAATGGAATGCTTTGCCTGAATCAATAGTCTCGAGTGCCTTCAATCCACAAACATTTAAAAAAAGCGTCCACCATCACCTCATAACGCATGGTGTTGTGGGACCTAGGTCTTAAAAGGTATCTTTGTGTTGTTGTGACACATTTGGAATTTATATACATAGTAACATTCAAACAATAGAAGTTTAATCGATCAGTGTATAATGAAATAGTTTATTCTCAAGCAAAAGTTTAAAATTTGGGCAAGGCACCAGCGAGAATTTTAATTTGCGGGAGAATAAAATTCATTAAACACGAATCGATTACAATACTTTATTCTCTGACAAAGAATTGTGTATTATAAAAAATAAAAACATTTTCTTCAATTAAAACAATAAATCTTTATTGTTTTAATTGATAAATCAAATTTCTTATTAAAAAAAACCCTGATGATATATAAAAAAACCCCATCCTATACAATCAACCAAGTTCAAACTAAACGAAATAAGAGAATTTTACTCAAAATTTGATTTTTGAACAAAACTTATCAAAGCAATTGTGATTATAATTTGAAAATAATTTTAATGAAATCAAAACAATTTGACCAATTTTAATCATTCCAATTGAATAATGACAATTTTTTTATAGGAAAATTTTCATTAGACAATAGGTTAAGTTCATTAGGATATAGGTTAGAAAACAATACAATAATATATACTGTTGTTATCGAAAAAACATACAAATAAAGCTGATATAATTAAATGGAAGATAATAAACAATAATTATTTTAAACTTTAAACTATTTATTTTCATGGCATTCTAAAATTCATTTGTATCTTTTGCATATGAATAAAGAAAAAAAATTAAATTTTGTTTATTAGTTTTAGCTTATTAAAATTAAGTGAAGCATAAAATCTTGTATGCACCGCACCCACCACTGGTGTTACGTGGTATTACAGTCATCAAGCGACGCTTTCATGTAATCTTATTATCTCTTTTTCATGTGCATTTCTATTTTCTAATGACATTTTTTTCATGGATGTTTCATCCGTATTAAGCAACAGGACAGGATTATTAGTTGCACCCTTTTCTCCATTTATATATTGTGTTCGTAGTGTGATTCATTAATATCATAGAATCGATTGAATTCTTATTTGAAGTTTTCAGTTAATAAAACAAATAAAAAAAATGTTTTATATAAATCAAAAAATTTATTTATATTTAAAAAAAAAACTATGATTCCAAATGCCTTATATTTGGTAACGTCGATATTTTTGCTTTTCTAGGTGTTTGGTTGTGCAGGTAATGAATGGTACTATCAATATATCTCCTGAATCCTGATGTTGATGAATCTCAATATTTTTCTCAAGCATTTTCTATCGTATAAAAATAAAAAAGTTTGAATTAATTCAATTTTAAACAACCTATTAATATAATTAATTATTATAATAAATTTGAAATATAATGAATTATTATATTTTTTTTTTAAATTTTAATTGTAAAATACAAATTCACTCAAAATATTTTGAATAAATCAATTTTATTTAAAATAATCTTTGCTGCATGTTTCGAAATTCAAAATTTCATCGACAGGTATTTTCGGCTGGGTGCGAAATAAATTTGATTTATTAAAAATATTTTGAGTGAATTTGGATTTTACAATTAAAAATTTAAAAAAAAAAAAGATTATGTTTCACTCAAGTCGCTCCGGAGAAAGTTTTATTTTAATGCATTATTATTATTAAAATTATTTGGCAATTAAATCTAGACAATAATCTAGAAAATTCAATTAATAAATTTGAATGTTGCGCAAATACTACAAAATATTTTTAAAACTATCTCATGTGAAATGGTATATTGACTCATTCAATGAATATGATAACTGATTAAAAAATGTTTGTACAATATTAAATTTGAAAATTACAGTAAGTAGAGACGGCATTCCCAAAGAGTTTTGAATTATAATTTTACGTTAGTAGCGTTGTATTTGATAAGTTAGTTCAAAGAAACGTTTACACTACCTGGAACGTTAGAATGCGCAAAAGTAAATAAGGTTGCAACGTTTCAATCAATTCAACGCATCGTTTTTTTAACAAAATGTGTTGCACAATATAAACTATAATATTTGTCATAACAGCACATAGAAACCTTTTAAGACCTAGGTCAGACAACAGAATAGACGCAAATTTTTTTACAAGAAGAGATGCATAGAATTTAAACTTGTTTTTTTACTTGTTATGAAGTGTGATTAAGACTTCGTGATTGAGAGTCGAACCGCTTTCCTACATGCATTAACTTTGCATTGGCGGAAGTTTTCATGGTTGTTTTCGTTCTCCCTTTAAACGTCGTTTCTTGTACTCAATCCATGATCATCATCTACAATGGTTTCCGTTTGAAAATTGTCATGAAACAGTTGTGTGCTATTTCCCAATGTAATTTCTTGTATTCAGTTTGTAATCGTTAATCGCTATCAAATTATCATAAAACAGTTGTACATTATCATTAATACATAATCGCGCTATTTTCATGTATAATTCTTACAATCGTTTCGTAATCGATATTTTTTTGTAATTCTTTTCCAATTTTTTTAATGCAAGTTAGTGATACAAATTCCTTAGTGGGTTTTCAGTCATTAAAATATGCTACCATTTTTTATACTATAAATAGAACGCGATAGATAGCTTCTGTCTCTTATTTGTTCAGTCTTGTGTAATTTATTCTCTCGTGAATATCAAAATTTGTGTTATTTATTTTGAATTCACGTATTTTCTCTTAAATTTAAGGAGATAAAATTTTAATTAGATTCAATTGCATTAGTTTAAGTAGTATAATTTTTTTATTAGATCAAATTTTAGTGTAATTTAGAAAAATAATTTATGTGTTTGTACTGTTAAAAACAGAAAAAAGACTGTTTGTACTGTTAAAAACAGAAAACTCTTATTCTATCTTTCGCGAAATAGGAATCACATGTTATCTGACAGTTCGTGGAAATAAAATGTCAAAAAAAGTCACAAACTTATTTGTTGTGTGTAATTTTTTCTGTGATTAATGTTAATTTATTTTGTGATTAGTGTTAATTTATATATGTTTTAAATATTTTTAATAATTACAAAAACACCAATTTTTATTCACTTATTTTTTATTAACGACCGGTTTCGATTTTCAAAAAATCATCGACAGGTTTAATTTGCAATTCTTATTCCAATTGCAAATTAAACCTGTCGATGATTTTTTGAAAATCGAAACCGGTCGTTAATAAAAAATAAGTGAATAAAAATTGGTGTTTTTGTAATTATTAAAAATATTTAAAACATATATTATGGATTATTCACGTCACTCCGACTCAACAATTTCAATTAGTGTTAATTTAATTTGTGATTAATGTAAAATTATCTTGTACCAAGCCAGAGTTATATAAATCAAATTTTTGAAGTAAAACTTCTTTAGGCGCGTTTTAAGAATTTGGCAACGGAAGATCAAAAAACGAATATAATATTCGGCAAATATACGATACAATTCAATTATGACACACATATAAATGTCGACATCTAAATGTCGGAAGTAGTCTTTTGAACAGATATATAACCATATATATTCATCTCTATCATACTACAGTCTGATTTTGAATTTTAAACATATACATCCACACAATTCCAAAAAACCTTAAGTAGAAATTTAAACACAATAAAATAAAAAAGAAACTAGAAGTAAAAAAGGCAAACGAATATTATGTTCAAGTATGCGACAATTCGATTATGTGTATTGTATTTTGTATACGCTTATTCAGTATCGTATTAAACGTTGAATGAGTTGGACGTGTCGATCTTAGATTTAAATATCTAATAATATAATATTCGTAATATTTTATTGAGTTTCCTAATTTTTTAAATTTATATTTAGAATTGTTTTAGTTTTTTGAAGTAAAACTTCTTTAGGGCTGGTTATAGTAGTCATTGTGGTGGTTATGGTATTCATAGTGGTAATAGTGGTCATGGTGGTCATAGTGGTAATGGTGATCACGGTGTTCACGGTGGCTATGGTGGTTATGGTGGTCACGATGGTCATGGTGGTTACGGTGGTCATGGTGGTCATGGTGTTCACGGTGGTCATGTTGGTTATGGTGGTCATGGTGGTTATAATGGCTATGGTGGTTATGGTGGTCACGATGGTCATGGTGTTCACGGTGGTCATGTTAGTTATGGTGGTCATGGTGGTTATAGTGGTTATGGTGGTCATGGTGGTCATAGTGGTCATGGTGGTTATGGTGGTCATGGTGGTCATGGTGGTCATGGTGTTCACGGTGGTCATGATGGTAATTGTGTTCATGATGGTCGTGGTGGTGTCACGGTGGTCATGGTAGTCATGGTGTTTAGATTTTGCATCTCGGGCTTTCCCGGGCGGGAAAAAAATATTTGTGTTGATTAAATTTGTTTTGTTATATAGAAAAATGAGTGGTGTAATCTTTGCACGCGGTTGAAATAAATTTCTTTGGCTACTGTGGCAGGTATTAATAAAAAGATGAAATATAAAATAAATATGTCATATTGCAATTTAGAGTTGCATTTCATTCAGCAAATGGACCTAATATAAAAATATATAACTTTATAAACTAATAATCGGGAAAGCGATAATTGATAACAATTTGCAGTAAAACAAACAATCGATATTTTTATTAGTTCTGTTTATGCATTCCAAATTGTAACCGCGCGGGATATTTACTTTTAGAAAACTTACAATAAGTGCTACCACTTTTCCATGAAATTATGTATTAAAACAATAATCGAATAAATAGTTCAATCACTAACGGGAACTTTCCACCTTAATTACAAATCAATTTAAAATTATCTTACAGTTATGCTTGTTAAAAATTTTACCCTCAAATATCGCCATTTTTTTATAAAACATAGAATATATATCAATCAAATCTCTATGTGGTTGGATGTTGAAGGGAAGTGAAGGATGAACATTTTGAAAGGTCAAACTTATGGGCATGGATGTAGGTATGGGTGATTGTGGGCATGTGTGTGTGAGTATGTGCGTGTGCGTATGTGGGGAAGGCGCGCGAGTGTATGCGGGGTGAGGGTGTGAGAATATTTGAGTAAGTGGGGGGTTGGATGGGGTGATCGCGGTTCTTTTCACGTTATGGGGTCGCCAGAGTCTACGCTGTTCACTTGTTTTTTTTATACATCCGCTTGTGTTATCATGTGTCACGCGTATATTACAGTATTTGTGCTGGAGCAGCAGGATTTCTTTCTCGATCCCATAGATTGCAGCTAGTTTGGGGCTATTAATACAACCTCGCTAGGTACGCGACCTGCTATGCCACTTCGTTGTTATTCAACGAAGCAGCGCTTCATTACATACTTGCAAAGAGATCCAAAGTAGCTCGTATCTTATAATTAGGAAAAATAAGTTATGGCAAAACAATATAAAAATAAATTGAGTTTGGAAACATCAAACATAATTTCTATTGCATTTTTTGTATTAAATTTCTAGATATTACTATGTATGAATTCATAGGATAAGAGAATATTTCGTCAACATCCTAAGTCAGGAGTGTAGAGTCATTATTGATTGTTGTCAATCAATGCGAAACTAATATCTGACGCACGGTCAATTTTTGCTATATTTTGGTTAGGAATATAGACAACATTAGGTTAATTTTAATTTGAATATTGACTTAAAATGTTAATGAAACATTCTCTCATCCTATGAAGTCATACATAGTAATGTCTAGAAATTTAATACAAAAAATCTCAAAGAAATGTAATTTCCAATATTTTCCTAAAGTCATAGATGAAAGATTCAACCTAAGTAAATATGAAATGATGAAGCTTCAATTTAGAAATCATATGAACATGAAAGTTAAAATATGGTTCGTCATCGCCGCTGTGGCTAAGTGTGTAAGACAGACGTGATTTAAACAGGTGTCTCTGATGAGTGTGTGTTCGAATCCAGGCACGAAACACACAAAAATTTTTCTAAAGGAGTTTTTCTAAAATAAAATGAAAAGTTATTTCAAATGGCAAAATTCAAGTCATTTCCAATATGTAGCTTAATTGCTCACAAAAAACCCGCTAGATCAGAGCTAATGTTTTCATTATATTATTTGTGTTTTTATTTCGGTTGTAGAAATGTATTGAAATAGAATTATAAGTCACTAGAAATGAATGTATTTAATTGAATGAATGAAAAATTACTTTGAAAAGCGAAAGATCCGTAACAAATTTTTCATCTCAATTCCAGTTCGGAGATCGAACCGGCGTCCTTCTGATCAGAGTTTATGGTTATCCATTTAACCCACTCGACCAGCGATGAGATAAAAATTTGTTTTTGGACAATCGACTTAACATCACAATTATTTGAATTCAATTTTAGTGTCAATTTTTGTCTTATTTAATACTAGCTGGGGTTTGTCTCCCATATTCGTAGATCCATAATGTTCTTCATGCAATGTCAACTTAGTTGAAGTATGAAAACGGTAAAACGTGTTCGTAGAATAAATAAAATAAGACAAAAATTGTCTTATTTTATTTAAAAACTGCCTTTCAGGCTAAATATCCACGATAAAATTCTTCTGCACTAACATTTGTATGTTTGTAATTTTCACTAAAATAACAGGTTTCCAATCACAAGTTTATAATAAAAATTTTCTATGCATGGTCACTAACCTTTAACCTAGTAGCAAATTTTACAGTATCCCTATACCATATGTTCCATATAAAAAAAATCACTAAAATTGTTATTATATATGATAACTTATATATTTGTTACAACCACATTAAATAACGATAGACCGATAAGGTAGGCAAGCAAAAATAAATTTATTAACAGCTTATCTTGAATTAAGTATATAGTAAACGGTAAGCGTAACTTTTCTACAAGCAGTAACGGCCCTCTTTTCACGTTACCTAAACGAACATTGCCAGCGAACTCTTACAAAACTACCAAACAAGCACAACTCTCAAAAAAATATCTACATTCTTCTTATTTTTATATTACTCCCTACGGTACGTTTACGATTCGCCTTAACGTTACGTTTACAAAGCCCTCGTAGTTAAAAAAAGATAAATATGTAATGCCAATTGCTGTACATATAGGTCCTATACGGAAGTCTCCATCATAATAAAACAATGCAAAGCTTGCTTTAAAGTTAAATTTAATGTTCTTTGCATTCGAAAGTTGTTTTCAAACTTCTACCATTTCTACAAAACGTAAATTATGATGTTAGAGTTGTACAAATTTTAGTACAACTCTTACATCATAATTTTTGAAGTAAAACTTCTTTAGGCGCGTTTTAAGAATTTTGCAACGGAAGATTAAAAAACGAATATAATATTCGGCAAATATACGATACAATTCAATTATGACACACATATAAATGTCGGAAGTAGTTATTTGAACAGATATATAACCATATATATTCATCTCTATCATACTACAGTCTGATTTTGAATTTTAAACATACACATGCACACAATTCCAAAAAAACTTAAGTAGAAATTTAAACACAATAAAATAAAAAAGAAACTAGAAGTAAAAAAGGCAAACGAATATTATGTTCGGCAAGTATGCGACAATTCGATTATGTGTATTGTATTTTGTATGCGCTTATTCAGTATCGTATTAAACGTTAAATGGGTTTGACGTGTCGATCTTAGATTTAAATATCTAATAATATAATATTCGTAATATTTTATTGAGATTCGTAATTTTTTAAATTTATATTTTGAATTGTTTTAGTTTTTTGAATTAAAACTTCTTTAAGGCTGGTTATAGTAGTCATTGTGGTCATGGTGGTCATGGTGGTCATGGTAGTCATGGTGGTAATAGTGGTCATGGTGGTCATAGTGGTAATGGTGATCACGGTGTTCACGGTAGTTGTGGCGGTCATGGTGGTCACGGTGGTCATGGTGGTCATTGTGTTCATTGTGGTCATGGTGGTCATAGTGGTCATGGTGGTTATGGTAGTCACGATGGTCATGGTGGTTACGGTGGTCATGGTGGTCATGGTGTTCACGGTGGTCATGTTGGTTATGGTGGTCATGGTGGTTATAGTGGTTATGGTGGTCATGGTGGTAATGGTGGTCACCGTGGTCATGTTGGTTATGTTGGTCACGGTGGTCATGGTGGTCACGGTAGTCATGGTGGTCATGGTGGTCATGGTGGCTATGGTGGTCATGGTGGTCATGGTGTTCACGGTGGTCATGATGGTCATGGTGTTCACGGTAGTCATGATGGTCATATTGTTCATGGCGGTCATGGTGGTCATGGTGGTCATGGTGGTAATGGTGGTCACGGTGGTCATGGTGGTCATGGTGTTTAGATTTTGCATCCCGGGCTTTCCCGGGCGGGAAAAAATATTTGTGTTGATTAAATTTGTTTTGTTAAATAGAAAAATGAGTGTTGTAATCTTTGCACGCGGTTGAAATAAATTTCTTTGGCTACTGTGGCAGATATTAATAAAAAGATGAAATATAAAATAAATATGTCATATTGCAATTTACAGTTGCATTTCATGATAATATAGTTTGCAGCATGTGTAATAAAAAGTAATATTTACATAATGTGTTACAAAGTCAATTCAATTATTAACATAATTGAAATATGAAATTAGAGGTTTATGACAAATTTGCTAAATTTTTTGAAAAATGCATCAATTGTTGTACCAATTGTTAAATTAAGTGGACATGTATTCATCGTGAAATTTAGTTTGTAATACGTTGTAAGACTTTGAAAAACATGTAAATATGGCTTTTTATTACACATTGTTGCAAATTATATTATTAAGAATATTAGAAAGAAACTCTAAGTTTCAAAATGACATATCTATTTTATTTTATATATAATATTTTTAGTAATACCTGCTGCAGTGGCCAAAGAAGTTTTACTTTAACAGCGTGTAAAGATTACGCACTTCATTTTTATTTATAGTTTTGCATTCAAATTAGTTTTAATGCAACATTTGCTTTACAATTTACTAATAACTTGCTTTAGGCGCATATTAGACTATCAAATATGTTGGACAAATATTTTCTATCCAAGTTTTAGTAAAGTAATTTTTTTTTATTTGATAACTGTGAAGAAGCATATTACACTATGTCAAATATGCTACCAAATATTTTTGGTAATTTCGTGGTTCTAAAATTAATTAGAACTGTTAAATAGTACAGAGAAGCTGTAAAACCTGTAAACAAATAAATAAATTTGCTTTTTATAAAGTTTGAATACAAATAAAAAGCAAAAATTAAAAAAAAATTACTTTATTTAATTTTTGAAATTTAAATTTTTCTTTCATCTTCATTTTAATTAACAAAAATAAATATAAAAGTGAAAAAAACTCTAGTTTGAATCGATTATTGAAACGCTATTCCCGCTAGAAGTAAAAAAAAAATTTCATCCAAATTGGATGAAAAGACTATTCATTTCAGGCTCACATTTTGATATTTACATTTTACATCTGTAATTCTAGCAACTATTTCTTTTAATAGCATTTTTTCTCATATCAGGTTCTCATTAAATTTATTAATAAAATTATTACAAATATTTTAATTAAAACACAACCAAAAATACGATACTCTAAACTTCTGATTACATGTCACTATTAGTTTCGATTTTGTATCGAAACAGGTTTCGATTTTCGATTACATGTTTCGATTAGGTATCGATTATAGTTTCGATAAGGTGTCGATCACATTTTCGCTCACTAGGGCGAACACGTTGTTCTAAATGTAATCGATACAGTATCGAACCTAAATCGAAAAATGTTTAGATTACATGATTACATGTAATTGAACCGTATCGATTACAAATCGATCTCGTACTACTTTGGTAGGTATTACACTGTCCAATTGCATGTCAAATTTTTTTATTTGACGAATGTATTTGATAGTGTAATATGCGTCTTACATAACCCAAACGCTTGTATTAAAAATTGCAGTAACTTTTTTAACTGTGTTGTATGAAAAATCTACTTCGTTTTCCTTACGCTTTCGTCACGTTTTTCTTAGAGGATTTCTCTCCTCTATTTAAAAAAAGTCAACGATAAAAACGTTGCTTTGTTCAAACTGTTGAGATCCCACACTGTCGATTAAAATTATTCGACATTTTACTAGCAACACCAATACAATACGCTAAAATTTGCATTAAAAATTTATAAATTTCATTTTAATTTATTAAATAAAATATTAACTTTACATTGTTTTTGTCGTTTTTATTTGTTGTTGTGGCGCATTTGAACACCTGCAAACAAAAAGTACAGCACAGGGTTAGACACAAATAAGATTTTAGCGTTTTTGGAAACGATAGTTAATCATATATTAGTTTTTCATAGTAGCAGAGAAAAGTATTACAGATTGAGCTTCTTTCTGAGAAACTGGGATAGAAAATTAGTGATAAAAGTTAACGCTTCTTCCTAGCATTATGCGAACATTTCAGGCCCAACTGTGCTCAACCCTATGTTAAAAAAAATTAAAATATTTTGTTTTATTTTAAAGATTTCTAAAAGAAAACAACACATATGAGTAAAAGAACAAACAAAAATATGTTGTGTCAATTTTTCAAATTTTGTCTTTTATTTCAAAAAGAATTTTGATTTATTTTCAAGGCGATGACAACAATTTTTTTCATATTTTAAGACAAACAAAAAAACTAATAAAAACAGATATTTTTGTCTATTAGGAGATTTTTTATGCGTCGGTTTCGTTTTGTTTTTTTAATGGTGAAAGTTGGTGGATTTTTATTTCAGTATATGGACATTGGTTTAAAATTTGAGCACCAAAAATTCGATTGTAAATAATTTTTGTAGTTCACTGAACTATTGAAAAAGATTTTAAAGAAATAAAAGTATGTATGTATTACAATAAGTCCACTGTTCTTTTTGTGGAAAGACCAATTTATATGACGGATACGTTCTGACTGTAGTGACGAACCGGTCTGATACAGTACATTTAATTCAAAAGTTCGTCAAGCATATTGAGTTTTGAACAATCGCAAACATTTACGAACATAAAATACCCGTAACATACTTATAGAGATTCTATAACATTCATCACAACAAGCATAGAGGGGTTAAAAGAAGAATAGCAAGATACTAAGGCAAAACGTACAAACACTTACCATCAGAAGCGATTTGTTCGAAAGAGGATATACTTTTGGTATGACTTCTGCAGCGATCAGTTCTATACATAAGATGTGCAATTAATTGAAATAGTAAATGTAATCACGTTTTATCGTTAAAACTGGTATTTATAATAAGTTTCCAATCCGGAATAAATGTCGATCATTCACAATCCAACCATACAATACGTCCAACCACTAATTGGCAACCTTTGTAGGTGTTCTGAGCATCGTGTAGAACTTGACAATATGTTTTGAACATCTTGCCGAATTGATTAAAATACCAAATGTAGATAATTGATTGAAACGTCAAATATTTACAGATGAAATAAAAATGTACTTACACGCATCCCTATTGTTCCACCACCCTAAAAACATAAATTCTAACAGAATTAAAGACGGACAAGTGCGAATAAAATTCGCTCGCCAAAGGTTCCTGTGAAAGAACACAATATCAAAAATAAATGACATAAAGTTGTGTTATTAAAGTCTTTATATCGTCAGACTGTGGACGCATAACAGAATAAATATTTAATCGTAGAAGTCAATAGTAATTGACATCTACATTGATAAAAAATGACACAAAAATTGTTACTTGAGGTTAAATCTTATCCATAGCTGTTTATGTTAACTAAAGAAAGATTCAGACAGCTTTTAATGGTTTAAATTGAGAATATTTTTTCTATAAACCAGAGTCAAAACTTAGGGTGGTGGTGGTATACATATACTTAAAATAAAACTTTTTTAACAATAACTAAAAAACTGTGCATCGCAAAATTCTAACAAATATTGCAATGTTAAATTAAGTGCTCTTTCAAATGACACCCCACTCGCTTGGGCCAAAAAAAGTTTTTTTTCACCCTCCCTACACCCATCCCCTAAACACACAGAAATATAATTATTTGAGACTTTGCTATAATTGTCATTTAAAGCTTAACAAACTTCCTGTCTATATGCATTTTTCCAAATTTTTCTGTCAATCAGTGTCGAAACGTAGGGTGGAGCACGGTTTGAAAGTTTTACTTTTTTGACAATAAAACGAAAACTGTGCACAGCGGAATTCTAAAAAAGTGCGTTATTTCTTAATTTAGGTGCTCTTTCAAATCGCTCGCTTGGGTCAGAAAAATTTTTTTTTACCATCCTTAGACGCATCCCTTAAACACACAGAAATATAATTATTTGAGAGTTCGCTATAATTTTCGTTCAAAATATAGCAAACTTCCTGTCTCTGTGAATTTTTTTCTGTCTATTAGTGTCGAAACGTAGGGGGAGGTCTGAAATTTGCGCATTTTTAGAATAACTCAAAAACTGTGCACCGCAAAGTTCTAAAAAAAATTGCAATGGTTCTTAAATTCGGTGCTCTTTCAAATGACACCCCAATCGCTTGGATCAAAAAAGTTTTTTTCACCCTTTCTCACCCCAATCACTTAAAAGCACAAAAATATAATTATTTGAAACTTCGCTATAATTTTGGTTCAGAATTTATCAAACTTACTGTCACTGTGAATTTTTTCAAATTTTTCTGTTAATTGGGGACCAACTTTTTGTGTCACTATTTTAACAATAATTCAAAAACTATGCATTGCAAAATTCTAAAAAAATGGCAATGTTTCTAAAATCAAGTGCTCTTTCAAATGACACCCCACTTGACCTGGTTCTAAATGATGTTTTTACCCCTTATCATTCCCACCCCTTTAATAAATATCTGCCACTTTTCTATATTTTTCATTTAAAACCTACTCATATTTCAATCATTCCAAATATATTTCAAGATTTTCGATGAAATAGGGTCGGAGTTATTTGGGGCAATAAAACATAGAGAAAACGTAATTTTTCAGAATTATACAAAAACTGGTGAGGTGTAAAATTCCAAAATACATTTTTAAGGAATGCTGAAATGAAGCCCTTTCATATGATATCCTACTCTTCTCGATAAAAAAATGTATGTTCTCAAAGGCTTTAGATCGTACTTCTGTAAAAACAAACGAACACAAGTGTGGGTTGGTTTTATAAGCACCTCAAATTTTAAGTTCATCGGATTAACGGTTCACGAGATAATCGAAATAATGTGAAAAACACGTTGTACTCTCAAATTTGTTCCGTATAAAAAACGGAACCCTAAATATATGGTTTCTACTTCTATTATAAAATCTGTTCCAATTAAAACCTCCATAAAATCTATTTTTTTAATTTTAATTTACTTATATATTGCGGTCCTACATCTGACAAATTCGTATATTAGTAGCAATAAATTATATTTTTTAATATTTATAATTATATGTATTATAAAAAAAGAAAATCTATATAGTTTATGATAATGGAAAAAATTTATAGCTTGTAAAACAGGTGTATGATTGCAAATGTAAATTTGTCCAGCAATTTAATATTTTGCTTATGCCGCCGCCCTGATTTCAGTACAAATTACGATTTTTTAATTTGTAATTTTCTATTTTTCAACATTTTTGTGTTAATCTTTTTTTATTGTTATTACCTCACTAAGAGATAGATATATTTATTAATATTTATGAAGAAACAAAAATTAGCTTAATTTAAAATTTTTAAGTGTGAAAAGTCAACAATCCGTTGAGAATGATGTGTCGGATTAGTGAACTGGAAATGATTCCAAGAGAAAAGTGGACGTATTGATGACGTAAAACACGTTTTTCGCACAACAATGTTTTTATTTCAACAATGCTAGTTTTGAAAGTTATTCATACTTATTCTAAGTTGGCCAACTTTGAAAACGTAAAATGGGCATTCGGTTACACAAACTACCCAACAAATGCCGCGTGCGTCATGCAATTGCCATGGCGTGCTAACACTTTAAGCCGTCACTATATACGCTCGTTGTGCGTACATTTTTTCGCCACTCCGTGTCGTTAAAAAATGACAGCACTGTGAGAACATGCCATGACGCACGTGACTGCATTGTGCTAATATTGTGCCGCCACAGTGTTTGTGGGGATTTTTGGTAGCGTATTTGCAACAAATGAAGATTGCGGACGTATTTCGAAGTTGTAAAATGAAAATGTAGGTGTGTGATTGCATTTGTTAATGAGGCGTCTATTTTTTCGCCATTTTTTGATAATACAATTTAAATGAAAAAAATCAAAATTCAAAAAATTTAAATATTTGGCTTACATATGTAAGATAATATTAATTTTCCACAATTTTCTTAATATTATATAAAAATAAATTTAAATATCAGTCATCAATTCATGAGAAATGACAAACAAAAAATATTTAATAAATATAATAATTTTTTTGAATCACTAAAACTAATTATTTAAAGAGTCCGTTTGTTTTTTGTGTGTTTTTTCATTACATTCACAAAATAATTTCTTTCGCACATAATTTTAGATGAAAATAATATAATATAATATGCCTTTCGTAATAATAAATCGATTATTTTATAAAAAGTTAAATGAAACCAGTCAACTCCTTTTTCACTCTCCATTTCTATTCTTTGAATTTATTATATTCATATCATTAAATAAAATTCGTTTTTTTATTATTACTACCCAAAATTAATGATAAAAAACTAAGTGAAACACGTTATGCACATTTCGCATAGTGTCATAATGGCCACAAATTCAAAAACAAATGCGTACATTTTGCCACCACACCTGCCGTCACGCTATGATGGCACTATGATAGCAATATGCGGTGGCGCTTGGATGTCCAAGTGACAACATGCCATGACGCGTATGAACGAATTGTGCTAGCATTGGGCCGCCACAGTGTTTGTTGGGTGGAGAGTCAAAAGGTAGTTTAACATTTACTTAAATGACGCTGATTTCATTTAACTTTTCATAAGATATAATTTATGCATTTCCTAAGAATAAATTGATAAATTTTATTTTATTTTCATCTAAAATTATATGTAAAAGAAGTTATTTTGTGAAGGTAATGAAAAATACACAAAAAACAAACGCGCTCTTTAAATAATTAGTTTTAGTGATTCAAAAAAATTATTATACATATTTATTTAATATTTTTTATTTGTTATTTCTCATGTCGGTTTACTGATATTTAAATTAATTTTTATATAATACTAAGAAATTTGTGGAAAATTAATGTTATCTTCCATATGTAAGCTAAATATTTAAATTTTTTGAATTCTGATTTTTTTCGGTTGTAATACCACGAGTCATTGAAATTTTTTCGAAAATTTTTTGATTTTACGAATAAAATTATTTAGCAACACTCCGAATCAAAGCGCACAATAAACCACGAGTCCGAAGGACGAGTGGTTTAAGTAGTGGTTTGATTGAGCAGTGTTGCTTAAAAATAATTTGATAAGTAAAATTGAAAAATTTTCGAAAAAATTTCATTGAAGAGTGGTATTTAATGAGATAATTTTTTTGTAATTATAATTTTGTTTAAATGATAATTATTAGTTTCTAAATAAAATTTTTTCTACAAATTATTCAATAATACAAAATTATGTAAAAATGCAATTTGCAAATAATAAAAATGTCCGTTTTCACTTATAAATGATTGCATGTTTATGTTAATTTGTCAAAAGTAAATTACAAATTTATAACATTTATGCGCCTACTAAGATGAAATGATATTTCAGTTTGTTAGAAGAAAAAATGGCAACAAATAATTTCCATAACATCAAAGCAAAATTATTAACGACAAGAAGAATTGCGGACAGTTAAAACAAAGCCTACTGTTTGCATATCATAGTTTGTATGAATGAAAAATAAAATTTCTGACAGCAAAAAAAATTATCATATATATTATCACGGGTCATCAAATAATAGTCGATTATTTTTCATAATCATTATTACGAATGTCATTTGAGATTTTAACCTCAAATTGCATGAATGGTAATGTTGAAAAATAATCGACTAATAATTTGGTGACGAGTTGTATTTAGCAGACAATATAACGAACAGAAATAGTAACATTATTTCATACAACATAATCCTTTGTTGTCATTTTTTCTTCTAACAAAATTAAATATTATTTCATCTTAGTAGGCGCATAAATGTTATAAATTTGTAATTTATTTTTGACAAATAAACGTAAACATGCAATCATTTATGAATGAAAACGGACATTTTTACTATTTGCAAATTGCATTTTCACATAATTTTGTATGTGAATTTTTGTTTTAAATTAATATATTAAGTAGGCGGAAAATATTCGAAAATATTCGCTGTTCCTTTCTACCAGAAAAAAATAATCTAAACAAATCGTTTTGATTTGTTAAAAAATAGTAAATGAAGCGTTTTGATTGGACCTTATTGAAACTTTATTTAGTGAGTTGAATTGTCGACATAATTCATTTTGATTTGTTAAAAAATAGTAAATGAAGCGTTTTTATTGGACCTTATCGAAACTTTATTTAGTGAGTTGAATTGTCATTAGAATAATACTTTAAGTAGTTCATCAACAATTGAAAATTCAATTTACAACTTCGAAATATGACCGCAATCTTCATTTTTCGCAATGACGTTACCGTTAATCGCCACAAACACTGTGGCGGTACAATGTGGTCACGATGCGTCATGGCATGTTCTCACTTGGACGTCCAAGTGCATCCGCATGTGGTTATCATAGTGCCATCATTTTGTAACTCTTTTTGAAAAAATGTACGCATAACGAGCGCATGGTGACCGCATAAAGTGTTTGCACGCCATGGCAATTCCATGACGCACGCGGTATTTGTTGGGATGAGCTCATATATAAACCGGAAATCATATATTACATCAAAAACCAAACTACCAATCTGGCTGAAAATTTAAATTAACGAAAGTCAGAGCTCATATATAAAATCATGTTAGCATCAAGCAACAGCTGCCGGATTTCAAATTGACAAGTCGAAGTCTTGGTAATAATGAAAAACAATAGCTTTTTGTGTAATAAACACATACGAATCTAACGACAAATCATTTGCAAAACAATTAATCTACCAATCATTTTCAATAAAATTGAATTAATAAACCAAAATATATTAGCCACATGTTCGTTAATTAAATTTTGATTGTTTCATTTATATAATTTAAATTTAATTTCTGAAATATTTAAATATTTTGCTGTTAAGGCTACGAACAAATATTTGGGGGTGGTAACATTTTTTTACTAATTTAATCATCAACAGGTGTTTGTTATGAATCAACTATAATTAATAATAAAATAAAAATAGCTACCACAAACATTTCCAGTTTTTTAAAAAAAAAGTAAATTGTGAAATATTGGTGATGAAATTGTAGACAGTGAAAATGATTCATTTATATGTAGATGATGGTGGTTACCCGATACGTATAGGTTAGAAAACATGCTTTTAAAGAATTTGTAAGTTTGCGCAATGGTTGATGTTGGCTGAGTGCAGCACGTTATGACACTTGATCTACTACAAATGGAATGTTGAAATTAAATTTTTAATATTGAACTTATTTTTGGAAAAGTTAGGATACTTTATACTTAGTTTATCGATTCAGAATCCAGCATTCCAGAGTTATAACACTTTGAATTTTTTGTTTCTAAAAATTTTTACGTAAAAATAAATTTTAAAATCCGAAATGTTGGTGGTTGGATCTGAAAATATTAATTCCACCATTATTTCAATTTTATAAAATTCAAATTGCCTATTTGTACTGATAGAACGAGGAGTAAAACGACGATGAGAAAAATGCCTTTAATTTCGTTTCAGTTATCGCGATATTTATAATCACAATGAAGGCGGGATTAGGCCTATTGCTTTTCAAAGGATCCAGATGGAAATAGATATGGCACCTCAAAACTTAACAACAACTCGCCGTGCCGTATACCAAACGTAAAAGTATAAAATAATTGATATGTAGTAAAATAATTTTTATTCGCCTATATATTAAAGTGTTACTTTATTACTGTGATTTGCGGCCTTAAAGTATCACTTTTCAACTATTTATTTTGTCGTCATAGCTACGTCCAAAAAAGTAAAAAGCATTTGTATTTGTTTCAATTCTATGAAAAATAAATTTTTTTATCAAAGCAACCCGCAAATTCAAAATTTCATTGTCCAATTAAAATAGTTGTTATCATTTGTTGTCATAGAATTTGGAAAAAATAATAAATATTTTTTCAAAGGTTACTTGTTCCACATATTTTTATTTTAAAATTTATGAAAATTTATAATTTTAATTTAGAATAAACAACTTTTCTTAAAATATTTTGCTAGCGGCGAATAAAAAATAGTATATGATGCACGGACGTAAGCTATTTTGGACTTAATGTGGGTGCAAATCTCGGCTAGCGCCTCGATTTGTAAACTCCAAATCCGTCCAAAATCTTTAGCTTTACGTCCTAGCATCATAATGTACTATTGTGCATCTATGAGACCAGTCTCGAAACGTACTTTTTGCCCATGACCTCGTAATTTTTATAGAATAAATCTATTAAAATTGTGCCTTCTGATAGCTTGAAACTATTTTATTTAACAAAATATTAGCAAAGATTATCATCTTCATTAAAATGTAACAATGTTTCAGTGTATTCGTTGGTCCTTTGAGCCGAATAGTAAGTCTAGGCGCCTAAAATAGTAACATTGCTATTAGCATCACGCTTTTTCAATTCAGTGGTAAGTCATATTTCATATTGTCTATAATGCAAAACCAGTAAATAAAGTAAGTGGGATTTGGTTACACCCGTAGACTAACAACTAATCTCGCCATGCGAACAAACTTAAGTGAATATAAAAATCGAGATTAAACATTTCAGGAACTTAATTCTTGTTTCATTGTTTACTTTTAAAACATGTTTAATTGTTCTAATTATATTTTCTTATCATTAACTAATAAAACAGGTGTGTTCTTATCAGTAACTCTTAGAAAAATTCTAAAATAAATATCTTAAAGCTGATAGTAGCGTAACTAAAAATATTTCCCATATTAAGGTTAAATAACTTTTAAGTTTAAATAAATAATGAAGTGCAAACGAACTAATTGATAATAAATTTTAATAATATTATGTGGATTAATGACACAGTAATAAGAACTTGTGCAAGACGAGATTGAAATTTGAAATAATGGAAACGATTAATTTTTAGTTTTAAAATGGCAACCATGTTTTTATGTCTCGTAATATTATTTCACTAAAAGCTCCAACAAATTTTCATACTTAAACTTTGTATTATACCAAAAAATCAATAAAATATTATGTAAACGAGCAAAGGAATCATCTCCAAGGAAACAGCCGCCACCATTCCCTCCATCTAATTTTGTTTGAGTTTCTATCCATTTAGATTGTATACTAAAAAGGCGTTTACTATGGATTCCTTTCCTGTTAATGTTTTGGGGCGAATATTTCTCCCAAAAATGGCGAAAGTTATTGATTTTTCCATGCGCAGTTGAGAAAACGATTCCTTCGTTTTTTTCCTTTTCAAAATGGATTGAAATTTATTTTATTTTTTTTTTTCGGGAAATTCATCAAAATTTAATTGTAAGATTAAAGATCAAAATCTCATTCGATTTTATTGTTCTGGATGATGTTTATACAAAGAGAAGACACGTGTTCAATGATAGTGAAATGTCATGGTGTAAGTTTTTTATTTGGTTAAATAAATTGGATATGAGATAAGATAAGCTAAGAATTATATTATGTACAGATGTACAAATGTATCTTTTAATTTAAATTTATTTTCTTGTTTGTTTAAAGTAGGGAAGGGAGTTTTTTTAGAGATAATTAAAATTGACACGGATTTTGTACTATTCCTTGTGAAAATTTCGATTGTAAAATTCTGGTAAGTTTTGTCGTAAATTTTATTAGAGAAAAAAAATATGTTTGAATTAACTCAAAACGAATAGTGGCTATATTCTACTTCAGTTTACTTTCCATTTTTCCTTCAACCTTCTTTTTATAAATTATTACACAACCATTTTCTGTAAAATTAAAATTTTCTTCAATAATTTTCTCAAAATTAAATATTTATTTATTGCATGAATTCTATTACTGACGTTGCAGTTAATCGATGCTAATTTTTTTTAATTTTCTTTCGTTAAACGTTTCTTTTGAAATCAAGAGACAAATCGTTGTGAAAAACAAAATAAATTAGATTTTCATGAACTTCCTCTTTAAAAAAACAAAAACGAATTATATAATATAAAATTGGATCAACTTCAAATAATTATGATCATTATACTATTATTCAAAATTGATCATTCGACGATCATTAGATTCTATAAATATAACAATTTATAATTACATTTAATTTTTTTTTGTTGTTTTTGTCTTAAGTTTTTAGAACAAGAAAAAATTAAACATCTGTGTTACTTTATTTTGTTTTTGTTTGCTTTTTGGTATTGCACAGATGCAAATTATGAGAGCATAGACGAGTACATATGTAAGTAAGATGAATAATGATTCTATTAAATTATAAAAAATAGTTGATTTTAATTAAAATCGAATGTGTGGGGAAAATTTTATTGAACAAGAATTCATAACAGGCTTGAGATTGTTGGTTTATAAGGTAAACCCAATTGAACCATGATTGTCGTATCTAAATTTGATTAAACAAAATATTATTTAAAATAATATTACATTATATAACAAGGTTGAGAAGTGAGCTATTATTGACCGATAAAGAATATAATGTTTAAGGTCTATATTTGCCTTCTCAACCGAGGTATACCTATATTGATTTTTTTAACTACTAACACAAACTATCATATTTGATTGGATTAGATTTTGATATTAGTCATTTTCCATTTCATTTTTTAAATATCTTAAAATATCAAGTAGCCTGGAAGTTTAGTTTCATAATAATAAAATGAGACAAGGGCTCTGAACTTCATTGTTTTGGAAACTCCTAAAGAAATACCCCAAATCCAGTCTTCAGGAGTTAATATTGTTATGAATATTGCCTGAAAGATAAAAAATTTATTAATTTATTTGCAATTACTAACATAAATTACGATCAATTCTTATTGTTGTTGTTGCGGCTGTCAATTGGCTGACATGTAATTAAAATGAAACTCAACGAAGAAGAGTGAGTCTAATTATTTTACTATAATTATTTGCTGCTGCTATACCGACGTTCCCTGACGAACTCTGTGGGATTAATGATGAAGTAATACATTGAAATAGCAACAGGATGAGAAGAAGATAGGACGAAAAAATATATGTGTATATAAGGAGCATGATTTTCAACAAAAGGCAGACTTGATCCTACCATACAACAAGGCTTATTCGTCAATAAAGGAATTGTGAGCTTGCAATTCCCATCTACTGAAAATTATTATAATTTATTATTATTGTAAAAGCCAATGGAAATAAAAGATTTTGTTATTAATAAATTTTAGAAATATTAAAATAAAGAGTTTATTTTGCATAAAACTAATCCAATTTTTCTTTCTCGGCGCTTCAAAACTGGAAAACCGTAATAATATGAATGAAATCCACTTCAAACTCAAAATAGTCGCTAAACTTTTAAAGGGGTTAAACATCAACAAAGCCTCAGGAATGGAAAACATTCCACCCATTATTTTGAAAACCTTTTCTAAAGAACCAACTTTGACTAAGATATTCTACCAATCCTACAAATCTGGTATATTTTCCTCGTGCTGGAAGTTGGCAAATGCCCACCCTGTCCCCAAAAAAGGTCCAAAATCCGATATCTCAAATTATATTCCAATAGCTTTACTATCGGTCCTATCCAAAGTCTACGAGCATTATATCAATGCACACATTTCAAAATTTCTGGAAGTCAATCATTTAATAGCCGACAGCCAATACGATTTTCGAAACAAAAGATCAACTACCGATCTATTAAAATATGTAGCGCATTGTTGTAACAGCGTACTTGATAAAGGTGGTGAAACATACGTTATCGCTTTAAACATCTCCAAGGCATTCGATCGAGTCTGGCATGCCATCTTAATCAACAAGTTCGTTGCACTCAACGAATTGCAAGCGGTTGGTCTGAATTTTTTTAAACACACCACTGAGTTGGTGGATAGCTATGCTTATATAAAGCTGGTGGGTTAGAGTCATTAATGAAATTTGAATTGTCTACAATTTTAATTTTGTTTAGTAATTCGTACAGTGAAATTCGTAAAGTGTGCATTTATTACGTAAAGATCATGTTCACACGACTTTTTGTTCTCTCCAAGTAATTTATTTTGTGGTATTATATTCGTATGTAACACCACAAGGATATTAGTCATACATCGGTTAAAAAAAGTGTTGGTGCTAAGTATATACAAACAGAGAACAGAGAAACAAAAATACTTTTTTTATCAAGTAGGGTTTGTTATTTTATTAAAATTTAAATGTGAAGAATTTATGAAATGTTTAACCATGACAACCACCATATATCATGCCAAAAAATGGGTTGCTTTGATTTTAAAAAAATGGGTTTTAATGTATGAATGTGTTGGTATTTCGTTTGTTTTAATTTTTGAAAATAACAAATTTTTCGGCATACGCTATAAAATCTGTTGCGTGCTACTAAAGCGTATGGGTTTGTCCAAAATTGTGCAATGGCGGTCCTTGTTTTCGTTCGTCTAGTTACTACTAGTGAGATTATTAAATAAAATTAATTTTTGTGTCGCTTCGCAAAACGTCAAGATTTTTTACCGTTCAGTTTTATTTCGTTTGAGACATGAACTCGGACTAACAAAATTTTGAAAAATTGATAATATAATTGATGTATGATGATAAAGATTCGATAGTCGAATAATCATCGCCACCGGTGGGCGTAATTGATAAGCATATCAGTCATCACAAAATTCGAATCCCGGCCCTGATATAGAAGGTTCGAGTTTCCTTGAGTTTAATTGCAACTACATATTTTTAATTAATTCGGTAAAGAAGTCTAAAAAAAATTTGCTAACCATTTGCTACCCAGCAAATTTGCTCCTCATAAGTTACTTATTTTGAGGCAAAAGAACTGAGAAACATATTAAAATATCGTTTATGATCACTAACAAACCGCATGAGTCATGGAGGTCATTATCATGGAGGTCATTATCTTCAGCATTATCAGAATAATCTATACCTAATTCGATCATTCTACAATAATAATAAAAATTAGCCATATAAAAATATTTTTCTGAATTTTTATGTTTTTTAATACATTGTTATACCTTTAGTTTGAGTAAATTACTTTAAATTGATGGTTAAACACAATATTTTTATTTTATTTTAACGAATTAAATATATAATTTTAACCGGGTTTAATATTTTTCAAAACCAAAAACTGTTATTTAAAAAACAAAGACGGTTTTGCAAGCCCTAGATATAAAACTTCGAAAGATAGAAAACCCTAGATAGGAAACTTCGTTGAAGGCTTCTTTTAGTTTGATCCCACTTACTTTTGTAACAACTCTGTCTATTTCAATTACTACTCCAAAACAAGAATCTTCAATATCTAAAGAAATTGCATAAATTGATTCGTTATTTATATTTTGTTCCTGCCTTATTTAAATTAAAGTCGAAACCAGCTTATAATACTTATTATAATAAGTAATAATAAGTAATACTTATTATAAATGTATAAAACTCATGAGTTTGAAACGTTTACCCATGTATTACTTTGAACGTTTTTGTGTGAGTTCTTACGAATTGCATGAGCATACAGCAAATGTTGTATACAAATGTATGACTTCGTAAAAAGTGTTTAGAGTGTTGCATTGGAGAATGTTTAAAAATTTGTTGATTGACTTGTTGCACTCATACATGTTTCTTGGTCTGACGTATCTTAGGAGATCTTATTTTCATAGGTAAAATAAGTATAATCTGGTTTATCTTCTTTTTTTATTTAAATGAGATTGTATTTTGAAATCATGTGGTGGGAATGAGAGTAAAATATATTAAAAAGAAATAGAAATATAAAAATTTTAGCAATAGAATTCGATCAAATTGTGTGATATAAAGCGAATTTATATAAATTTGAATCAAACAGACAAATTATTATCAGTTGTGTTATTGTACCACAAGTGTTTTAATTGTGTAAATAATTAATTGTTCAAGTTGAGTTTGTGAGATTAATTTGTTTTTGAATTGGTTTAAAGTTTTATATACTAAAATTTTAACTGGCTTCAATTTTTAAATAACTAACAAATAAATACAAATTTCAACATTTTCAAATAACATTGCTTGTATTGGGAATTTTTGAGATCAATTAAACTCAAGTAAGTAAAGAAGTAATTGGCATTTTTTCCATTCAAAGGTATGGTTGGAAGTTTCTCAGAAAAAAATCCCCAATAAATTTAAATTCCCTTAATGTAGTCTAATATAAATGCATATAAGACTAAAAATTGACCAAGTGTCAGCCATTGATTTCACATTGATTGGAAACAATCAATAATGACTATACAATCGTGACTTAGGATGTTAATTAGAATAGAAATATTCCCTACTACAAGGACATTGTTTTCGCAATGAGTTTTACAATCTTTATTGGATGCACATATTTTTCGGCAGGTAAACCTTGAAACAGATGTTTTATCAAAAAAGTTGCTTGGCAATCTTTATCCGCTATGTTGCGTATCGTACTCTTATTACGAAATAAGGAGCTATAAGCCCAAAATTAAACTTTTTTTAAATTCTATTCGCAAATTTATCTAACATCTTATAAGCTAAAAACATACGTTGATACTTTCTGTTTTTTTATATAGCTGTGGTTTGCACAATTCGGTGTCCCAATTTTTTATTACGTAACTTAAAATAACCTGCAAATGTGTTCTCCTCAGTTAATTTCCAACATAACCCAATAACGAATAGGAAAAGAAAAAATCGAAATTTATGTATTTTTCTTGAATTCCGACTCATTTTATTTGTACATTGAATTCAATTCATATAAAAATGAATTAAATTAAATTATTTTCAATGCAATACTATTTTATAAAATTAAAATATAAATTATGAATATTTATTTGTAATTAATTGTGTGAGGTAAGAAAAAAAAATATCGTTGAGTTGTTGAATGATTTATTTTATTTTAGTTTCTAGTGCCAACATTTTTTTTTGTGATTTATTGACTCGAGATAAAACAAACTTTAAGATTTTAATTTTTCATTCAATAATTATTTTATAGTGACTAACTAAAGTCTGACAATTAATATTATCTTCATTTTCCTGTAACTCAAAAACTTAATTTAATTTCTTTCGGGAATATAAATCTAAAATATAAATGGAAATGGGATAATGCATTTCACTATTAGGAAAACAACTGTTCAAAAAATATGAAATATCCTAAAAAGGAAAATTATATACAAATAAATAATTCATAGAAATAAAATCGAGTTTAAGGATCCCCCAGGATTCATATACATTTTAGCTTAGTTTTATTTTTGAAACGTGCAGTAATTGACTTCCAACTGATTGGAATAAAATTATGTTAAAAAGTTTTCATATTTTGAAATTTTTTCTCAATCCGTACAAGTGAAGTGGGGTTAATTGATTGAAAACGAAAGTTATGAACGGAAGAAAGGTACTATGTATATGAAAACAATCAAAACGCAAACAACCCGTAGAATATAAATTGAGGCGTCGCCAATCTCTTCCGTTTGGAATAAGTTATTAGAATTAGGTGTTTGAACGTGATAAAAATTTAATTTCCTATTTCCAAAACTAAGATTTTGTTAAATTTTTATACAAACAACAAATTATTTTATTTAAATGTGAAAGCGCCTAGCAGTTTCTATATTCAGTAGGTAATGCTTGTTAGTATTCAAATCATCGTTTCATATTTTTTTTCAAGTATCTGCTAGATTTTTTTTTTTTTGAAGATTTTCAATCAAAAATCAAAACTCAAAATAAATATCGGAAACAACAAAATTGAACACTTGGTCAAATATAGCAAAACTATCCCCCAGACAAATGTCACAATCAAATTTTAAAAATTAAATTTTTGTGGTTATAATTCTGCATTGTCAATGACTTTATTGATCCAATCCAAAACGGAATAATATTTTTTTTTTGATAATAAAATTATAACATTTTGTAGGGGACTGACACTTGGAATTTTCGTTTAGTTTATTATACAATATACATAGTTTGTTGACGTAGTTTTGGTGTATAAGAAAGGGATGATTGTGTGAAAATTTTAGTATTAGTTGTTAAATTGTGAATATTTACATATCGCAAGATGGTCTGTCTTCTCTTCAATAAATAACAAAAATTTAAAAATATCAACAAAAAACGTGGAAATAAATATTAATTCCGATTAAAATTACCGGAAATATTTGCAATTTGATAAGAAATGTATTGGCGTACAATAAATAATGAAACAGATGGACGCTTAAGATGTTTAAATTTGTTTCCCATAAATATAACTAAAAAATCTTAACCTTCCTGTTGTTCAGTATTAAAAGTACTTTAATTGAATTTATGTTTGATTATTTCAAATTTTGATTTGTTCAAGAGCTGAAAAATCGTTTACGGAGCCGAAGTGCTAATAAAAACATAAATTATCACGTGTCATCTTTTAAAAATATGAGTTTAAGATTTAACGTGACATGTATAGTAGAATTTTTTTGCCAGCGAATTTTTGACAGATACGACGCAGCAAGAGATAAAAATGAGTCAAAAAGTAAAACAGAGATGTAATATTTATTTTGGGATAAATTTGTTTTCAAAACAATTATTTTACTTAAATTTCTATTCCAAGTTCGTACCATTTGTTTGTTGTGATATTTGTTTACATAGGCGTCGTTATTTTTATTATAATTATTTTAATTATCAAAATTTCGTTTATATAATTGGTTGAATTTCAATAGTAATTTAATAATTTCATGCGTTTTTTTTGTCCATTTCAATGGGACCCCAATAGTTTTTTTTTAATATTTTAATCGAGACACTGAATATTCGCGCATGTGCAAATCAATATGCGCTTAACAAACAAATTTCATGTTCGCTGGCAAAAAAATTCTACTATACTTGCCTTTGTCACGCTTTTTTTTAAACAAGTCGTTCGATAAACATGACGGAACTTTCTGCGTTGATCGTACTATTTCAAAGCATTTGATAAGGTTTTGCATAAGATTGTTGTGCAAATTTAGCTGCCAGGAATTAGATAAGCAACTTATACTTTAGAGATCGTTATATCTCCGAGCGTAAATTTCGAAACAATGTTAACGATGTTTAACTATCGATGTTTAACTCATGCATCCTATTTAACTCAAAAATTACATTCATCGTTAGACCGAATCATTGGATATGATAGATGCCTTACACCATTGATGTTAAACTCTTAGCCCGTGGGCCACTTTTGGTCCGCTGCATAAATTGTTGTGGCCTTCAACAATCTTCTATACCTACAGTGTTTTAATTAAAAAATTAAAAAATGCATAAAAAAAAATGAATTTATCAAAAATTTACTTATAATTGTTATTTTTTACTTACTTATAATTGTTACTTATAATTGTTATTAAAAAATATGATCTTCCAATGCATAACCTGGTGTATTTGGCAACTTCCTTGCATTGCAAAACTTCCATTGCATTATCCACCTTGCTGGTCTTATGTTCAAACGTAATTAAAATTGACAATAAAATTTAAAAACTGGCAAAAATCGTTAAACTTATTCGAGCACGTGGCATAAACCATCGAGAATTGATGGCATTGCTATAAAAGTTGTTGAATGTGATTACGAAGATTTGCCATATTATACCGAAGTCGCCCTTCAAATCATAAGTTTTAAGAAGATTTTACAACCGTTGGACGAAATCGTATATTTTTTTCGAAATTAAAGATTATAGTCCCTAGGCCATCGCTGTATTCATTTAATGATTACCACATATTTTATACTTCGTGAGGCACATGTCCTTGATGAGTCCGAAATCTTTTGTTCTGCCATTTTCCTTGATTCGGCCGCTTTTTCATTCGGCAAGCTCCGAAAAATGGCGATCGCTCGGGATCTTGTAAATTTGCTACCACAATTTTTTTAAACTATGGGGGGGTGGAAATTTATTTTAGAACACGAGGGTAACCTCGAGTCCGACAATAGCAGGAACATTTTTGTCGGACATTTTGGCATGTTTGGGATGTCAGAATCGACAATAGCAGACAAATTTTTGTCGGACAAGGTTACCCTCGTGTTCTCTAACAAATTTCCACCTCCATATTAAAAAAAATTGTGGTACCAAATTTACAAGATCCCGAGCAATCGTCATATTTCGAAGCATGAAAAACGAAAACGCGGCCGAATCGAGGAAAATGGCAGAACAAAAGTTTTCGGATTTATCAAAGAAGGCGCCTCACGAAGTATAAAACATGTGGTAATCATCAAATGAAATCAGCGAGGACGCAGGGCATATTATGACTGCTCTGAACTAAAAAAGTTGATTGGATACATGATTTTACTTTCTCAGTTGACATTAATGGTCATCTCAGTCAACTCAATATTATTGTTCAGTGTAAAAACATGCTTATAACCTCGCTGTATGGCTAAATAAATTCATTCAAACAAAAGATAACCTTATAGAAAATACAATTGAAAAGAGAAATGTTTTGCAATTTTTCTAGTTATAAGACCCATTGCTTAAAGATCCAGAGTTAAAATTTGAAAAATATGAGAAACAACTGAAAATGTTGGCAGACGATTTTGAATAGATAGGGTCAGAAATAGGGTCAGAAAAGGAAAGCCCCATTAGGGCAACCTGATGTGGACCTGCTCCAAAATTCCCATTTAAGGTTAACCTTATTTGAATACATCCGTCCCTGATGGAGTTTTTCGTATTTCACCCCTGGTTGGGCAATCTGATCGTGATACAAAATACTTTACTAGGGTTTGTCCAATTTATATGGCGAACTGGATCAGACCCTGGTCAGACTATCCCAATCGGGTTCTTATTCGGATAGTCGTTACACTCATAATCAGGGCCCTATCAAAAGCATTACACTCACGATCAGGGCCCTATCAAATTAGAGCAAACGTTATCAGGGTCATATTTGAACCCTAACATATTTTTGCTCGGGAGTTTATAGAACTACGATGCGATACGCTATTAGACCAAAAATATAAAGAAATTGGTATTCCAGAGTTTTACGATTATTTGTCTGCAGACCGTTGCCCAAGAACTCGACGTTTTGTTATTATTGCATATTACCCATGTTTGGTAGCACGTATATATATGTGAACACATTTTTTCATAAATGAAGATGAATAAAACTGCAAAGCGAGCCAGATTAACTGAAGAATATTTAGCATCGAGATGAAAAATTACATCAAGCCAAAAACTAATACCAAATTACGATTTAGCAAAAAGAAACTGAATTGATAAATATATTTTTAGGAACTTATAAATTTCTATATAAACATTTTTGTTTTGTTTTCTTTAACAAATTTAAAATTTTTAATAAAACCAAGAACATGTATAAAGCTTTGGAAAATAATTTTCGAAAAATTTGGACCGTATACCTAAATGAGTTTGACATGCCTGCCTTACACGTTGATCTTAAAACAATTATGATTTTTCAATTATGATTTTTCAATTAGGATCTAGAAGTTATGTGTGAAAATAATATGACGTGAAATTCTCAAATTTCATGACATACCCTCCATGAGAAACTGTACTCATATATATGGCGTAGTCAATTTCGGTAACTTTGAAGCGGTGAAGTGATAAGTATCACTTCACCGCAAAAATACGATTTTTCATCTAAGTGAGTGAAGTTTTAAAACTGGAAAGCTAACACCAAAAACAAATGTGTTATAAACCAAATCAAATATGAATATTTATAAAACAAAAATAAGTAATAAGCTCAAATTGTTTTTGGAAAATGTTGTAAGCCATCTTATCGTTTGAAGAAGGTTCAAAAATGAAGAAGGTTTAAAACGATTATAATATCCCAAATTACACATATCATGGCTAATGTCATACCATAACTCAGTTATGTCATAGTTAAGACATTTGAGACAACATCAAAACATTTTCATGATTTGCATTGTAATAAGCCTTTATAAAAACGTTGCTTTAAAATTTAAATCAAAACTAAAGTGGAGGACAAAACTAAATGTTGGGGTACACAGCTAAATATTTTCATGCATTATAGACGATTGCTTTATCTTTCTTTTAAATGAAACTCTTTAAGCCATTACCGAAGACTCAAACCACGATTTAATGAGCTTAAAAAACTCGTGATGGTTACCATTACACTTTAATAGTGCAGAAACAAACGATTTCCCATATACTTTCAATAATAGTCTCATTCAAAATCACCATCCTTCCCCATAACCGTGTTGAAAAGTAATCAACATTATTCCAAAAATTTATACAATTAATTTCAACAAATTAACGATACAATAATTTGATATACCAATCAAATAAGTTAAATAAATCTGCCATATGTTATGCCTTATGGTATTGCCGATTGACGACTTTTTCATAAAACAGACAAGTTTTTTATTTTTCATATTATGAAAAATAATTTAATTTCTTAAAACTTGTAATTTTTTGTTTGATGGACGAAAGTTATATAAATAAAAATAAAATTAATAATAATAATTAATTCATATAAATTGAAGAATCTTAGATGAAATAAAATTATTTTGATTCTTTTATTATGTTGATATTGAGTTTGACGAATCAATTCTTGTAAATTGATTGATTTCTTTTACTGATTTTTTGATGAATTTGTGTGATTGTTTTTGAATTAATACATTATATCAGAAAGAAATGTTTGTTTGAAAAAAAAACAGTTTTGCAACTATATTCAAAAAAAGTCTGAAGATCCATGTCAACAGCTTCCAGTCAAAAAATAAAACAAAATGGTCTTAGAAGACGAATTTAACGTACAAGAACGTTCGGAAATCGCAGTTAACTTCTATTTAAATATTTTAATCGAATCAATACATTAAAGTTTGTCTTTATCTGCAAACACCAACCTATGGCAAATAAATCAAATCAATCATAATCTAAGATTCATAACAATATTGTAAATATTATAAAATCTTTGTTCTTGCAAATCAACAAACGTATGGTTATGAAAATAGCAAACAATCGCAACACTCATGCGTTTATTTACTTTTATTGTCTTTTTTCTACTTCTTCTTCGCCTTTGCTGAATGTCTGTACACCGCCAAATAGAATTTTCTTATTGTTAATTTTTAAATAGCAATATGCTAAATGGAAGTAAATATGTATACATAACATGAAACAAACGTGTCCAATCGGCGTCATTATATTAATTTGCAAGATAGTGTAACATTATTAATGTTTTCTTTACAAAAAAAATAGATCTTATTTCTTTAATATAATTTAATTAGAGTTGAAGTGATACTGTTGTTTTTTTTGTCTTGGTTCAAATATAGAATGTTGAAGAATTCGACTTCACCTGTTTTTGAAATGAGTTTGTTAGAGGTTGTGAAATGATATTTTGCAGAGTGAAAGACTTTGATTTTTTTGAAAATCTAATGATAATTTAACTAGGCAAACAATTGTGAGCACATATTATATGTTTGAAGTCGATAGGTAAACAGACGATTTCCTGGCCATCCAAATGTTGTTTGATCATTATATTTCTGATCGATATCGATCTCTTCGCCACCATTACAGGTACCATATTACAAGTAGAATGTCTTTGTTGTGGTAGGGAATGTATGAAATGTAATATGTTTGCAGAGGGTTTAACATGTCCGGTACACAAACCCAAAAAACTAACATGATTCAGTGTGATACATCAATGCAAGAATGTATCTGAGTTGCGTTATACTGCATTTTGAATGGAATTATTTAATGTATGTATTTTATTTCACTTTTGTTACCAATATTTTTAGACCATCTATATTTGTACCTTCATTTTAATGAAGCTTTTACTAGTTTGCTAGAATGATAAATGGCAGAATGCTACAGGCCGATATCGTAACAGATTCACAGATTGAACGTTTTGTTCTTATTAATTAGCTGTCAGCCGACTTAAAAAAATTGGATAGATATATGTATTACAATTTCAACAGATGACATTGTTTCATGTGTTATAAGCGCACTTCAAAACAGTTCATCAGAGGCATGTTAAATGTTAGAATGAACAAATGGTGGGATTGGGAACGTTTACACACTTTAGACGTTGTGGAACTCTACAGCATGTGTCTTTACAGAAGTTGTGTATTAATATATAAAGCGTAAAAGTTGACAGTTGTTTTGCAGTCCTCAAACAAGCCTTGAATATTTGAAATAATACTTTTGAAGTAAAACTTCATTAGGCGCGATATGACAAGTAAATCAAATCTTTTTTGAACGGAAGTAACATTTTGAAAAGAAAAAAAATAAATAAAATAAAGAAGAAATTCAAACAACAATGAAGTAAAAAGGGAAACGAATAGTATGTTCGGCAAGTATGCGATACAATTCGATAATGTGTATTGTGTGCGTCAATTGTCATTCGTTTTTTAATGTTATTATATTTTTATTCAGTCTCGTACTAAATGTTATATGAGTTGGATGTGTCGATTTTGAGTTTCGCTATTTTTTAAATCTATATTTTGAATAATTTTAGTTTTTTAACTGACTTCAAAAAAGAGGATTTTCTGGGTTTCATTATGGTTTTTTTTATCATTATGGTTACCGATTTTTCAAAAACAGCTCGTTCGATTTGGATGATTTAAATCGTATTCTATTTGGGTTGATTTCGAGAGTATCCCATAATTTATTATGTGAAAAATGCCGTTTTCAGAAAATTGGAAAAACCCGTATTTTTATGTATTTTAGGCGATTTAATCAAAACATCTTAATCTGTTTGGATAGTTTGAGTTGAATTATATTGCTATAGATGTCAAGGTGGTCGTAACAAATTTTCTATGAGTGGAAATATGCAGTTTTTTAAAAGTGTATTTTTAAATAAAAAATGAATGTGTTGATTAAATTTGTTTTATTAAATAAAAATATGAGCGCGTGTAATATTTGGACGCGGTGTTTCACACTTTTTCTTAAAACTATATGCTTTTTATTTCACAAAATTTCACTTTTACTGTACTTGCACTAAGTTCACTATAAATTTCAAGCCCTTACTACTCGAATTGTGTCATATTTATATTTTATAATTTTGGATAGTGACTATTTTATTCAACAAACGAAAATCAACTTGTAAAGGTAGTTAAAAATATTTAACAAACATGCTTGTTGAAAACTGGCAATTAACAAACATGTTTGTTAAAACAATAGAAAATCAAATAACGTGTAGTTTAAATAAATTCAACAGACTATTGTTTGTTTTATTTTGCCTACAGTTTTTTTTCAGTGTACCTTCGAATTGAACAAATTCAAATTTTTTCCTTAGTCACCTGAGTTTGTTTGCTCCCAAAAATCCCTAATTGATAGAAAATCGAGTCAAGACCCTGATGGTGTGAATCCAGCCATTTCCGATTTCCTTGAAACTTCGGTAATCGATAGTATAATACAAAATGATTAATACTGATTTTTTAGTTTTTTACTTTTTTACTAGTTATGATACAGAGTAGCTCGAAATTTGTTAAAGAATTAGGAAACAAGCCAAATTTTAAGGTGAATTCTGCTCGAATGGGTTAAACTATTTTGTTTGAAAGATACTAAGTAGGCTTTATAAAAATATTAAATTGATAAAAAAAACTAATATTTTTACACCTACGAGTTTTTGAAGTTATACTTCTTTACGATCGTTGTAAACATTTTGATGGGGTGTTGGTCGAGAAACCGCGTCACGATTTTTGAAGTTATATTGTAACCTCAATGCTGTACGGTAATAAAGACAAAATTTGTAAATCAACCTTATTCTGTATGGTAATAAAGTCGAAATTACTAAATCAATCATAATCTATAATAATAAAACAAAGTGTTTGTCTGTCTGCGTGCGCTCTCCAGAGAAATCTGGAGCACATAGGAGGATGAAATGTTGTTAGGAAAAAGCAATTGACAGGTACTAATGCACTCCGGAGCCGAAGTTTTAAGATTTAATTTAGTTTTTATATCCTACTAATAATTTTAATTTTCTTAAGGGTTTGCCTAAATGTTGATTATATTTTATACTTGGATTTTTATTCAAATTTTGAATCATTCGCTTAGTTATCTTTGATCAATTTTTTTTCACTTTTCGGAACTATCATTAAAATGAATAGTTAATATATAATGTGACAAACAAATATGTACATTTATATGAAAATTATATGCATTGAAATCCAACAAATTATTTTTTAACAAATATTTCTAATTTACAACAAATAAGTTCTTATGGTTTGCAATTATATAAAATATGTACATATTTCTATGCATTAGCACCAATACGATACATATAAACATTGCTTATATAGGATTAAACAAACCTACTTACATTAGCAAAACTGCCATAACATGTTCCAAAAATTAGAAATTGACGTTTCTTTTCCTCTTCTTAGAAACATTGATGAACCAAGAATTTGCATTGGAACCTTAGTACCGAAGAAAAGGATTATAAACAACATCAAAGATACAGGTTTAAAGTGTTTTACTTATTGAGTGAAATATGCTTCTCTATCTATCTATGCATCAATGTAGTAGAGTATTGCAGACAATCGATAAAATATATTTACAAATTGCAATACGACCCGCTTCAGAACAGCAAAATTTCTGGATTGATAAATGATTATAAGTCTCCATGAAATAGGACGCTAAACCAGTAGCAATGAACCAGTGTACCTATTTTGTATGACGAGTACGGGGGTTTCGGAGTAAGTAATTGACAATTGTGACATCCAATAAACAAATAAATTTACGCTCACCTAATTGTTCGTGACACATTGACTTATTTGAATTAAATCTTTGGAATAAAATTTTAACTTTTTTCTAACCTTAATCTTTTGCCATCTACATTTATAAAAATTTTTTAATTATTATTTGTTTGTCAATGTGTTTTAATTTTAACATACATTTAATATGTAAATTTATCTATAGCTTTAGAGACATTTACTTAATGGTATGGTGGACGTATCTGGTGAGCTGCCTTGATGTGATGTCCACTTGATTTCTTTTTAATATATGATGGAAAGAGAGTCTTTATGCTGGGGGAACCCCATGCTAAACCCGTAGACTAAGGCCTATTGGGCAGACTTTCTTTCAGTAAAAGGTTTAAATAAAACTAAACATTAAACTTTCAGATAAGTTTATTGATTAGTTTTTGATTGCAATTTTCATTTAATTTATAGTACATTTGGTATATAATTTCTCCCCTATATTCTATAAAAATCCCCTCCCAGGTTTATATTTATTTTAATAAACTAATCGATCATCCAATTGACGATCGATCTATTATATACAGTTAACATCGGTCAATCACATATGAAATAAATATATTTACCTTATTCAGCGGAAATTATATTTATTTCCATAAATTTAATATTAATTCATTTTTGTAATATCATCAATTTTAATATAAGTTAAAATTATTTAATTTTATATAAGTTAAATTTCGTCATTTAAAAATACATTGTGAGAATTTAGAAATCTGCAGGATGCCGATTATGGAATGCGATTTAAGGAAAATCGCATCGCTTTCAAAAAATATTGTGTACGTACATGAGAAAATATTGCAATGTATTAGTAATCGCAATGAAATAAAAATAGACCATTTTTTGTGGATATTATTATGTGGGCATCAATAAGCGATTTTGTGCTGTCAAATAAACATTACCTTTCAAATTAATGTTTTCAAAAATTTTAACTGAACATATATTATAATGGTAAGTATTTGTTTAAATTTAGTGATTTAATTCATGTTTTAGTTAGTTTTAAACGTATCAGTATTTTTACTTATGATACAAAACCGTTTTAAAAGATATATTGTTAGTGTTGTGTTTTAACTTTTAAGAGTTTTTGAAATATTTAAATTTACTTATGTAATAGTTTATAAATTACACGGTTGTGTACGATTTAGTCTAACGGCTTTTAATTCATAACTCAAATTTTGTTTAATAAATAAGTTAAAAATAGTAATTGTTTAAGAGGAGAATAAATATATAAGATATTGTTTTCGGCATATGATGTTTGTTTTTGATTTGGATTATTCGGTAAACTTAATTGGATTCTAATTAGTAAACTATTCCTCTTCGAAATATTTCTATAATTTAGAAAAAAAATCCTTAAAATTCAATCACGATCACGTTATCTCAGATGTTTTTACATATGAATATTTTTTGTCTATTATGGATAATCAAATAAGTGATCATAACTACATAGTACTTGGCATCAATGGCATTTCTTCTCCACAGCTACAAACATGTAGTAAAAAAGTTATTTTAAATTATGATGGAATAGATAAAAATGAATTTTCAGAACAAATATTAAAATGTGATTCAACTTTAAAGTTAACTAACTTGTGCTCCTTAGAAATTGAAAAACACAAAAAAGTAATTAAATATTTTAAAAAATCAAAAACTCCATGGATAACAAATGAAATATTACAAAAAATTAAATGTAGAGATAGGTTATATAAATTACATAAAAGCAATGAAAATAATATATATATTTATGGCTTGTTCCAAGTTTATAAAAAACAAATAGAAAATTTGAAAAAAATTGAGAAAAAAAAATATTTTGAAAAAGAAATAGGGAAAAGTGATTCTAAATTTTTATGGAAAACAATTAATGAATATATTTTCAATCATGTTAGGACAGCCAACAAAATAATACTTAAAAATAACAACCAATTAATTAAAGATGAACAAATAGTATGCGATGAATTAAATAGCTACTTTGTAAATAACGTCCAAAACATCATTCCGCATAATTCTTGCTTGTGCAAACTACAAGATTCTGGTCCTTATTTTATTAATGGTTTTAATTTCGCTCCTGTTGATTTAATTTCTATTATAAATGTTATGAACAATTTAAATTTAAACGCGGCAGTTGGATACGATAAAATATCGTTAAAGTTTTGTTTAAACTTTGGAATCGAAATTGCTATAAAATTTGTTGATTTTTTTAACGCATCGTTTCAAAACGGTTGCTTTCCAGATGATTTAAAAGTGGCAAAAGTTATTCCAATATTTAAAAGTGTAAACAAAGAACTTACATCTAACTATAGGCCAATTTCAATTTTAAGTACTTTCTCAAAAATTTATGAATCAATTATTTTCAACCAACTTACAACTTATTGTGAAGCAAATAATGTTATTAATACAAACCAATTTGGATTTTGTAAAAGCTCATCCACTTTATCTGCGGTATCAGAAGTTATAACAGATATACAAATAGGTTTGGATGATAAACAAATAGTGTCGTGCATGTTTGTCGACTTGAAAAACGCTTTTGACTCGGTTTGTCACAAGCTTTTTACTTACAAATTGAAAAATTTTGGCTGTTCCGAAAACTCAGTGAAGCTAATAAAATCATATTTAGATAATAGACAACAGTTCGTTGTAATTAATGATAAATCAATTACACAAAAAACTATTGAATTTGGCGTACCTCAAGGCTCCATTTTGAGCCCTCTACTTTTTAATATATATTGTGAAGACATTTTTGCAATAGGATTAAAGGGGAAACTGGTAATGTATGCTGATGACATGGTTATAATATACAAACACACAAATATTGATTTATTAAATCAAAACATGCAATTTGATCTCGATCTTCTAAATTCATTTTTATCTTCAAACCATTTGAAATTAAATGAGAAAAAAACAAAATTTATAATATTTGAAAAAAAAAATTTTTTTCTTGGATGACTCTAGATTTCATTTGATATATAATAATTATGCTATTGAAAGAGTGTATGAATATACTTATTTAGGTGTTGTAATAGATTGCAAACTCACTTGGAGCAGCCATATAGCAAATTTAAAAAATAATATCAATGTTATTTGTTTTGTTTTAAGTAAAATGACAAGTTTTTTTCCTCAAAAAATTATGTATATGATACTGAATGCTCATGTCATCAACAAATTGCGGTATCTTGCAATAATCTGGGGTACAGCATCTAAAAAATTAATAAACGAATTGCAAATTCTATTAAACAGAGCAATAAAAATTATCAAAAAAACACCCATGTTAACACCAACCATTTATTTGTATTCTTCAAACTTATTACCAGTTTCAAAACTAATAAAATATGAAACTATTTTATTTATATTATATAAACTAAAGAACAACCTCATTAAGCATAACTTCTCTCTCAATAATGTTAGCAATAGACATAGCTATCACACAAGAAATATCAATGATTTTAGTATTGACTTTCGCAGAACTGTAGCTGGTCAGAAATCGGTTATTTATATTGGCTTGGAATATTTTAACAATTTACCTAATGAAATAAAGCAGGAACGCAAGATTCATATTTTTAAAGAAAGTTTGAAATGTATTTTATTTAATGAATTTAAAGCTGAATATTTAAATTTAGCATAAAACATTATCTTAATATAATATAATCTTCTTGGTTTTTTCAGTTTGAATTCTGAAAAAAAATTTTTTTTTAAAGGATGATTTTAAATAACATAATCTTAACTGTTAATTGGTTAATTAACTGTTAATTGGTTAATTTCTTAGACAAGTTTTTATAAACTTTTTAGAACCTGCTAGATTAAAATACTTTGTAAAATTATATATAAAAATGTAAATATTTAATAAAATCATCATAATAATGTAAAAAAAAAAAAAAAAATGTATATAGAGAACAACTTGATGGATTTAAAAAAATATTATCTCGTTTTAAATAAAAATAATTAAAATAAAAATTGGCTTTTGGCAATGTTTTTTTGGAAATTATAGATATTTTTTACATATTTTTATCTATAAATAACATTCTTCTAAAAAATTTCTATATTTCTTTTATTACCATAAAAGTCGCCAAAGTCCAAGCGGTTGGTATTTTGTAGAAAAAAAATGATTTTATAAAATTATATAAGGAAAAAATAAAAATCAATGGAAATATTAGCCTTACTATATTACTTCGGTCTGAAAGACCTAAGTATTAAATGCATGAGCCCAAAGTGAAATTCTTACACCCACTTTTTTGGCATTTCTCGACGTTTTATAAAACGTTTATAAAACGACGTTTTATAAAGTAGGTCCTATAGGACCTACTGATTCTAAAAAAGCAAAAAAAAAATCTATGTCTGTCTGCCGGCCGTCATTACCTACGCTGCAGGGAAAACCGCTGGAAGGATTTCAAAATTTTTTTTTCCAAAAATAGGTATTCTTAAGGGACAGGTCCGAAAGGACGCTGTGTTCGATAACTGTACCGGAAGTGTGTCAAAAAAATCATTAAGTGTGTCAAAAACAGCAAATTTTCGTATTTTTGGCTTAAAAACAGTGTTCCGATTTTTATTTTATTTTGCCCTTAAAAAGTTTTTGTCTTACAAAACAAAATGAATAAAAATTAAAAGCAGCTCTCTAAAGAGCGAAATTTTATTTTCTTATTTTTCGCCCTTAGATATTTTAATTTTATTTTGAAAATAAATTTTTGTGTTTAGTAGATTTTATTTTATTTCGTTTTATTTTGTTTCGTTCAAAAGAGGAATCAAACCAATTTTATTGTTTTAACTATTCTTTCTTTCTTAAAAAAAAATTGTCATATTTTTGTTTATTTTGTTTTATTTTGAATATTTTTCGTCTTTTGTCGTGGTTTTCGTTGAACTTCGAAAGAAAATGATGAAATTATTTTACAATGATAAGAAAGAAACTAAGAAAGACAATATACATAATTTGAATGTACATTACAATTAACGGTGAGAGTGTAGTAAATAAATCAAAAGATATCATAAGATAATCATAAGAAGTTCAATTATAATTTATAATATATAATTAAATAAGATCAATATTAAGGTAACAATTTTATAAAAATATGCACATATTTATTGATAAAAGAGGAGCTCTAATTTGCAATCTTTGGTTGATTAAGGGATGTCAAGTTTTTCTAATAGTTCGACCGTTTTTTTATCTTTCATTGTGAGATAAACACATAACACAGAAAGTTGTTCTTCAATAAATACGCACTAACATATCAAAGTATTTGTAAGTAATCTGCTTAGACATCTTACAGTTCTTTCGGTTATATGGATAGGGAATATTGGAAATGTTTCCAGTCCAGACTCCTAAGAATTAAAAAACATACTTGGCAACTCTTTTGTGAACCTATTTTTAGTTTTTTTAGTTGAATAAATAAAATCCAATGCTCGTTAAAAAAGTTAATTTATATTTTAGTGTTACTATGGGTAGAAAAAAGGATTTGGAGTTAAGAAAACATTTTTCTACAAGTGAAAATAGAACTAGTTGTAACCTGTGTAATAAGGTTTTGACTGATAAGTTATATGACTTTCGCCGTCATCTGCAAAGTGTACATCCAAAAATATTTGAGCTTTACCAGCTTCAGATTTTAAAAAATGAAAATAACATGCCGTTGAAATCGCAAGTTATTAAACTGCAAATGAATAAAGAAAATGTAAAAAACGCATTTGTGGATATGATTGTAAACAATGGATGCACTTTTAATTTTATTGATTCGCGAGGATTTCGCCAGTTGGTGAATCCTATATTAAAAGAATTAAATATTACAATCAATGCAAATATTCTTCAAGAAGAAATAGCAACGAAATGTATCGAGTCAAAAAACTACATTTCGAAATGTTTAAAAAAAACCTTATTTTCTCTGAAATTCGATGAAGCTACAAGGCTACATAAATCAATTTTTGGAATTAATGCACAAGTGGTTATTGATTCAAAAATTAAAATTTTTACACTAGCAATGATTGAATTGACAGAGAAACGAACTGCAGAGTATATCAAATCTGTTGTTTTGGACACTTTGAATAAATATGATCTAACTATAGATCATGTTTATTCAGTTACCACTGATAATGGACGAAACATGATTAAGGCGTCTTTCCTTTTAAATTCGGAACTTGATTCTGACTCTGAGTTTCTGGAAGACGAAAGTTATGTAGAACATCTAGAGGATATTGGCAGTTTAAGTTTTAGAGGAAAACAAAGCTTTTTAGTAAACCCTGTTCGTTGTGCGGCGCACACCGTACAACTTTGTATTACTGATTTACTAAAAAACAGAGAAATCAAAATTAAAATAGAAAAATTAAGAAATTTGGTAACATGCCTACGCACTTCTAAACATAGATTGCTTATTATAAAAAATAATTGTAAAGAACCTATAATTGATACGATCACCCGGTGGAATTCTACCTATTTGATGATCGCTAGATTATTGGAATTGAAAGATTTTTGTAAAAAATATGAAGAAGTTTATTCAAATTTCAAACTTGATGAAAGTGATTGGATATTTGCAAATGACTTTGTTAAAGTTTGTGAACCCTTAAAAACTGCAACTCTAACACTGCAAAGAGAACAATTACTGATGGGTGATTTTTATAAATTATGGGTTGAAATGAAGGTTAAATTGAAACAAATTTCTCATCCAATTGCTAGACAATTATTAGGTTATATTGAAATTAGAGAAAAAAAATTACTTGAAAATCAAACATTGCTTTCCTGTTTGTATTTAGATCCTAGATTTAACATCTATTTGAAATATGAACAAAAAGAAATTGCTGTAAAGCACTTAAAAAATATATACGACCATTGCCGTTTTTTAGAAACTGCATCTCCTAGTCCATCTGTTTCTTCCTCCAATTCATCTCAATCGATAGCTCTTTCCGATGAACCAAATTTATCGCGCCCCTTTGAAGAAAATAACCATTTATTACCACCAGAAACTTCAACGTCCGAGTTACCCACAAGCGATACAAGTAGCACTGATAACCTTGAAGAAATGATAAGAGAATATTTAGATAGTACTATAAATAGAACTAACAGTGATTTAAATTCAAATGAACGTGATGAGGCATATAAGGCAATTGAACGATTTGCACCTGCAAAACATGATTTCGGCATCAATTTGCTACACTATTGGCAAATAAAACGTAGCGAGCTATCAACACTTTCAAAATTAGCAGAAATAGTTCACGCTACTCCAGCAACGCAAGTGAGCGTGGAAAGGTGCTTTTCGGCACTTAAATTAATTCTTTCAGACCATCGTAATCGTCTCTCCTCAGCAAATGTTGAGGATATTTTGCTTCTGAGATTCAATTTGGATTTCAAATATGAAAATGATTATTGATCTTTTGTTAAGTTTTTGAATCATCTTTCATCTTATTTTTGGATTAATTTTTTTATTGTTTTTTTTTTAATACATATTAAATTAATGAAATATTATTTATTTATTATTAATGAATTAATAATTTATTTATAAATAAAAAAATATTGGTTGTTATTATTTGAAATAATTTACTTAAAATAAAAATTGAAATTAAAATTAAAAATCATTGTTTTTATTTTCTTTATATTGTAAGGTTTCTTGACCGAGTCACCAATTTGGGTTTCGATAACTATAGGTAATAGTCCCTGGGTCATCCATCACCAATGTAATTTGATGATTACCACATATTTTATACTTCATAAAGCGCTTGTCCTTGATGAGTCCTACAACTTTTTTACCTGCCATTTTCCTTGATTCGGCCGCTTTTTCCCTCTGGAAACTCCGAAACATGCCGATTTCCCGGGATCTTGTATATTTATTCCCATAACTTTGTTATTGATTAAATAGGGCGAAAATTTGTTTTAGAAAATGAGAGTAAATTTGTCCGACAAAAAATTGTCTGCTTTTGTTGAGTCCGACAACAACATGCCAAAATGCCGGGGTACTGAAAATTAATTACCATAAAGCTGTTTTTTACAGGATTGTTTAACAAAAATAAGTGAAATTGAAAGGTCATATTGTCCGACAAATTTTTCGCCACGTATTTCCAGCCCAACGACGGGAAGTCGGAATCCTGGCGGGACATTGTTTATTGATTACCACATGTCTAACTTTTTTTTTATAGTTTTAATTAATATTATTTTACTCTGATACAGTTGTCCGACAAATTAGTGTCCGACAAAAAATATTCCAAAAACTAGAATAAAATCAAATATTTAAACTTTTTCTAAATTCTCATAATATTCCAAAAATTCTTAAAAATTCAAAAATTGAAACTTTTTTCAAAATTCTAAAATTCTAAATGTACATAAAATTAAAAATTTTTTTTTTTTCAAAATTCTAAAAATATTCCAAAAATTGGAATAAAATCAAATATTTAAACTTTTTCTATATTCTAATAACATTCCAAAAATTCTTAAAAATTCAAAAATTCAAACTTTTTCCAAAACTAAAAATATTGCAAAAATTATAACAATATCAAAAATTCAAACTTTTTCCAAAACAATAAAAATTATAATAAGATCAAAATTTTAAAATTTTTCAAAATTCTAAAAATATTCCAAAAATTCTTACAAAATCAAAAATTGAAACTTTTTCAAAATTACAAAAATATTCAAAACAAATTCAAAAATGTCCATGTCCAATTTCATTTTCATTTTCACATTCAAAAACCTTCAATTTAGCGATTCGAGAAAATATTACAAAATCACAAATTCATATTTCTTTCAAAATTCCAAATATATTGTAAAAATTATAATAAAATTAAACTTTTTTCAACATTCTAAAAATATTCCAAAAATTATTACAAAATCAAAAATTAAAATTTTTTCAAAATTCTAAAAATATTCCAATAATTCTTACAAAATCAAAAATTAAAACTTTTTCCAAAATTCTAAAAATATTGCAAAAATTATTACAAAATCAAAAACACAAACTTTTTTCAAAATTCCAAAAATATTTCAAAAACTATAACAAATTAAAAAATTTCCATGTCCAATTTCATTTTCAATTAAATTACGTCATAAAAACAACTACATTTTTTTCCCAAAATTTTTTTTCCTAAAAAAATCAAAGAAATCAGTTTTTGACACGCTTGACATTATTTTTTTGACAAACTTATAATGCCATAATTCTCTATAATAATAAAATATTTTCATATCATACAAACTATTAATCTTATTTTTTTCCAAAAAATTGGGTAACAAAATAAATAAAAATCTTTCTTTTGACACACTTGACAACATTTTTTTGACAAACTTATAATGCAATAATCTAGATTTCGGTCTCACATATCCCGACCATCAAAATTTCTCCAAATTCAATGTTCCTACTCGTAATCTCATAAATGAACGTTTTGCAAAAAATATGCAAATTTCCTTGTTTCGACACATTTGATGATTGTTTTGACACACTTCCGGTACAGTTTTCGAACACATCGTCCTTTCGGCTCTTCCCATTGAGTAAACCTATTTTTAGAAGAAAAAAAATGTTTCAAATCCGTCCAGCGGTTTTTTAGATTTCGTCGGCTGTGACGGTCGGCCGGCCGACTGACAGACATACATTTTTTTTTTGCTTTTTTAGAATCAGTAGGTCCTAAACGTCGAGAAATGCCAAAAAAAGTGGGGGTAAGAATTTCACTTTGAGCTCATGAAGACTCAGGTCTTTCAGACCGAAGTAATTTATAGTTTTTATGCTTCTAATATTACGAAATTCAATGTCATTTTCATTGAACAAAAAGGCCATCAATGTATTTTTATAAAGACAAAGTAAAATTAAGAAAAAAGAAAAATTACCGACAAGCAAAACTCAAAAGTCAAAACGAACCAACTACATACTCTAATATCATAATTTGTATGAACGAAAAACAAAATTCTAATTTCTAACACTCAAAAAAATATCACACCAACAAATTATAAGCAAAACAAAAATGAAAAAACATAATCTTCTTTTTTTTTATATATTAATACGCTAGATTAAAACTTTGTGGAGCATAAGGCTTTTTTATTCGCAGATGGATTCAATTCAAATTTTCACAGCTAACTGATATTAGTGTAACCTATATTGGGATCCGGATTCAAACAAATCGGATCATAAATAAAAAAGTTATTATATACGGAAAACTTTTTCTATACATATGCATTATAAGTTTACATACATATAAAAATATATTTGCTATCGAACAACGAACAACAAAAACGAAACTTAAAACTTTATTTTGTTATTCTTTTTTATATTTAATTTTTTCTCAGCTTTTTTTTTTTTTATTTAGGCATGTTTAGTGTTAATTATAACTAGGAAGGCCCGGCGTGCTTCGCTACGCTTATAAATAAAGTTTTTGCGTAGACATTTTGTTGACGTAGAAGCAATGATTTCAAAAAAAGGGTAACGAGAAATGCTAGCATATAATTTTTAATTTTTCTTTTTAAATATATGAATGAAAAATAATCAGAACTCTAGCTGATCAGTTCGGATATATGAAAAATTAGCGATCAAATAAGTTTTCAAGTAAGCTTATTTTATCTCTAACTTATTTGATCGCTAATTTTTCATATATCCGAACTGATCAGCTAGAGTTCTGATTATTTTTCATTCATATATTTAAAAAGAAAAATTAAAAATTATATGCTAGCATTTCTCGTTACCACTTTTTGAAATCATTGCTTCTACGTCAACAAAATGTCTACGCAAAAACTTTATTTATAAGCGTAGCGAAGCACGCCGGGCCTTCCTAGTATTGTATAAATCTGTGAGAGGATTATATTTTTATTTTTAAAATAGTTTTACCTGAACAAAATTTTACTTTGTGTATTATTATTTCGTTTAAGATGAGTTTTTTCATAAACTATTTTATTTTATCTTAGGAGCAAGTGCGAAAAACAAAAAATAAAAATAAAGCCCTCATGGTTTTATTTTTAAAATAAGTGCGGGCGCCCTTAAAAAATAAAAATCGGAACACTGCTTAAAAAACGTTTATTTTAAGTTAGTTTTGTAATAAATTTTAAACAGAGATAAAAAATACTTGTACTTTAACAAAGAGTTATGTTTGATATAAATCGCTGCCCAAAACTAAAAACCATGTCTTCATAAAAGTTTTTTGCCGAAAACTATATCAAAATCCTTAATCCAGACCGAAGTCTTGATATCTCAGAGCTGTGAGATTTCAGCACCTCCATATTTTTTAATTTACTTTAATGTATTATTAAAAACTGAAACTTTAATTATTTTTACAGAAAATAGGGTTCCGTTTTTTGTACGGAACATTCTTGGTGAGACTTTAATGTGTTTTTGTATTAAAACCGATTATTTCATAAATTGTATAAAACTAGCCTGTTACCTAAAGATGACGGATATAAAAATAAATTTGTTGACGTTTCTTTTACGGGACTGCGATGTAAGGCCTTTAAGAAAATGCTTGTTTTTACCGAATCAAATAGGGTATCATATGAAAGGGCTTGAATTCAGTATCCCTTAAAAATATATTTTAGAATTTTTCACTACACAATTTATGGAATAAAAATAATAATAGCGTTTCTTTGTGTTTTTTCCGAACCTAACTGATAAAAAAACTTCAAAACTTTCAGTTGTAAACCCTTTGTAAATGAAGTCACGGAGTTCGAAACCGGTAGGGATAATAAAAAAAAAAGTTATTAATAAAAGGATTGTTTAAATTAATATTTTTCTACTATTGTTTTATTCTTAATTAAGTGAGTAAAAGTAATTGGTGCTACAATTTTAAATTATTAAAAAAATTAAAAATATTTATATATATTTGAAATTTTCTATACAAATATAAATAAAATAAATAGAAATATAAATTCTTTCATTGATGATGAATATTTTATATCCAAAACGCGTCTGATATTTATATTTTAATAAAAAGTTGTTTCAAAAATAATATTGTTGTTTAATTATTAAATTTAATAATTGATTAATTATAATAACCAACTTGTAGACCAATTTTTTATAATATATATATTTTTACATTTATGTAAATTATATACTTAACCATGACTGTAGCTAAGTTTCATATAAATATTTTTCTCTATTTTGAAGGGGTGAGAGTGAGGAATGGTTGAAAAAAAGCTTCTTTGACCCAAGTAAGTCATACGGAATGTAATGCCGTGTATGCCGTCCGCAAACATTGATGAAACTCTAACCGCTTTCAACTCCATCTTCCTCTCCATCTAATTAACCCAAGAAATGGAAAATAACGAAATACGCTTTTAAAATTTCAGAATCATTCGCAACTGTGACCGCACCATCTTCAGCAAGTGATACCATAGTACCATGAAAAACATAAACTTTTTATCAGCACACTGCTTCAACACAAAATTTAACATAATACATTTCTATACCAAACACGTCCTTTTCTTGTGTGATACAAAATACATACCACAAAACATCCGTTAGCTCACCCCAGTTCTCCAAAATAATAACTTCCCACCAAACAAAATCAATAAGATCTTCAATAAAAACCAAGCCTTTTCTTTATCCCCTGTGCTCCCAATTACTCCATTAGTCGACCCTGTTTACATTTCTTTTTCTCATATCGACGGTTTTAAAAACCTCCTTACTAATTTTTTCAAAAAAATTTTCCTGAAGTCCGTCTAGCCTTTTTCTACCCTACTTCTCTAAATTCCTTTGTATTCTCCAGTGTAAAAGACCGACTTCCTACCATGGCTCAATTCAACGTTATTGAATTACTAAACAGCGTTGATTGAGATTCTGTTTGTGTTGCTCAAACTAAACAACGACTTAAAACTAGGATACAATAGAATATCTCAGTATTTAAACACTCTGATGAATCAAACAACGCTTTGATTGAGCATTTAAGTCCTTTGACTTTCAACATACCGAAATCCTATCCTCACAATCAATATTTTACCACTGCACCTTTTTGGAATCCTGTTACATAGCCCTTTTAAAACTCAAACCCATCAACTTGATTGCGGACCTCACCTACCTCAATTAAAACTATCAATTATAAAATCATCCCAAGATCGCTCCCATACCACAATGGCATTCTTTTTACCAAACAAATATCTTTTGCATCAAACCGCCGACTATGTGTTTTCCCCTCTTTAGGGTTTTTCCAAAACTTTTTTACCATCTTTGTCGCCCCAGATTTTTCCCGTTTCAACCTTTGTATTGTTTCTGAAAAACAAAATATAAATTTTCTTATTCATTTCTGCCGTATATCATATACCATAAGGTTCGTGTTATTGTTTATGTGGTTTTTAATCCAATTTTTACTTTTCATTACCATATTATGATAATTTTTTTATGTTAAAATTTCAATTATTTATTAAGTTACTATTGTGAGTGTTTTTAACCATATTTTTAAACCTGCTTTTCTAATAGTGATACGTCACCTTGAAGCACACCCTCGCTTTCACAACTTCGGCAGCAAAAACAACAAAAAATCAACTTTCTACAATGCTCCATCTTTAAAAAATAATTCAATTTCAAAATATTTTTATATTAAAATCTAAAAACTTGTCTAATTTTGTAGAAAAATCCATGTTAAACGAATGTAATAATAAATGTAATAATAAATTGTAAATGTAATATGTAATAATAAATTGTAAATTCAAAATATATCTGTATAAAAGATTCAATTTGATATGTAATTATATATACTAGGAATCGCCCAATTGCTGAAATTCGGACATTGTAAATAGACCTCCCAACATAATAACTACAACACAATATTTCAGTCTTCAGAGTTAGATTTAGTATATTTTGAATTATGGAACAAATAACTCGATAGAAAACAAAATAATCGATCAAAAACTTAAAACAACGCACCTTCTCATTTTTCCCAGATATATGATTACATACACAACTAATTGATTACAAAATTTTAATTTATCAATAAAATTCATACATATCAAACATAAAATTCATACATATCAAAAAAAACTACAAAACACAATATATTTTTACATTAATATCATCGTTTATCAAATCATATGTTTTCCTTTTAAATCAAACTATTTTTAAACCTTTTTGAAACAAAACACATTTTTTGTCAATGAACAAAATATAATTAACGAGCTTTTTGCAATCAAAAAAAGTCGGACAAGTGCGAATAAAATTCGCTCGCCAAGGGTTCCGTGAATGTAAAAGAACACATTATCAAAAATAAATGACATAAAGTTATGTTGTAAAGTCTTTATATCGCCAGACTATGGACGCACAACAGAATAAATGTTTGAATCGTAAACGTCAATAGTAAATGTCAATCACATCTACATTGATCAAAAATATTACTTGAGGTTAAATATTATCCATAGCTGTTTATGTTAGCTAAAGTATTTTAATAGTCTAAATTGGGAATATTTGTTCTATAAATCAGCGTTGAAATATAGGGTGGTATACATACACTTAATATAGCACCTTTTTTCATCAATAACTAAAAAACTATGCATCGCAGAATTCTAAAAAATATTGCAATGTTTCTTAAATTAAGTGTTCTTTCAAATGACACCCCACACGTTTGGTTCCAAAAAAGTTTTTTTTTTGCTCTCCCCACACCCATCCCCTAAACACACAGAAATATGACAGTTCGCTATAATTTTCGTTCAAAATATAGCAAACTTCCTGTCTCTATGAATTTTTTCAATTTTTTCTGTCAATCAGTGTCGAAACGTAGGGGGGGAACGGTCTGGAATTTTCAAATTTTTTAGAATAACTCCAAAACGGTGTACCGGAAATTTCTAAAAAAAATTGAAATGTTTTGGAAATTTGATGTTCTTTCAAATGATACCCCACTCGCTTGGGTCAAAAAAAATTTTTTTTTACCCCACTTACACCCATCCCCTAAACACACAGAAATATAATTATTTGAGAGTTCGCTATAATTTCCCTCACCTAAACACACAGAAATATAATTATTTGAGAGTTCGCTATAATTTTCGTTCAAAATATAGCAAACTTCCTGTCTCAATGAATTTTTTTAATTTTTTCTGTCAATCAGTGTCGAAACGTAGGGGGGGGGGAACGGTCTGGAATGTGCACATTTTTTAGAATAACTCCGAAACTGTGTACCACAAAATTCTAAAAAAAATTGCAATGTTTTGGAAATTTGGTGCTCTTTCAAATGATACCCCACTCGCTTGGGTCAAAAAAAGTTTTTTTTTACCCCCCTTACACCCATCCCCTAAACACTCAGAAATATAATTATTTGAGAGTTCGCTATAATTTTCGTTCAAAATATAGCAAATTTCCTGTCTCAGTGAATTTTTTCAATTTTTTCTGTCAATCAGTGTCGAAACGTAGGGGGGGGGAACGGTCTGGAATGTGCACATTTTTTAGAATAACTCAAAAACTGTGTACCACAAAATTCTAAAAAAAATTGCTAAGTTTCTGAAATTTAGAGCTCTTTCAAATGACACCCCACTCGCTTGGGTCAAAAAAGTTTTTTTTCACCCTTCCCCACCCCAATCCCTTAAAAACACAAAAATATAATTATTTGAGAGTTCGCTATATTTTTGGTTCAGAGTTTATCAAACTTCCTGTCTCTGTGAATTTTTTCAAATTTTTCTGTTAATTAGGCTCGAAATGCAAGGGGGGGACCAACTTTTTGTGTCACTTTATTGATAATAATTCAAAAACTATGCATTGCAAATTCTAAAGAAAATGGCAATATTTCTAAAATCAAGTGCTCTTTCAAATGACACCCCACATGACTTGGTTTTAAATGATGTTTTTACCCCTTAACATTCCCACCCCTTTAATAAATATAGTTATTAGTGTCTGCCACTTTTCTATATTTTTCATTAAAAACCTCCTCAATTTTCTATCATTCCAAATATATTTCAAGATTTTCGATGAAGTAGGGTCGGAGTTAATCGGGGCAATAAAACATCCCGAAAACGTCATTTTTCAAAGTTATACAAAAAAGGGTGAGGTGAAAAATTCCAAAATATATTTTTAAATAATGCTGAAATGAAGCCCTTTCATATGATACCCTACTCGTCTCGCTAAAAAAATGTATGTTTTCAAAGGATTTACATCGTACCTCCTTAAAACAAACGAACACAACTTTATTTATTTTTTAACCCGCCATCTTGTGTGGATAGGTTAGTTTTATAAGCACCTCAAATTTTAAGTTCATCGGATTAATGGTTCGCGAGATAATCGAAATAATGTGAAAAACACGTTGTACTCTCACCAATAGTGTTCCGTATAAAAAACGGAACCCTAACAAAGAGTAAACTGAAAAAATTTTATTTTGCATTTATTTTTTTAAATCAAAATATCACCGGCTAATAAAAATATTCACCACATACATACTTTATTGTTTTTTTAATCTAACACTTTTAATGATTTTTATATACATACATAAAACGGAAAACCAAAGAATTCGTAAAACTAAAACTAAAATTCCCACAAAAACCAATTTTTTTACCCTATCAAATGCATTTTAACCTTTAAATGAAAAATCTCTTATATATAATTCAAAATCGAGAAATATTCAAATCTAGTGAATTACAAATTTAAAATGATTTATAAATCATTTTACAAAAGTAATAGTTTTGCAACTAAATACTGAAATCGTTACTAATACCTTTACTCAGTAATTTGGGTCTAAATCGCTTTCAATTTAAATCGCATTCCATAATCGGCATCCTGAGCTAAGTTTAATATACAGTTAAGTATACAGTTTAGTATACAGTTAATATATAGTTTGTTCTATATAATTTGTTATTTGTTTTGGTTGATGACTTACTTAACTATTTACGTTAATTTAATGGGAAGAATAACATATGATATGAATTAAATTAGTCATACATACGGTACAATGGCTTTTGCTGACTGTAAAATGATACTATTACATTTCTTTTCAAACTTTTTATATATTACTAATAAAATAAGTTAAATTAAATGACATAAAAAAAAAACTAGGAGAATTTACTCCAAAAAAACAGTTTTCAACCACCTTTTCTGAGAAGCACGGGTACCTTCTAGTAATTAATAATTATTAGTTTTTTGAATAATATTTTTTTTTTTGGAATAATACTTTTTTTTTGAATAATATTCTTTTTTTCTTTTCGAATAATGTTTTTTTTTTTGAATACTTTTTTTTTATGTTTTTGACTAAGAAAACTAAGAAAAATCGACGATTATACGTTCTTATACTTTTTGAATAATAATATTTATTCTCTTCCATTTAATTATATCAGCTTTATTTGTATGTTTTTTCGATAATAATAGTATGTATTATTGTATTGTTTTCTAACCTATAGCCTAATGAACTTAACCTATTGCCTAATGAAACTTTTATTCAATTGGTATGATTCCAATTGGTCAAATTGTTTTGATTTCATTAAAATTATTTTCAAATTATAATCACAATTGCTTTGATAAGTTTTGTTCAAAAATCAAATTTTAATAAATTCTCTTATTTCGTTTAGTTGAACTTGGTATGAGAAGGGCGTTTTTTATCATCAGGGTTTTTTTATTAAGAAATTTGATTTATCAATTAAAACAATAAAGATTTATTGTTTTAATTGAAGAAAATGTTTTTATTTTTTATAATACACAATTCTTTTTTATAATAAAATCTTTGTCAGAGAATAAAGTATTGTAATCGATTCGTGAATAATGAATTTTATTCTCTCGCAAATTAAAATTCTCGCTCGTGCCTCGCTCAAATTTTAAACTTTTGCTTGAGAATAAACTACTTCATTATTCACTCATTGATTAAACTACTATTTTTTTGAATAATATTTTTTTTATTTATTTTTTGAATAATATTTTTTTTTTATATTTTCTTTTTTGAATAATATTTTTTTTTTGAATAATATTTTTTTCTTTTGAATAATATTTTTTTTTTTAATTTTTTTTCTTAATAATAGTTTTTTTTTTTGAATATTTTTTTTTTTTAGTTATTTTTTTATTGATGTATCCTATCTGTCTGTCTGTGTGCGTGTGTGCGAGTGAATGGCCAAAGAAGTATAACTTCCACCGTCTGGTCCGACTCAGACCTTACTTTTTTAATATTTGTTTTTCAAATATAGCAAAAGGTTCCTTGTTTTTTTCTTTTTTCTTTTATTTTTATTTATTTAATTCAACAATTATACATACATAAGGCCAAGCCTTTTTTATCCTTCATATGTTTTGTAAATAGTTTATTCATTTTAATCAAGCAATTACCAATATTCATTAATTAATTGTACTTTAAAAACAAGCGGAAAAATAGATAGAGTTCTATACAAGTATTTATTATAAAACTACTAAAAACTAGTAATTAATATTATGATACAACAAGCAAAAATTCTTCCATTCCCCTTCCCCACTCATGTAGTTCCTTAAAAGTTCATTAGTTCATTAAAAATAGTAAGACCATACACAAAAGGCAAGTTATTTTTTATAGTTGTTCAATTATTGGGTAGACGTAGACTAATGCGATTTAACCGTTGGCTACGTCGATTATCAAGGTTTAATTTTTCAAACAAGTAGCTGGGTCCCTTAGTTTTTATAGTTTTAAAAATTAAAACAGAAAGAAAATAACTGATATAAGTCCTTAGGCTACAACCCAAAAGAGACTTATAAAAACGTGAAAGACGGTTAAATCGTAGATGGTAAACATATCGGATACAGGCATTGAAAGCTCTTTGTAATATAGCAAGATTACCAGCACTTAAAGAACCAAGAACAGTCGAAAAATAAGTAAAATAATGAAGTAAAAGTGACTTGAACAATTTTTTGGTAAAAGGGAGGTAAAAGAAGATGTCGTCCAAAGCCCACGGCGGCAACCATATACTTTGGAACAAACGGCTACTAAATGGTATTTCCAGTTTAATTTAGTGTCAAGAATTATGCCAAGATTCCGTGCATATTCGGCGTACTTTATTATTTCATCACCAAGACGAACTGACGGTGCATTAGCTCTATAGTATTCATTGTTAGACAAGCTAAAGAGAAGTGAAACGGTTTTCGAAGAGTTCAGCATTGATTCATTTCGCTTAGTCCACTGCAGTATACTATCAAGATCTAGATTTATTTTTGATGCTATACTGGATATATTATTCGCAAGTCCATCGGTATAAATTTGCACATCATCAGTATAAAGATGCACTTAACAATATTTGAGTACATCGGGTAGATCATTGATAAACATAGCAAAGAATAACAGGCCTAGTACGGATCCTTGAGGAACAACACAGCCCACAGGTAATTGAGACAAAATCAGAACAAATATTATCCGAAACTACACATTGTGTACGCTGCTGACGATATGATGATATCAATAGTGAAGCACTCGACGAAAATTTGAAATATTTCAGAACTTTATCTAACAAAATTTTATGATCAACAAGATCAAATGCCTTGGAGAAGTCTAATAATATTAACACACATATCTTTTTTTATCTAGAGAATTTCCTATTTCATCCGTTACTTTAAGAAGCGCTGTTTCGGTACTAAAACCCTTACGAAAACCGGACTGAAGTTTAGACATAAGTTTGAATTTATTTACATAGGAATCAATCTGTTTATGAACAATAGTTTCAAAAGCTTTTGAGAGCGCGGATAAAATACTAATTGGTCTAAGATCTTTAATACATTTAACGTTAGATTTTTTTGGAATAGGGATAATTTTAGGGATAATTTTCAATTTGGTGGGGAACTGAGAACTCGTAAGGATGAAATTGAACAAATGAGTAATGAAAGGGGCTATATACTTGGAAGAATAAGTTTTATGAATTTTAGCGGGATTTGAAAAACCCAATTGTATTTGATGTTATGAACTTTATTGCCTTGACAACAACAGTTGCAATAATATTTTAAAAAGAAAAATTATTATTTTGTATACTAGAGGAGTCAGTAATAATATATGGAGTTCCTAGTGTATTATCTGAAGCCTTCGAATTCTTAGTAAAAACCGAGTTTATTTCTATCGGAGAAAACTTTAATTTTACACTCTCCTTAGAATTAATCTCAACACTTTTCAAACATTTCCAAATTTCCTTAGAGACCCGGTCCAAGGAAATTATTCATATATTCTTTTTTGGAATATTTAATTAAATTGCTTACATTATTTCTCAGATTCTTAAATATATCAAAAAAGGCATCACTACTAGAATTCTTCCATATTCTATAGGCAACATCACGACCAGCTATTGCTCTTTTGATTGTATTGTTAAGTCAGGGATTTAATTCAACTTTAGCTTCTACTTCTCTTAATGGAATGAAGTATTCATATATATTGTAAATAGTGTTATTGAAATATTCCAATAAATCATCCGAATTTGTTAGATTGTAAAACTGTTACCATGGTTGTGCAAGAATCGTTTGGATAATATCATCAATATTAATATTTTTATAATCTCGAAAGCTGTACTAGCAGCTGCTATTTTGTGCAATCGGAATATCATACGTTCCGAATATTAGATTATGCCTTGATATACTTGTAACATCAACTTGATTAAAATTAATAACGCCTTCCAATCGATTTGTAAAGTGTAATAACAAGGTCAAGAAGTGTCGATAATGTACCAGTAAAGTGAGTTGGAAATTGCGAACAGACATTCAGACCATTTTCTCCAAGAAAGTCTTTAAAATTGTTTGTATTTGAATTCGATACAAGTAAATTCGCATTAAATCACCTATGTAATTATTATGTCAGAATATAACGGCAGCAAATTTTCGATGATATACCTTAGTTCCCTTAGTTATTATCGAATGATCTGCTATTCGGATTGTATATACCTCCAAAAGTTTTCGAGAGGACAAGCGAACCTCTAAGAAAATGAATTCGGTCCCACGTACATAATAATCAAAAAGCAGACGACTTTGACTATCACTTTGTATATTATTAGACTGGTTAACAGGTCTTGCAACAACAAAACATTTTATTTCCTTTCGAACATACACTGCCACACCCCCACCCCTACGCTTGACTCTATCATTGCAAAATATATCATCCCGATATTTCACACAGTTTGTTATTAATATGAGGTTCAAGCCATGTTTCTGAAACCCCAATCAAACTGAAATGCGTGTCAAAAAACTGTTTCGAAGCTCACCGATTTTGTTTTCATTTTTTGTATATATGCTCTGGCTATTAAAATGACAGAAGCTTAAAAAACCTTTGTTCGTAATCCGAGCTGATTTAAGAACAACATTTGTCAAGTTCACATTCCCAATTATGAGGCATGATAATTACTTGAGAAATAAGCACCTGACAGAATATGGAAAAGTAAAATAAATTATTTTTGTATCAATACGAAATTTGTAATTTATGAGATAGTTGAAAAGAAAATTGTAATAATACCAAAATCAACTTTTGTATAAAGAATCTTAAATTTAAATTTAATTAAAGATGTTTGAGAGACAAACAAGAAAAAGAAAAAAAAAGGAAAAAAAGAAGAATTTTTGTCTCTTCTTTGTTTGAAATGTTAAATGCTAATTTGTCAAAATAAGTTATATTCAGTAAATTATACAATAATATATGTACTTATATATACAAATATAGTTATTATTATAAATAGTTATTATAACTATACAGACAGAACTTACTTCAAAAGAAAAACTTTATAAAAGTAATATTAAAATATGGAGGGGCTGAAATCTCACAGCTCTGAGATATCAAGACTTCGGTCTGGGTTAAGGATTTTGATATAGTTTTCGGCAAAAAACTTTTAGGAGGACATGGTTTTTAGTTTTGGGCAGCGATGTATATCAAACATAACTCTTTGTTAAAATACAAGTATTTTTTATCTCTCTTTAAAAATTTATTACAAAACTAACACGAAACATCAATACGTTGCCGGAAAATTATAATCAAAATTTCAAAAATATTGTTAAATTAAATAAAATCAAACTTTTTCAAAATTCCAAAAATTATAATAAAATCAAAAATTTAAAATTTTTCAAAATTCTAAAAATATTCCAAAAATTCTTACAAAATCCAAAATTAAAACTTTTTCCAAAATTCTAAAAATATTGCAAAAATTATTACAAAATCAAAAATACAAACTTTTTCAAAATTCCAAAAATATTTCAAAAACTATAACAAATTCAAAAATTTCCATGTCCAATTTCATTTTAAATTACATTTACGTCATAAAAACAGCTACATTTTTTCCCAAAATATTGGCTAAAAAATTAAATGAAATCATTTTTTGACACACTTGACATTATTTTTTGGCAAACTTATAATGCCATAATCTATAATATAAAAATGAATCGCTGAATGTGTTGCTAAGCGCAAATCTCGAGAGCAGCTGAACCGATTTCGCTAATTCTTTTCATCCGTACGGTTTTCATCCCAATGTAGTGAGGCTGATTCAAAATTTTCTATCCAACCGATACATTTCGGTCTCCTTAGACGGATTTTCTTCTGAGTCTAAACTAATTAACGCTGGTGTACCCCAAGGCTCAGTATTGTCCCCAACCCTATTTTTAATTTATATCAACGAATTGTTGAAAATCACCAGCAACCCCATAAATAGTTTTGCAGATGATAGTACTCTGCACAAGTCGTTCGAGCCCCTTCCTTCAAAAGGTAAAATGCACGAACGAATTAATCCTGCCCGGAGAGACGCTGCCATAAACGTGAACAAAGACCTGAATAAAGTCGCCGACTGGGGTGACCAAAACCTTGTCAATTTCAACTCTACCAAAACACAGCTGTTGATTGTTTCCAGATTAAAGACCGAGTTCCCCAAAGATATTTTATTCAGTATATGTGGTGAACCAATAGGTGAATGTAAAAACATTCGTTTATTGGGTGTCACAGTTTCAAATGATCTACTCTGGAACGATCATGTAATGGCGATGGCAAAAAGCGCGTCTAAAAAACTCGGCCTCCTAAATAGATGCAAAAAATTTTTCACTCCATAACAATTGCTCCATGTTTATAAGTCCTATATTCGTCACTGTATGGAGTACTGTTGTCAAGTTTGGGGTGCTGCCTCTGTTTCCATCTTGACTCTCTTGGACTCTGTTCAAAAGCGGGCTATACGAATTGTGGGTGATCGAACTACAACATCGTCGCACTGTTGCTGACCTCGTTGTTTTTTACAAATATCGTCATCAGCAGTGCTCAGATGAAATCAGCAGCATCATGCCTCAAACTTATTCTTACCCCCGTTCCACTCGGCAGTCGGCTGCCGCAACCGGTGAAACGGTAAAGATCCCGCGCTGTCATACTGGCAGATCGCAGAGAGACTTTTTTGTCCGAACTGCGTACAAATGGAATAGTTTGCCAGAACACTTAGTCTCAGGTGGCTTCAACCCGCAGATGTTTAAAAAAAGCGTTAATCTACACCTTAGAACGCCAGTTGTTGTGGGATCCAGGTCTAGACCTAGGTCTTAAAATGTATTTATGTGTTGTTGTGACACATATTCTAAGCCCTATTACACAATACATTTTATTCAAAAAAAAAAAGAATATTCCTTAAAGTACGAGGATGGTTCTGACGGAGAGAAAAATTTAAAAAATTGCCTGAAAAAGAGTAAAAACAACATTTTTCTATACTCCCATACAATCGATTCGTAGTAATACTTAAAAGTCATTTTGAACTTTAATACCATACCATAAATTTTAAGAGTTAGTGGAGAATGCATGTTTAAAGGATGTCATGCAACTCAAACTCAAAAACAAATTGGCTATGGTAACCCGAGCAGAAATTTCTTAGGGCTCAAATACGGCCCTGATCAGGCTAGCCCTATTTTGATAGGGCCCTGATCATGAGTGTAACGCTTTTGCCTAATCAGGCCCTATTTGGGATAAACGGATCAGGCACTGACCAAGTTTTCCATATAAAATTAAGTAGGGCAAAACCCTAGTAAGGCATTTTGTATCAGGCCCTGATCAGATTGCCCAACTCAGATACGAAAAACCAAGTCAGATACGAAAAACCAAATCAGGGCCGGATGTATCCAAATAAGGTTTGCCCTAAAAGGGTATTCTAATTCAGGTCCGGAACAGGCCCAAATCAGATTGCCCTAATAGGGCTTGCCCTATCTGTCCCTGATCAGGCCCTGACTGTATTCAGGCTTTCCCTAACTAATTTCTGCTCGGGAAAATGTAAATTGTCTGTGGTAAAATGTCAATTAAAATGTAAACGTCTCTTTGCTGTGCATCTATAATATTACTAAATCAAAAAAGCCACAAATTTCTATAAAATTAAAAAAGGGTTGTGTGTTTGTGGCTCATTTATACTGGATATACCTCCTATACGGCGGTGGACAAATTTAGGGAGAAGAACCCGAAATGCAATAAATCAAATTAATTATCAATCTAATCGTACTGCCCAGGAACGTGAGGATCGCAATGAACGTGAAAGAATTCGGTTAAGACAGACCCGTGAAGCGCGATATTCGACTAATAATGGTGCAAGTTTGAATCGAGCTGCTTTCTGTTACGATATGTCAGTTGATTACAGTGCCTATAAGTGTGTTGCTATTGGACCTATGAACTTAATTTGCCAATATTGTAAGGCATTGAAATACAAAAATGAAGCCGATGGATTGTGTTGCGCAAATGGAACGGTGAAATTGATACCATTGCTTCCACCTCCAGAGCCATTGTACTCATTGGTTTTAGGAATAGGAACAGATTCCATACACTTTTTAAACAATAGAACAACTTCTTTCAAATGACTTCATTTGGAGCAACAAGTAAATGTAATAGTATTATTTGTAATAGTATTTGCAGTTGTATGTTTTTTAATCATAACTATTATAGCTCATATAAATTTTAACAATATGTACATCGCTCCTGGTGGTACAGGAAAAACTTTTTTGATTACTTTAATATTGGCAACAATTCGCTTAAAAAATGAAATTGCTCCTGCTCTTGCTTCGTCAGGTATTGCAGCAACTTTGCTTGAAGGCGGTCGAACAGCCCATTCAGCTCTAAAATTGCCATTGAATATGCAAAGAAACGAAACTTCAACATGCAACATTTCCAAGAACTCTGCAATGGCAAAGGTTTTGCAGCAATGTAAACTAATAGTGTGAGATGACTGCACGATGGCGCATAAAAAATTTTTAGAGGCTTTAGATAGAACCTTAAAAGATCCACGGAACAACCAAAACCAATTTGGTGGCGCAATGATTTTATTATCAGGAGATTATTGCCATACATTGCCAGTTGTTCCACGTTCAACGCAAGCTGATGAACTGAATGCATGTTTAAAGTCATCCAATTTGTGGAAACATGTCAAGGTATTATATTTAAACAAGAATATGCGTTTCATGTTGCAAAATGATCAATCTGGAGACATATTCTCTAAACAACTCATTGATGTTGGTAATGGCCAATTTCCTATAGATAGACGTGGTGTCTGGCTGCATCACCTTTCCTGCGAGTTTTTGTCAGTTCAAAAGCTGAACTCATTCAAAAAGTGTTTCCAAATGTTGCTCAAAATACTTATTCCATGATTGGTTGAGCAAACGAGCTGTACTGGCTGCCAAAAACACTGATGTATATGAATTAAATTTCAAAATTCAAGATGACATTTCTGGCGAAATGAGGACATATAAATCAGTTGATACGGCAACTAATGAAGATGATGTCGTGAACTATCCACCGTAATTTTTAAACTCACTAGATTTGCCAGGATTGCTACCTCACAATCTTCAATTAAAGGTTGGATCTGTAGTTATAATGTTGCGAAATATTAACCAACCACGACTTTGTAACGGCACACGAAGACGTTTTGATACCCCGCATCCCAATGATTCCGACTGACGTACCATTCGAGTTTAAACGAATGCAGTTTCCAGTACGGCTTGCTTTCGCTATGACTATAAACAAATCCCAGGGACAGTCATTAAGTGTTTGTGGTATTAATCTAGAAATCCCATGTATCACGCATGGTCAATTGTATGTTGCCTGTTCCCGTGTTGGAAAACCATCTGCTCTGTTTTTTTACACGCCAGGTAATCAAACAAAAAATATCGTGTACCATAAAGTACTAAACTAAAAATGAAAATTAATTTAGAATAAGTAAAAATAAAATGAAATATAATAAGTAGGTATCATAATAAGAAATCTGAAATTGTAATTTTCATTGTGAGTTTTTAGTGACTATTAAAAGAATTTTAGGCGTTTTTTAATTTTTATTGTTTGACATAATGTAATTGTTGACTTATTAACTTTCTCTTTTCTTTTTTTATCTTACTGGCTGATCCGGCGTCTCGAATAGCAGAATAAGTATTAAATAAAAATAAAAAATTAAATAATCGACTGTTAGGCGGTACGAAGTTCGCCGGGTCAGCTAGTTCTCTATAATAATAATAAAATATCATGTCATACGAACTATTAATTTAATTTTTTTCTAAGAAAATAGGGTAAAAAATAAATAAAAACCTTTCTTTTGACACACTTGACAACATTTTTTGTCAAACTTATAATGCCATAATTCTTAATAATAATAATAAAACTTCATTTCAAACAAACAATTAATTTTATTTTTTTCCAAAAAATTGGGTAAAAAAATAAATAAAATTCTTTCTTTTGACACACTTGACAACATTTTTTGACAGACTTATAATGCAATAATCTAGATTTTGGTCTCACATACCAATCCCGACCATCAAGATTTCTCCAAATTCAATGTTCCTACTCGTAATCACTTAAAATGAACGTTTTTTAAGCAAAAAATATGCTAATTTCCTTGTTTTGACACACTTGACGATTTTTTGACACACTTCCGGTACAGTTATCAAACACATCGTCCTTTCGGCTCTTCCCATTGAGTAAACCTATTTTTAGAAAAAAAAATGTTGAAATCCGTCTAGCGGTTTTCTAGATTTCGTCGGTTGTGACGGACGGACGGCCGGACGAATGGCCGACAGACAGACACACATTTTTTTTTTTTGCTTTTTTAGAATCAGTAGGTCCTAAAACGTCGAGAAATGCCAAAAAAAGTGGGGGTAAGAATTTCACTTTGAGCTCATGAATGTAATACTTAGGTCTTTCAGACCGAAGTAATATATTTGTGTGGTATACTATTTTTAATTTTAGGTTGTAATTTATAATTGGGAAACAGAATGCTGATAAATGACTAAGAGCTTTGAATATTAAAGCATAACTCATCCAGAGAATTAATGAACATCCAGTCATCTTTAGTGCTTATTTTAATAACGATTTTTCCACTACGAACAGAAAAAGCCCTAATATTTCCGGCATTTTTTAAGGTTCTTGCTGCATTATGAATGTGACGAGCTGATTCGCTCAAATGATCATTGAGAATAATGTGACACTGAGGTAGTATATCTCCACCGTCAAATAGAATTGCGGCAGTTTTGGATTTTCACGGTATTTATGTATATGTAGAATAAACCATCCCGCAGATTTTTATCTGCCATAGTCGCAATTACACACTCAAAAAAAAACTTAGTAAATTTTATAAAACTTTTTATAAATATACAACTAACAAAATTTTTTTCTACTTTTGCATGAAAAATCGAACATTTTTTCACTTATCATATAGTACGCGAAACAAAACTTTTAATGACAGTTAATTTTGTTTTGTTTTATGAGTACATAAACAATGCGCGAATTATAATTTTTTGGTCTAGCTCACGAAATTATACAAATTTATGTTCATAATTTTTACTCCAGTTTGTACAATACATTCACGGATCAATTTATCCAGCTCATCACGAAACTATTAAATCAAAGCCATTGAAACAAAAAATTAGCAATAATGATATAAATTATTTTATGTTGAAAACAAAAAAAAAATTAAAATATTCGTAAATTATTTGTTATTTACAATACTAATATTGACTATGCAATAGTTCCCAATAGTTATTCCAGATGCAGATAAAGATTTTAAATCAATGTTGTTTGTATTTTGTGCAACGGATGATTCTGAAATATCATTTCAGAATCATCCGTATCTGCAATATCACGAGATATCATATATCTGCGACACAAATCTATGTAAGAATGATTGGAAATGGTAAATGTTCGATTCACATTTGTTTTAGTGTTTGGTAACTTTATAATAATGAATTTTTTCAGAACTTGCACGTCTTGAAGCCGAATTTTTAACAGCTTGTCGCGTCGACAAGCTCCAAATAAAATAAACCAATTATTAATCTGACCTGAAATATGATAGTTAAATAAAGTTAAGTTTTTAATGCAAAAAGTACAATAAAATGTGTACTTTTTTTAACAAATGTTCATTTGTGTCTGCTTCTTCTAAAAACTTTGTAACATTTTCTTTAGATAATACACGAGATGTTTTTGGCCGCTAACCAATTGATTCTGTTTCAGATACGGAATGATTTTCGTGAACTTAATCATAGAAGATAAAGACTAAAGCGTCGACGATTCTGCCGTTTTTTGGCTTTTCCTCGAAGAAAGCCAACAATACATTCCCACTCACTCTGGTGACATTATTTTTAACACACCACGATTTAAATTCCTTATACGCACTTTCATATTGCGATTTTGACTTGGTGGGAATTAAATTATTCACAGCCGCATTATCTGCATGCAATAATTCTGGAGATGGATAACCAAAATCGTCATCGCTGCTGCAATCCATTTTATATTATGATTTTTGCCACGATTTTTCAAAATTGACTTCTTTTCACAAAAAAGATGTAAAAAATGTAAAAAATGAGAAAAATTGATTAGTCGAAATTTCTATAGCAACTATGATGTCTTTGACAACAATGGTTACTATGATATCGAATTTATTTGAAAATAATCATAATATAAACTTTTTTTAAACACATTTATTTTAGAATTTGTTGCTTTACAAATATTCATTTTTCATGTAATAGTAGAAAAAATATTGTGTGCACCTCGATCACGAAATATATTTGGTATGCTCGACAATTTTCCATTCTCGAATACCAAAGTAATATTTCGTGACCTAGATACACAAACAGATATTGTACGTTTACCAAAAATATTATAGATTACAAAAAAAATTATTTGAAAAAACCAAAAATTTATTTGATTTTCAAAATATTTTTGGATTTGAAGGAAAAAAAATTGTAGTTTTATCAAAAAATTTTGTGTGTTGTATGTTTATAAAATTTTTGTAAAAGTTGCCTTTATTAATTTAGTTTTGAAAAAGATTTGAAAATTTAGAAAATGATTTATTAATTTAGTTTTGAAAAAGATTTAATTGATTAATTTTGAAAAAATTAATCGTAACTTATTTTTTTATATTTTACATATGTATTTATCATATTTTGTTCTAAGAATAATTTAAGTTTTGAATTCCTCTTTCTAAGATAGCCAGAAACGCTTTCTAGTCGAACGGTAAGTTGGAAAGAATAAGGAATAAAGTCCGTAAGCTCCTCAGCAACAAATACTGGCTGGAGTACAAGACAGCTCTAATCAACGATTAGAAAGCCCATCTAATAAAGAACTCAACCCGCCTTAAGAACACAGCCGAAAAATTTTTTTGGCACAATAGGCACTCTACTTGCTTCTAATACTCAAAAACTGCCGGAATTCGCCCACACTTATCCTCTGAGTCTAATCTGTAAGCCAGACGATATTACACCATCAATTGTAGTAAGATCTAAGGCTCACTCTTAAATAGGCACTTCCCAGGAACAATACCAGACAGCAGAAATCACAAATCAAACACTTAGTTCCTCTGAATCATACAATTATTAATATCGTTTCCCAATAATTTATACAATACTCAGATTTTGCAACCAGATACAGCCATATCTTTTGGCTCTTAAATCCAGTACAGGATTTTGGTTATTTAGGTTGTACCAGCGTTCGCTTGAAAATATCTTAAAGTAGTGCATCTCAGGACAAGGCATAGTGCTTATGAAGCATCCATCTGCAACCGCATTACTTTTGCATGGTGGCAAAAGGTATGGTTAAACTTTAGTTTTAATTTACCTGAACTCTAGTCTGTGCTCACAAGGAATCATGCCCCATACGAACACGTTTTGGAACAGCTGATATACACCAGTATTTATACCTTCTACTCAATCCAACTTTTGTTGCTTTTTAGCAAAAGTATCGCTGATATATAAAAACTGAAAATATGAAATATGCTAAACAGCTCAAGTGCGTAAAATCAGTAAAAAAATGTGTATATATTGAAATCTCAAATCATGATTGATTACAGTTTGATCCTTTTTTGATTATCCTTTTAGTAGTTTTGCAGTTGCATACACAAACCAATAATATTATATTTTGAGTTTACAGTGATTATTTAAGATTGAACATTTAAATCAAAATACGATAATCAACCCCTTTTTAGTATAATTTATAGTTATGAACAGAAGATTACTAATGGTGAAAGAACAATACAATAGTCCAAAAAAATTAAACATGTGTCATCGATTCACGATTTATTATTATTATTGTTATTACTATTATTTATTTAGTTTTGTTAACACAAACAACTTGATCGATCAGTTATTTCTGTATTTTTTATTTATGTAATATATTTATTGAGATTATGATCAACCCCAATTCATAAACTTAATATTACTTAGCTCTCATATTTTTATTGTTGTTTTTGGTGTTTGCGTAATATGGTGCCTCATTCCACAACTGACAATAATTCTAACAACCCCATATTATGTACATAGGTTATGTTAAAGTTTCAATCGATTTTAATTAATTAAATTTATTTAAATTTTAATGAACATTCGGTGTAATTTAATGAGACGACGACTATTGGATTTAGTTTTTATTTTTCTGTAAAATAATGAAATTGGACACGTGTCATTGTATAGAATTGTACGGGCACGTGACTTTATTAACAAATTTTATATAGTTTCGATAATATAAAGTAACAAAAAGTGCATATGGTTAGACATTTTAAAACACAAAAATAGTGTATGATTCCGATCACGTGAACATCCAGTAATTAGCGTACGATTAAAAGTGGTTTTGTATAGTTGTTGTTGTCTTCTTGATTAATGAATTCATTCGAGTTGTAGTTCGATTTGACTATTTTTTATTTTATTCAAAATAATTGGGTCCAATGTTAGGGTAATCACTCTTTACCTAAAGGTTGCTCAATTATACTTTATCTTATGCATGAGAAAATAATTAAAGATTATCTAATACAGTCAATTCCGCTTAATTGGGACACCGGTTAATCGGAACAGCCGTTTAATTGGGACAAATCCTAAAGAACGGAAACAAAACCAAGCAAATAACACAAATTTGCTTCGCTTTTTCGGGACAATATTTCATTTAATCGGGACAGATCATACAAAAAACATTTATTAATCATAGTAAACATAGAAAAAAAAATTAAAAAATAAAACAAAAATAATAAAAAATAAAAAAGAAGAGAAAAAATGAAAATATACTTACATGTACGTCAACAGCGAGGGAAATCAGTAGCAAAATAACTATTTTACGGGTAATATAGTTTGTAGCTGACAGTTGGCGAGCAGTAAAAACCAGCACAATACAAAATTGTTTTGGTTATTGCGGCTTCAAATCTATGGAGATTGCAGAGCACAGCGACGGATTAAATGAAATCTCACCAGGTATTGGTATTGAATTTTCGTCAATTGACGACAATTTACTGTGTTATGATGAGAATTACGATTGTGAGGACGCAATTGTAGCAACAATCAAATCAAAATATCAAACATTGGTGGAATCCGATGACAGTGATGATGAAGAACCTGTGGTCGTAACTTATCGTGAGGCAAAATAATGTGTTGACAGATTACAGTGTTATTTTATGCAATATGGAAATGACGCGAGTCCCATGTCAGCATTAAATTTGTGCTCTGATTTTGTTCAGCTACAATCCAGCAAAAACAAAAGGCAAACCTCTTTGGACGAATTTCTTCAAAAAATTTAATTAAAGTTTAAACCTTATTGTTCTAACAGAATGTATTACATATATGAACATACATATTACATATTTATAATGTATACATATATTATAGTATACATAGTATACATATATTAGTATACATATAGTATACATATATTAATATTATTATTAATATTAATGTACATGGTATATGGATGTATGTCCATTTTATATAATTTTTTAATACATATGTATGGAAACGTATAGTTTTGAGATTTTTTTTCAATTTTGTGCAATTTATGAAATAAAATACATTAAAAATTACTAATCCTACTTTTAAAATTTACTTTTTGTGGAACTTCGGATAATTGGGCCAGCCGCTTAATCGGGACAAATTGCACTAGTCCCGATGTGTCCCGATTAAGCGGAATAGACAGTATATACAATAATAGCATAACTTATGTGAGCGTATTCAATATTATCTTAACTTATCCTATAACAAATTTCCAGTGTTATTGCAAAAATCGTTATTCTTTATTTCATTTATTTGTTAACGTAAAATGAAGACCCCGACTAGCAATTTGTTCAGGTATGCCCTATTATAATCCGGGCCGGATCAGGGTGTAATAAGGTAAATCCTTATAGGGCATTTGCATCCGGCCCCTATGAGAAATCATACTTGATTTCACTATTAGGGCGTGCCGTATTTGTCCTGATCCGGCCCGAATTTCGAAAACCTATCTCATCCCTAGTAGTAAATGCCGGACCAGGGCCGGATCAGAATCATATCTAATTTTCCAATTAAGGTTTGCCCTATAGGTCCTGATCTAAACCCTATTTCATTTTAATAAATTTCATTTGGTTAAAATTCACTAGAGTATTATCCATTTTAGATATATATAGTTTGCGAAATTTCACATATACTATGGTTATCGCTTTTCTGCGTTATGAATATATATATTAGTAAGTATAAAGTTAGAATATTTTTATAAACATTATTGTCTGATGTATGTAGTAGTAAATTTTCTAATTTTTCTAATGTATGTTAAATAAAATTCCCTATTTTAAATGATCCGGTCCTGGTCCGTTTCTAGTAGGGCTGCCTGATCCGGTTTGGATAGTTTGAGGCGTTACATTACTGATCAGGACCTGTTCAGTGTCCCTGTTACGGTCCTATCAGTAGTACGGAAAGCCTTATCCGGTCCAGATCTGAGCCCTTAAATAATGATTGTCGGGACCCTCCGAAAGCCTACATAAAGATTTGCCATAATGTAACAGAGATCGGTTTGTCTAATCCGCCACTATTATCTCCTAAAAAAAACCCTTGTTAAAAAAACTGTTTAATAATTTTATACAAAAAGTTATATTAATTAAATTAATTTCTTATATCCAACAAATTTTTCAATGTTTCAACAAAATATCATTGTTTATTTAATGTAAATTTTTCATGATTTTAAAGACTGAAATGATTTGAAAAGTCAATTAATATTTCAACAAAATTTAATAAATCAAAAGAGAAAAAAAAATATGTTATTGTTAATTGCTATATCCCGCGGTTTTTATACAAAATGTTTATTTATATCTTAAACAATAAAGGAAAATTATTTATAAAATTTATATTAATATATAAATGTCAGTTTTATTATTTATTAGTATTATTTGACTTTATAATTGAGAAGCATTCTAAATGGTTTTATTGTTACTTTTCGCACAAATAGAGAAAACTTAAGAAATTAATGAAGATGAGATTTGACGAAACTACTTGGTCACAACAGTTTCTAGTTATGTATCTGGAGTAATTAAACAACAATTTTGTGCAAGCAAATTCGCACGTCATACCCACAATTGTAACGTTGTTACTTTTTTTTAATTTTTCTTGTCCAGGATGTCATGGACTTCATCCAAAAGTCTTCAAATTACCCTAACTCTAAGTTAGCTATCATATTTCGGAATTGACATTTTGTTCCCATGACAAAACTTTTATGCTCATTCACTTTCCTTAATTTACATTCACTTTTCGTTCGGTAAAGAACAAATTTCTAAAATAAAAAAATACTAGGTATACGAATAAGATTTTCAATTTCTTAATTGTGGTAAAACAACCATCACAAAATAATAAAGGTCCTTAACTGGAGGCACTTACCAAATTAAATTGGAAAAGTTGACATAACACTAGCGTTTTGAGACCATCAACACTGAAAAGTATTGAACCCAAATTCTATATGAAGATCCTAATTAAGAAGACCGTACGATTGTAAATCTTTTAAGAGGAATAAAAAAAACCCGGACTAATAACTATAATCGACATCCAACCAACCTAAAGCTGCAATACATAAAACTCCATAAAAATCAAATAATAATAATAAAACAAATGGTCTTTGAACCATAAAATATTTTAATATAAACAAAACAAAAAATGTCGAACAACCACTTAAGTTTTGCATCTGTGCAGTTTCCACCATTCATTTCTAAACATTTGTTTAATTTAATTTAATTAGAACGAAAAAAAGACGAAATTAATTTTATCACCAAAAATAACAAATTCCATGTTTTCATCTAATTAAAAGATCGTTTAATAATATTTGTCATTCCATCGACGAATCCTTTTAAATGTACATATATTAATTTGAAACGCAGGACTCTCCCTTATTTCATAAGATCCCTAAATGATTTATGTTTTGTAAGAAAGAAAGAAACAAAAAATGATAATAATAATGAGAACAACAACAAAACAGCAACCCTCGATTCTCGAACCAAGATCCTTAGTATACTATTTTGAAGAACAAACAAAAAGAATGAATAAATATAAATTCATTGACTTGGAGTTTATAGCTGTTATACCGCCGTATGGCAAGCAATTTTTGTTTATTTTTTGTCTAATCAAAACTAATAATAGTTAGAAAGACTAAAATAGGAGGATTTAGTTTCATTGTGTGAAAATAATACGAGTACACTAGAAATAGATCAAATATTTTTTTGTGATAAGATTGATAGATGCATGTGGAGGGTTTGGGAAAATGTTAGTCAATATGATTATTATTTTAATTTTGATTATTACAATGGAATTAAGATGATAAAATAGTTAGGTGTTTTTGATGGTGGAATGGGTGAAAATTTAGGAGATTTGTGTTACAATTACTATTTTTAGTTTATTGTCATGGTTATTAGTTATAATTTGGGTTTAATTGTTATATGAGATGAATTTGTTGATATTATGTAAACTTTTGTTATGATTATACGACAAAGTTTATTTCTTGTATCTAGGGAACTATTAATGTAAACAGAGTATTAAAGTTTTGTTCAACTGATATAGTTCTGTGATATTTGCCTTTTTTACACACAAACCTTGCTTACTATTTTAAACAATTAAAAGACTGAAAGAGAAAAAGGAATTCACTTTACCGGACAATTAACCATTAACTTGCCTTCAACCGTAATAGAGAAACTCGCTGAGGGTCTGAGGGAAAATCTTGCAATGCTGGCTTGATATAGGTCTCCATAACCGACTCTAAGTATTTGAAGTGTTCTACGAAACTGAGGAAAGGGTATTGACATTAAACAAACTGGTGTCCGTCTGCAGAGGACCTGTTTATTTAAAACTTCGAGTTCAGATAAGCAACTTTGAACTTGATATAAAATTTTGTAATAAGAACCAAAACATCCTAAATTCTGGTTTATCACTACCGATTAAAAAATGCTTTTTTACTTTATACATCTAACGAAAAACTATCCAAAACTAAAACCAATTACACTATTTCTGTTCTTTTTTAAAAACTATATATATGGAACTATTCCAGCAGACCGCTCTGATACTTCGGAACGGAAAATGCATTTTTCCGACTATCATTATGTAAGGCCTCAGGACAGAATACGGGTTTCCCTACTGCTGATAGGGACTGGATGAGGCACTCTGAACAGGCCCTGATCAGTAATGTAAGGCCTTAAACTATTCAAACCAGATCGGGCAGCCCTAATACAACCGGACCAGGAGGTAGTCAGTTCAAATAGTACAATTACTACTACATTTAAGCACAAGTTTTGTAAATACATCATTTTCCTAATGTCCGAAAAATTAGTTTGAAAAATATTCTATGTTTATACTTACCTATACGTAGTTATAACGCATTGAATCGATAACTAAGACATATGTGAAATTTCGCAAAATATGTATCTCTAAAATGTTTAATACTCTAGTGAATTTTAACTAAATGAAATTTATTCAAATAAAAGAGGGCTTAGAGCAGGACAAATAGGGCATACCTTAATTGGAAAATCATTTATGGTTCTGATCGAGCTCTAGTCCGGCTTTTACTACTAGGGATGAGATATGTCGTCGCAGTTAGGGCCGGATCCGGACAAATAGGATGTGCCGTATTAGGGAAATCAGTTATGATTTCTGATAGGAGCCGGAAGAAAACACCCTATTAAGACTTATCTTACTACACCCTGATCCGGCCCGGATCATAAAAGGGCATGTCTAAACAAAATTCTAGTCGGGTATATCTAATACAAATGTATGTATTGTAACGTTTCTTAGCCGAGTTACAATTATTTAGTTCGATCACTAATTCAGGAAATTTAAAACACAATGGATTTTCTAAACGTTATAATTTTATTCGTTCAAGATTTTACAATAAAAATATTTCTCCTATTACTATTTCCTTTAATTCTTCTTGTACTAACAATATTTCACCACTTATAATTCTTTTTCTCTCTACTTATAACACTGTTAATTTTAACTCGCCTATATCACTGCTAAATTTTATAATTTTCCTATCGCTGACATATTTATACTAATCTTATCCTCTAACGATACCTCTTATATATATACTACATAAAATAACCTCGATATCTCAACAATATTCTAGACAAAACACACCCTTTTTATCCTTCCTTTATCAACATAAACATAATAAGACGATCTTCAAATATTGGCACCTACGTGTGAAATCTACTTTTTAGTTTATTGATTTACACCTATTCTCTAATAGATTTACTTTACTTTACGTTTACTTTGGTTACGTTGAATTGGTTTTATTGATTTTTATATTTCTTTTGTAGAACTATTTTCTCTAACGAGTATTTTCTCGAAAGATGTTCTATTGTGTTGTGTTCTATCGTCTTTCATAATCATCACATTCTCCCCCACTTATTTCATCGTCCCGAATAGAATCTAAATCTCCTCCTCTGTAGGGTGTTAATCTTTCTCGCTCGTTGACTTTTCTTTATTCGATAAACGACATCGTTTAATTTTGTTATTATGGTATAAGGTCCTTCCCAAGATGTTTGTAAATTTGGAGATAATTCTTTTCTCCGCTGTGGATTGTGTAGCCACACTAGTTGTCCTTCCTCAAATCCTTTCTTGTCTGCGCGAATGTCATACCGAGCCTTCATTCGATCACTGGATATCTGTGGTTTCTGTCTGACAAGCGTGTGTACCTCTTCAAGTTCTTTTTGAAGTTTATTTACATAACCTTAGACACATATTGTTGACGATGGAATAATCCCAAACTTCAGATCACCAGGTAGCCTTAAATCATTTCCAAAAATAGTTGTACCTAGCGTTGTTTTGGTTGTATCATGCACTCCTGATCTATAAGCCATCAAGAATAACGGAATATCACGGTCCAAAATACGTTGATTCTTGTTTACTACTTCTGCTAGATATTTCTCCAGAGTAGCATTAAATCTTTCCACCATGCCATCTGATTGGGGATGTGAAGCAGTTGTTCTAGATTTATTAATTCCAAGCATCTGACAGATTTCTTGAAATATGGTAGATTCAAAATTTCTTACTTGATCTGTGTGAATCTCCATCGGTACTCCGTAGCGACTTATCCAATTGCTACCTACTGCTTCAGCGATGGTTGTTGCTTCTTGGTTTGGTATTGCACACACTTCTGGCCACTTGCTAAAATAATCCATTATGACTAGCACATGTTTGTTGTTGTTATCAGAAGTCGGACCATTTCCGGCTACATCCATTGCAATTCTCTCGAATGGTGCTCCTACGTTATACTGCCTCATGTTACCACGACTTCTCCGTGCGGGTTCCTTTGCAGCCGCACATTGATCGCATGCTTGACACCATTCCACTACCGATTGACGTCCTCCTGACCAATAAATTCTACGCCGTACTTTAGCAAGGGTTTTGTTAATACCCAGGTGACCGCCACTGGTTCCTTCATGATATTCCTTTAATACTTGAGGTATTCTTATTTTGGGAACTACTACCTTTGATTCTTTAACTGATCCGTCAGGACTTTCCCAAATTTTTTTCAAGCATCCATTTTCAATACAGAGGCTGTCCCATTGGGCCCAATATGCCTTCAATGTTTGACTTTTGTCTGCAATTTCACGCCAAATAGGTTTTTTTCCTTTTCCTTGAACTTGATTATCGGTGCCAAGCTATGATCTTCCAGTTGCTACTTCCTTACTACTTCAGGTGTTCAGTCTTCACTAGGAAGCACTTGCAGAAACCTGACATCAATAATGTTTTCCTTACTCTCTACCCGATTACAGTGCTTGCATTCCACTTGACATGGTCTTCTTGACAATGCATCAGCATTTCCATGTGCACTTTCTCTTTGATGTTCAATGTCAAAATCATAAGCCTGTAAGCGTTCAATCCATCGTGCTACTTGTCCTTCCGGGTTCTTAAATTGTAGTAGCCACCTCAATGCTCCATGATTTGATTAATTCTCAAATGGAATTTTTGGCCGTACAAATATTTGTGAAAATGTTTTACACATTCCACTATAGCCAGCAATTCTTTACGGGCTACACAATAATTCCTTTCTGGCTTGGACAGTATTTTTGAGTAATAAGCTATTACTTTTTCTTGCCCATCAATTTCTTGAGATAACACTCCTCCTATACCATCATTGCTGGCATCAGTGTCTAATATGAATTTAAAATTTGGTATAGGGTAAGCCAGAACTGGTGCAGTACGCAATCTTTTTCGAAGCTCCACAAATGCATCTTCTTGCTTTTTGGTCCATTCATAAGCTTTATCCTTCCTCGTGAGCTCATTTAGACTCCTAGCAACATTGGCAAATCCTGTTACAAAACGTCGGTAGTAAGTGCACAATCCCAGAAAACTGCGAAGCTCATGTAAATTCTTGGGTCTTGCCCATTTTTTTTCTGCTGTGATCTCATCAGCATCTGTATGTATTCCATTTGTTGTTACTTTGTGCCCCAAGTATTTTACTTCCTCTCTGAATAGTGTACATTTCTTTGAACTCAATTTAAGTCCTGCTGCTTGGATTCGCTCGAAGACTTCTTCTAAATTCTTCAAATGATCATCGAAATCCTTACCCATTACAATGATGTCGTCCAAGTACACAAGTCACTTTCTCCAATGTAATCCTTTCGGCACACGTTCCATTAAACGTTCAAATGTTGCGGGAGTATTACATAGGCAGAATGGCATAACGTTAAACTACCATAGCCCACACCCACACTAAACGCTGTCTTTTCTCGATCCTCTTCTTGGACTTCTACCTGCCAATAACCACTTTGCAGATCTAATGTTGAGAATAATTTGGCACCTGATAATGTGTCCAAGGTATCATCAATTCAAGCATTTAGTTTTCTGTAGTCGACGCAGAATCTCCTTCTTTCCAACTAAACCCACTCCATGGACTATCTGATTGCTCGATAACACCAGCCATTTTCATATCATTTTACCATTCTATCAGCTTCTTGCCGTTTTGCTAATGGTAATCTTCTTGGTGCTTGGCGAATCGGCATCTCTGCTCCCGTGTCAATTTTATGTTTAACCAGATTAGTTCTTCCGTTGTCTGCTGATGTGCTGCAGAAGATGGACGAATTACATTCGAGCAACTGCTCGGCTTCTTTCTTTTGTTCTTTTGTAAGCTCTGTTGTCCACTTCTGTAGTAGATTTTGTATTTCTTTCTTCTGCGTTTGATTTTCGACTTTCATTTCTGTGTGCTGTTGTTCGCATTTCACAATGGTAGTTACTTCTTCACATTTACCGACGATTGTTCCTTTCTTGAGGGTTTTTGTTTTGTCTGACAGATTTAGTGTTCTTATCGGTATTCTTAAGTTTTTATCTGGTACACCTAATGTTTTCCCTATAATGATCCCTTGATTTTGTAGACCATTTTCATTGGCTTCTACAACCCACAACCTTGGTGACCCAGAATCTCCCTCCAATCTTCACCAGACGATTGTTTCGGTATTAAGTGGCAGCTTTTCGCGATGTTCCAATATTATTTGCCTCATACTTGATTCTGCACCATTCATCTGAAGAGCCAACTCTACGTTATCATACTTGAGTACTCCATTTCTAGCATCTATTACAAATCCATTCGGCCTCATGAAGTCCATGCCCAAAATTACTTCATCAACGTTGTCTGCCACTAGAACTTCATGCTGAAAGTGCGTATTTCCTATTTTTATATTAGCAATTTTGCTTCTTCTGATAGTTGCACTTTCCCCTGTTTCTGTTTGTCTTCGATATTTTTCTGCTGGTTGTAATTCCCCTTTTAGTAAATCTGTACGGACTATTGTGCGAGTTGCTCCAGTATCTAGTGTAATGGTATGTTGTTGGTGATGTTAATTTTCTTCGTTTTCGTCTGGCCTCTCTGCATTCTCGAGATATGTGACCGATACATCGATATATCGATATTTATCGATATATCGATATATCGGTTTTATCGATATATCGGTTTTATCGATATTTTTTTATATCGATATTTTCGATAATTTTTTATATATCGTCCGGCCCTACTCAGGGGACTCTGAAATGCCCCACTTGTAGAAAGAATCAGCACAACGTCCATGATTCTTTCTTATTCGGTTTAATGTAGTCCAGGTATGACGTGGCAAATCGAAACCAGGTTGGGTAGAAGTCGGGTTACAATTCCCTTTAATTTTTCTTGTACTAACAATATTTCATCACTTATAATTCTTTTTCTTTCTACTTATAACACTGTTAATTTTAACTCGCCTATTTCACTGCTAAATTTTATACTTTATCTAAAGCTGATAAATTTATACTAATCTTATCCTCTAACGACACCTCTTAAGCCAGCTTCAGACCTACAATCAATTTGTCAATCAATTCGAAAACGAAAATAAACTAAATAAAATTTAGTGTAAAAATCCCCTAAATTTTATTTCGTTTATTTTCGTTTTCAATTGATTGACAAATTGATTGTAGGTCTGTAGCTTGCTTTATATATACTACATGAAATAGCCTCGATATCTCGACAATATTCTAGACAAAACACACCCGTTTTTACTTTCTTTTATCAACATAAACATAATAAGACGATCTTTAAATATTGACACCTAGGTGTGAAATCTACTTTTTTTTATTTGTTGATTTATACCTATTCTCTAATAGATTTACTTTACTTTACGTTTACTTTGGTTACGTTGATTTGGTTTTATTGATTTCTCGAAAGATGTTCTATTGTGTTGTGTTCTATCGTCTTCCATAATCGTCACAATATCTTCAGCGTGACGTAAAATCATGAGATTTTACCAATTTATAGATCATCCAACGCGTTGACGTAATTTTTACTGCTGGGCAAGCATAACACGTCATACTTAAATCAATTCAAATATATATAGCTTTAGCGTGACGGCGATGGGAACTAATGAGATTTTACCCATGCATAGATCATCTTACATGCCTACGTAATTTCCACTGCTGGTCGACCGCAACACGTCATATTTATATCGAATATAAATACACATAGACAGAGCGTGACGATGACGCAAATACATAAAATTCCCTCTTGCATAGATCATCCAACGCCCCTACGTAGTTTTCACTACTAGCCAAGCACATCACGTCATACTTATAGCCCATACAAATATATATAACTACAGCGTGACGGTGACGCAAATACATACAATTTTCCTTATCATAAATAAATATACGAAATAAAGTAGAAAAAAAAAACAAATCAAATATAACAAAAACAATCTATTTTTGTTTTTCTTACAGATATAACAAAAGCTTTACTAAACCACACTTACCCATGTTATAAACCGAAAAAAACATCACATTCATTAAAAAGAAATAACAAATGATTACAATTTATCTCACTCTCTTTTAATATTTGTTTTTAGGAAATATAGCTACAGCGTGACGGTAACGCAAAAACATAAAATTTTCTCAATGCAGAATCGCCCAATGAACCGCACCACCTTACGAAGTTTTGATTTAAAAAAAATCAGTTATAATACCATTACTAATGCTATTAAAATACATGCATCGTACTCATTAGGGTTTAATAACAATATTTAATATTAGTTTATTTTATTTATTTTTTATGGATCCGGGTGTCTAATCTAGCCCTGATCTGGTGTGGATAGTTTAAGTCGTTATATTCCTGATAAGGGTCTATTTTGCATTTTGCATAAATGGTAGAGAAATCTGGATTCTGCCCCTATCTAGGTCCTAACATAATATTAATCGAGTGTAAATTGTTTAACTCATTCACATTCAATATTCGGTTGCTGAGCCATCTTGTTCTGATAACTTTTCAACTCTTAGAATAAATCTACTTTAAAAAATATTTATCCGTTATCGACCTATATTTGTCCGAGTGACTGAATTTGAGGGCAGAAGCGCAAATCGAGATGCAACTTATAGTTGATCTATGTTTTTACGCATAAAGCCTAAGAAGAAGATCAATTCCAATAACTTATCTTAATTTAAGGAATAATGTTTCGCATGATGAAGGTTTATTTGAAATGGAGTTGATGGTTGCTATTGCATGTCTCATATACTTGTCTTGCATATATTTTCAGACTAAAATTATGAATCTAAACAATAAGTTTGAACTCATTAACCCTTACCACTACACACACTGAAAGAAAAAATTCGGTCACTACAACGAATTTGGTGCCAACCGAATTTTTCAGGCAACAATAACCTGAAATTCGGTTCTCTTATTTTCATAAACCAAATTTGAAAACACACCAACCGAATTGAAAACACAAAAAAAAAATGATCAAATTTTTCTTTCAGTGCAATATATAAGCAAAAATGCATGGCCACAAATATTATGATTTTGGTAGGAAACTGCAGGATACGAACTTCAGTGGTTAAAATTTTTTGATGATATAAATTGTTCGAAAAAATAATGAACAATTAGAATTTTAATCGGACTAAAAATCTTTAAAATTAAATATCTCAAGAACACGAATTAACGCCTTTTTTGTAAATTTGATATATTTTAAAGTAAGGTAATGGCTATATTTTAAAAAAAAAAAGTTAAAATTTAATTGGATTTAAAATTTTTTGTTAATGGAAGTTGTTTGAAAAAATGAAGAAAAATTCGAATTTCAGTCGTACTAAAAATCTTTAAAATTAAATATCTCAAGAACAAAAATTATAGCCTCATTGTAAATTTGATATATTTTAAAGTAAAGATAAAACTATTTTCAGAAAAAAAATTAATTAAATTCCAATTGATCTTCGACCCTAGCGCCATCTTTAAAAAAGTTTTTTTAATATTTTTATTTAAAAATTAATTATAAAAACAATTAATTAATTTTTTTTCAAACGACTAACTAATCATCTATCAAACAAAAAAAAAGTTAGACAAAATCGGTATAGCCGTTCTTGAGCAATTTAATTTCAAAGTTACATCAGATTGGCAGAATTTTCATTTTTCATGCATGTTGGGGTGCCCCTATGCTCAAACTGTGCACTTTAAAAAAATATTAAAATAAGTTGTATTTTTTATTTTGTCCATACTACTTATATGCCAAGTTTCAGGAAAATCAAAAATGGTCAAGGTTTCACAACTCTGTCTAGAACACGTTTTTTATCTATACAGAAATTTAAATGCGTGTTGTAACTGAGCAAATTATGGTTAAAAAATTGCCAATAAATATTGGCTCGCTAAAGTTTAGTTTCAGCCACTGGTCAAACGGCTATTCAAATTTAGTTTAAGAGGAGTTTATGTTTATAATACCGAACAATGGTTGTTTAGTGCATTTTTAATAATTTTGGATTCGTGAAAAATTTGAAATTGAAAATGACTTTGTTAATCCTAGATAACTTTTGAACCTTTAATCGTAAAAAAAACCAGTCAAAAGAAAAACATATTTATAACTTAGTCATTTGCCAACTAAATACATATAAATCCTCAAATAAACCAAACAATATTGTTCTTTTGCTTCCGATTACTGAATACATAAAAGTAAAAAACTAATGTACAAATCGGAAATGACAGGGAACAAAAAGCAAATGCACGTGTACAAAATTTATCCTTTCAGCTATTTTATTTACTTTTTATTTTAACTTCCCTTTTCTTAATACGTTTTGATTCATTTATTATTATTACAATCGATTTCAAGATAACACAATCTCCTTTTTAATATCGTGTCATGGTTATTTCTTTTAATACATTTATATATTCTTATTAAACATTTTTTGTTTTTCTTAAATCCGGTCACGTGATCAAAACAATATATTTTAATTCACCGGAAACTTTACATAAACTTATTTTGTATGTACATATATACGAACAGAAGTTGAAAACTAGTTACACTTTCATGAGAGACTTATTAGTTTATATTTACTATGAGATAAAAGCACGTAATATGAATCACTTTTCATCCGACCTTCACCTTTATTACATATTTTAGTTTTGCTCTTAATCGAGAATGGGGAAATTTAATGGAGAAAAGCACAAAAGAAAAATGAAACTTTACAAAATGGTGGTAGAAAATTATTATTCTGGTTGCCTTGGTGAATTTCATGAAAATTATGTAATAAAAAGATCAATAAGTTAAAGGAGGTTGAGGTTTTGATGTTTTTGTAACAAATATTAATATATTTTGAAATAAATCTATTCTATAAATTTAAAATAAAGTCGTAAAAATTAAAGTAACGAAATATAGAACCAATAGAAAAACAACAAAAAAAATCAAAATATTTTAAAGATAAAAAAATAAAAAAATGTAGATTGGAATGTAGGTAGGAGTCACTTAAACTGTTATGACAATTATGTCAATCGAAATGGATACAAAACTTGTGTTTTAGCTTTAAAGTGTACAGTTGTCGTTATTAATAATTTAATGGTTTTTTTGCGGTTGTTATAATTGTTTTTTGTTTCGTCTGAAAGTAAATCATTAGAATTGTACAATTTTTGACGTTTTTCCTCAATGAAATTAATCATATGAGATGTATGGTTTGTTAAGACTAATGGTTTTACATGATGAATTAGGTAATGGCAGTTGGCTAATATTATAGTTACAATTTTAATTAACTTACACGAAAAAATAAATCAACCTGACTGGTTGTGTTATGTTAATAATTGTGTGTCGACGCATGGAGGGATCAGTTTTTATTAATTTGTAGCTTGTTTTTTTTTATTTTTGATCTACGAGTGTAAAACCACCACTTAGATCAGTCCCTGTTATTGGCATAAATGAGTTAACGTGAGATATCACATACCGAAGGCAAGAGGATTGAGATATCAGTAGCCAAGGTGATATCTTAAGGGTGTTGGCGATGAGCTGTGTTCGGCACTGCTGGCAATGTTGGCACGCTATTGCTTGTTTGAAGAAACGAAATTTAAATAACTATCTGGTTTTTAATCATTGAGAAAGACAGTGAGTCATATGATCGAGGAATCCGCCGCTAGCTGGATTATTGGTAACCCGGTTTTTGTTTTGCTCCTGCAAATTTTTGAAAACATTTTAGCACTTGTTTTATACGCACGTTAATATAAATTTTAAAAAATAAAAGATTTAATTTTATTTCTATGATCACTCTATATATTTAGTCTTTTTTACGCGAAGAGCCTACGGCAAAAAGTTTAAAAGAAAAATCATTATCCTGCACTGAAAAAAAAAATTGTTCTATATCTAATCGAAATGGAGTTGTCTCAATCTCGCAATGGAGCAAATATTGCCAATCGAACTCTGAAATGATTCAACAGCTGTACATGTATAGAACGATGTAGTTGAGACAACCACACGTAATGCTTATATGTGAAAATTAAATATGGTTTAAATAATTTTAAATACTTCAGTTTTAAAATGATAAATTAATGCTAAAGTAAATGATAGTAAATTTTTTTTTATGAAAATAGTTAATAAACTTTATTCAACCACTGTGATAGTACATGTAACAATTTATATTTTAAATAAACCTCATACTTTGTCACCAAAATGTTTAGGTGTAGTTGTCCCAATATACGTGAAATTATTTGCAGTATTTTTTCTTTGTTTGAATAATTAACTTCGAGATGAGGCTGTCATTACTTTAATTTTTTTTCAGTGTATATACTTACTCCTCACTTGCTACCTCACTGAAATTTCTGGATATATTTGAGACTTATATATAATTTAAGAAACCTTTGATCGGACTTGAGAACTTTGTTTGTTACTACTACTACTGTTTGTTTGTTACTACTACTGTTTGATCTAAAACTTTAATTTAATTGGTGAAAAATTATTCGCTGTCTTACCCAACATGTAACCTTATTCTGATTTTTGTAAAAAAAAGAGTACATCTTCAGTAAAGACTACAGAATGCTTATGACATTTTATTTTTATTAATAAAAGATAATAATTTTGAATATCATCAATTTAATAATAAATAATTTAATAATAAATAATTTTAATAATTATTATAAAGCAGTGGCGTAGCGACATACGGGTTTGTTCGGGTTCAAACCCCCCCCCCCCCCCCCCCCATTGAAATTTTAAAATTTCTGTAATCTAGAAGAATTGCTCTAATATTCTAATATTAAGATTTTTTTCCTGGTATCTTACGAATGAATTGAACAGTTGCTTTCTTTTCGTTCCTCAGAACCCCCTCCTTCTCTCTTCCTGTTAGACCTGACGCCGAGGGGGGTTTTGGGGGTTGTGACACCCTCCCAAGAATTTTCTCATTCGGCAAATTCGGCATTTTTACGAAAAAAATTTTCCAATTCGGCAATTTTACGATTTTATTAAAGTTAAGTTAAGTTTATTAGTTATTTAAGCAAACATGTAAATTTTCGCAGCGATTCCCACTTTTTGCTCAGTACAACTTATTTATTTTCTTTGTCATTCGACAAATTACGATTTTAAAATCTTTACAGCAATTCGACTTAAAATAGCCGAAGCAGAAAAATCTCATTCATCCAGATCTCGGCTACTAATACATTTTTAAATAAAATCAATAATTTATATAAATAAATTATTGTAATTATAATCAATGGAACAAACTTTTTTGGTATATATTTATTATTATGTTTCGAATGTAAACATTCATCGTCAGATTACCAAAATCAGTGGCGTAGCGACATACGGGTTTATTCGGGTTTAAACCCCCCCATTGAAATTTTAAAGTTTCTGTCTTCTAGAAGAATTGCTCTAATATTCTAATATTAAGATTTTTTCCCTGGAATCTTACGAATGAATTGAACAGTTGCTTTCTTTTCGTTCCACAGAACCCCATCCTCCACTATGTTGTCATAGTGATAGCACACATACTCACTAGCACACATACTCAAAAAGTTGACTGCCAGTTGCATGCCACGATGCGTACTATAAGTAGTACTATCAGAACCACCCGTTAACCTTGGCCCTGTGTTAAGCAATATCGCTCCACCTGCACTCAGACGATCGCATGCTCTCATGCGTGAACATAAAAAGGTAACCAACAACATCACGTAACCCTTGCACGAAGATAACGGTGACCACACTCGTTGTCGATTGAAGTCAAGAAAGCCTCCACATAAAACTGCCAGCAGCCTGCTGGCAACTAATTTTAATATCTTGGATGTCTGGGACACCTTCTGGCATCATCAATACAACTGGCCTTTCTATTACTAACACGACTTCTACCCAACCTGGTTTCGATCTGCCACGTCATACCTGGACTACACTAAACCGAATAAGAACGAATCATGGACGTTGTGCTGATTCTTTCTACATGTGGGGCATTTCAGAGTCCCCTGAGTGTGACTGCGGCGCTCCACAATAAACCATAAAACACATTGCAACTGTGTGTCCAATTCGACGGTACAATGGCGACATCTCAGACATCCATTTGGCAACTCCCGATGTAGTAGCATGGATAGACTCACTCGATGTAAACATCTAATATTCGAATTTACTGCCCAATGTTCAAATATTTTACTTTTTACTTTTTTACTAAAAGACGCGCAATCAAATTGAATGTAAGTTCATTTAATGTGTATCCATACTTTGTTTTAGGTAGATTTCATAGAAGAGTCTACCTATTTTAAGTTTAATTTTTAATGTGTCACAAAAAAACCATACGCTAAATAAAAAAAAATAGTGAAACAATAATTTGGAAAAAATAACAAATATTATGTCAAAGGTAACTTGTTCCACATATTTTTATTTCAAAATTTATGCAAATTTGTAATTTCAATTTAGAACAAACATTTTTTTTTAAATATTTTACTTGCGGCGAATAAAAAATATTATATGATGCACGGACATAAGCTATTTTGGACTTAATGTGGATGCAACTCCACATACGACCAAAATCTTTAGCTTTACGTCCTAGCATCATAATGTACTATTCTGGCGTCGTTTATTTATGCCCACTGGTCTACTATTTTGTCTACTATTCTTTCTTTATGAGTACATCTGTAGCCCTATTCCTGTTCATCGTGAAATAGGATTTGAGAAATAAATTACAGCAATTTTTTCATAACCAGCATTCCGTGCCGGAAATAACAAATAACAATTTCGTAGATCGAACAATAGATAAAATCGGACAAAACAAAGTGTCCTGGAAGTTGTTCTAAATACAAAACAAAATTAATTGTGTTAGAATAGTTAAAATGATATCTAACGCCTTGATATTTTAAGGAATTTGATTAATCAAGAAAATAATTTTTCATCCCTTCCTAGACACAGGTTTGAGGCGAATCAATAGGTAAAGTGTCATTCAGTTTCAAATAAGTTTAAATTTCAAAATCACTAGCACAAAAATTTCTATTTAAAAATAAAGAAAATTATCATTTTTTAAAGTTAATAAAAAATTATTCGAAATTTGCTTTTTTAAAGTTAATTAAAAATTATTCAAAATTTGTTTTATGAAAGTTAATTAAATTATTCGATATTTTTGTTTTATATTGCACCAACTCTCACCAAAATATTTTATAAATCCTATAAATCTGGTATTTTTCCATCCTGCTGGAAGTTGGCCAATGTCCAGCCTGTCCCAAAAAGGAACGAAATGTGATATTTCAAATTACAGACTAATAACCTTACTTATATTAATTCACATATATCCAAATTTTTGGAGGACAACCATTTGATATCATGACAACAAAAACGCTTTTAGAAACAAAAGATCAACAACCGATCTATTGAACTATGTAGCACATCTTTGGAATAGCATACTTGACAAAGGTGGTGAAAAGTACGTAATCGCATTAGACATCTCAACAGCATTTGATCGAATCTGGCATGCCAACTTGATCAACAAGCTCGTTGCGTACGGTTTTTATCCCGCAGTTTTGAAGTTGATTCAAAATTTTCTGTCTAACCGATACATCTCGGTATCTATAGATGGCTTTATTTCTGAGTCCAAATTAATTAACGCTGATGTACCCAAGGCTCAGTTTTATCTCCCACTTTATTTTTAATTTATATCAACGAACTGTTGCAAATCACCAATAACCCAATAAATAGTTTTGCAGATGATAGTACACTGCACAAGTCATTCGTCCCCCTATCTTCAAAGGATAAAATGCATGAAGAAATAAATCCCGCCCGGAGAGACGCTGCCATAAATGTAAACGAGGGCCTGAAAAAAGCCGCCGATTGGGGTGACAAAAATTTGGTCAATTTTAATTCCACCAAAACACAGCTATTGATTGTTTCCAGATCAAAGAACGAGTTTCCCAATGATATTTCAATTAATATGTGTAACGACAAAATAGACGAATGTAAAAACATTCGTTTATTGGGAGTCACCATTTCTAATGACTTACTCTGGAACGATCATATCATGGCCATGGCAAAGAGCGCATCAAGAAAACTCGGCCTCCTCAACAGATGTAAAAAATATTTTTCTCCGTATCAATTACTCCACATTTATAAGTCCTATATTCGTCCCTGCATGGAGTATTGTTGTCAAGTTTGGGGCGCTGCATTGGGCCTTTTGGACTCTGTTGAAAAGCGTGCTATACGAATTGTTGGTGATCGAAATTTAACATTAAATCTTGATTCCCTACAACATCGTCGCACTGTTGCTGATCTAGTTGTTTTTTATAAATATCGTCACCAGCAGTGCTCGGATGAAATTAGATCTATAATGCCTCAGACATCTTCTTTTCCTTGTTCAACTCGTCAATCTGTTTGTGCAAATAGTCAAACTGTCGGGATTACTCACTGCCCCAGTAACAAAATGCAAAGGTATTTCTTTGTGCGTACATCGTACAAATGGAATGCTTTGCCTGAATCAATAGTCTCGAGTGCCTTCAATCCACAAAGATTTAAATAAAACGTCCACCAACACCTCAAGATGCATGTTGTTGCGGGACCTATAAGGTCTTAAAAGGTATCTTTTTGTTGTTGTGACATATTTTGTAATTCCTACTACACAACACTTTTTACTAAAAAAAAAATATTGTAAAAATATTTTTGTTTTGAAATAAACATTATTCGATATTTGTTTTCTTAAAGTTAATTAAAAATAATTTAAAATAGTTAAAAAAAATCATGAATCTACATATTTTTTAAAAAATTATCAATTAAAAAAATTAAAATTAAGGAAACATTAAAATGAAGTATCTATTATTGTAATGAATTATTAATAAAACTAATTAATTGGTTTATTGGGTTAAACTATTAAGTCTTATAAAATAATCCTTGACCCCCCCCAATGGAAAATTCTGGCTACGCCACTGTTATAAAGCACAGGCAGTTGGGTTTAAACCATTTTTTATTAACATATTTTTTGTTATATTTATTGTGTCTTTTATTGGTATGTTAGAATACATGCTGGTTATACCAAACGATGCTAATTTTACGTTGTGAGGTATTATTATTGGTTCTATTCCATTGATTAATTCTGTGATTCGTGATTAATGATTAATTTTTGACTGAATAACTGTTATCAAATTTTATGTGATATTTCAATAATTTGTTTATGTACTTCGCTATTCTGTATGTTGGTGTTGTGGTGAAATTAATTAAACACAGAATTAATCAATAGAATAGAACTAATAATAATACCTCACAACGCAAAATTAGCATCGTTTGATGTAACCAACATGTATTCTAAAATACCAATAAAAGATACAATAAATATAACAAAAAATATGTTAATAAAAAATGGTTTAAACCCAACAGATACACAAGAAATAATAAATATAATAACCGAAATAACAAAACAAACTATTTCACACATAACAATGATTACACACACATAACCTATGGGAAGCCCACTATCTGGAACGCCGAAATATATCTCAACGATTTTGAAACAAAATATATACATACTAACTTAAATCCACACAAAAAAAAAATCATTTATTGGTATCGCTACGTTGATCATATAATTTTATTATTCAAAAGAACGAATAGACAGCTTAATCTATTACACCAATACATAAACAGCATAGAACTTTCGATTAAATTCACGTTAGAAAATGAAGAAAATAACACAATAATTTTTTGGATTTATCAAACAAAAATGGAGATTCAAAACACACATTCAAAATATTCCGAAACCCAACACAAACGGATCAAACAATAAATATTAAATCACATCATCCATACCAACATAAACTAGCTGCCTACAACCACATGATCAATAGATTGAACAATATACCAATGAATGCAGAAAATTATCAAGACGAGTTAAACAACATAAAATACATAGCCAGTAAAAACAGATATAAAAACGAAATAATTGACACATTAAATAGAAAACATAAAAATTTGCAAACCCTAACGAAATTGAAGAATGAAGAAAACTTAGCAGGCAAAAAATAGGTAGGCGTAACATACAAAAAACAACATTCAAAATAATACAAAAAACTTGAAAAAAATATAAAGTTTACAAAGTAAAGTATAAAGTTTACAAAAACAAAAATAAAATAGAAAATTACCTAAAAACCAGAAAAACCCAAACCTTAGACACAGGTATTTATAAACTTACCTGTGACGACTGCAGTAAATTTTATATAGGCCAGACGGGGCGGTCCAACACAAAAAGATTTACTGAGCACACCAATGAAATTAACAGAAGCGATCCAAAATCCAGATATGCCCAACATTTGAAAATAGAAAAACGCAAATACACCACTATCAACACAAATTTAACCATATTACAGGACAAAAGAAAAGGACAACATCTAGATAGATTGGAAGAAATAGAAATATATAAACATAAAAACAATTACAACATTTTAAATGATAAAATCAACACTAAAACTAACAAAATATATGACATAATAATAAAAAATAGCAATTGAAGTAGTATATAAGTTATAGTTTAAGCAAAAATTGTAATAATAATTTAAGAACTAAGGATGACGTAAGTCGAAATCGATATTCTATAAAATAAAAACTAAAATTCAAATTGTTACTATAAGGAAGATTATATTATTATTAATAAAATAAAAAATTAAAAATAAACAGTAAAAAGTATATTTTTAAATATTGCATTTTGATTCAAAAGTGACAAAAGCACACAAACAGTGAATAATATGGAAAACCATAATAACACATATAGTTTCTTGCTATTACCGTACATGCATAAACAGTTAAAGAAAAAGAATTAATATAGTAATTATATTGTAATAAACTTCATCCAGAATGGGTTAATTTTATTTACTCATTCATTAATTAAAAGTTAACTCCTTTTTCAATCTTTTACTTGTATTGCATAAATTAATGTAAATTAAATTTGTTATACAAATGTTTACATTAATGAATTAAAAGGAGTTACCTAATACATTTTGCATAAATTAAATTTGAGTTCGCTAATACAAATGCAAGTATGAATGAAAACAGGTGTGGCCTATTTCAGATGTACGGACTACGTAGTATTGATTTCTAGTGGATTATAGAAGTTTCGATTTATTTATTTTTCGATATAAATAAGCAAACAAAAATATCAGATAGTCAGTTTTACTTTTGCAATTAAAAGTGTTGTATAAATATTCGAAAGTATAAGGAATAATCGGTTGTACTTGAGCCTGGGTACTAATAGTGAAAGAATCTGAACTTTGGGAATAGTAAATACAGATTTTACGATTCCGAATATTATTGATTCAAATTGTGGAAAAGCGGTGAAGTTTATTGTACATAAATTGGAGACCCTGGAATTTATTGTAAGGAAAAACGGAAGCTGCTGTAATTTGGTTGATAAATAAAGTTTGGGATTTTGTTAACTAAAGATCTGTCTTTTTACTGTCGTATTTGCTCAATAATCCAAAAGAACCAACGAAGAGTCGTTACAGTGGTGTCAGAAGTGGGATTATTGAAACAATGGTCAAGACAGTAAATATTAGTGATCTCAGCCAGACCCAGCTGAAGGATGAGTTAAAGAAAAGGAATGCTCCAATCCATGGAACGAAGGCAGAACTTGCAGTCCGGCTGCGTAAAGTTTTAGAAGAAGCAGGTGAAAACACAGACGTCATAGAAATAGAGCAGGAAGAAGTTCCGGTTCAGAATGCCCCAGCAATTGATCCGATGATGGTGTTGATAAAAGAAATGATGGCCCGACAAGAGAAACTGGCAGCAGAACAAAAAGCCCGACAAGAGAAACTAGCAGCGGAACAGAAAGTAGATCAACAACAACAATTTGCTGATATGATGGCAAAGCAAGAAAGTTTACGTGAAGTAATCGAGTCACGTATATCCAGTGCGGAGGTTAAAATCAACAACATGGAAAGGGAGCTGCGGACAGTTACCGAAGAACAAGAGAAATTACGCAAACTTTCAAGTGAATTCCGCCAAGAAATAGCACAAGTGAAGTCAGGTAACATGATCAATCCATCAACTACTTCAGCCCCAGCTAGAGTAAAAACACCCGCATTTGATGGATCTACATCGTATCAGATATTTAAGATGCAATTTGAGATAGCAACAACTGGGGTTGATCACCAGCAAAAAGCAAACGCGCTCATATTGGCATTGAAGGGACCTGCGGCTGAAATTTTGCAGACACTATCAACGACAGAGCGTGATTACTGCAAGCTAATGGAGGCCTTAGAAGTAAGATATGGGGAAAGTCATATGCAAGCTCTCCATCGCATGCAGCTCAAAACACGAAAACAAGGAGTCAGCGAAACTTTGCAAGAATTAGAGGCTGACATTGTGAGACTGGTAAATCTGTCATATCCAAACTATAACGCGGAACACCGAGACGAACTGGCAGCTGATACATTTATCAATGCTCTTCGAGATGTACAAATGAGAAATCAGCTTTATCTAAGTGGAAAGAAATTACCTGCGGAAGTCTTAGCATTGGCCCTGCAAATGGAAGCCGGAAAAAGAGCGTATGGCTCAGATAGAGTACGTCAGATGGAAGTTGCTGAGGAACCACTGAAAGCAGCGCTTGATGAAGTGATCATGCGTGTCAAAAGTTTGGAAAATAAACCTGAACAAAATCAACGAAGTAGATCTAGCAGAGTAAGATGCTGGAACTGTGGGAAGTTGGGGCACATCCGAAGAGAATGTAAATGGGAGCCACACCCGGAAGACACAGGCCGCGTTCCGGATTCGGGAAACTAGATTGTGCCAGTTTTGGAGGGCGAAAGCTGGCTCAATTACAATGCCCTACATTGGTGGTATCACAAGTAAAAAGAGAAAATAGTAGTCTAGTCTTAGAGGCAACCGTTGGAAGCAAATCGTGCATGTTGACTTTGGACACAGGTGCTTCGAGATCGATAGTGCGTCCAGATGTGGTTTGTGATAGTCAGATCGATACAGCAAGACGATTCACCCTAAAAACAGCTACGGGTGAAACAGTTCTAGTTCATGGAGAAAGCGACCAAGAGGTTCACCTTGGAGGAAATTCATTTAGGCACCGATTTATTGTAGCAGATATAGAAGATGACTGCATAATTGGGCTTGACTTCATGAAAGAATACAATTTTATATTAGATCTGGGAAGCCATGTACTGAGATATGGAAACACAGAAATAGTGCTAAACGCCACCAACGACAATGCTGAGGTCCGTGTTATTAGTGATGGACCAACTGAGATCCCGGCAAAATCTGAGAAGATCATATGGACTAAGCTACTAAATAAAAGTAACCAAAATTCACCTGTGATGATTGAGCCAGCTAACAACGACTTTGGGGGAAACATTATGATTGGCCGAACGCTAGTTGCAGCAAAAGAGGGAGTAGTTCCAGTGCAACTGGTTAACTTCTCAAATAAACGAGTGGTCATCAATCATGGAGAAGATATCGCCAAATGCAGCACCATAAAAGAGATAATCAGCTGTGAAGAAGAGCAAAAGGTCTTCATGCAGAGAAACAATCCCGCATTAGTAGCAATACTTCAAGATCTTAGTAAAAGAATGAATCCAGCCGAATTCAAAGAAATCAAGAGGGTATTAACGAAGATGAGCAGCGTTTTCTCTACTGGAGATGAAGATGTTGGAAGAACAAACATCGTGCGACATAGGATCAACACTGGAAACGCTCATCCTATCAGACAGCCTCCTAGAAGACTACCACTGGCTAAACACGAGGAAGTGCAAGGAATGCTGGACAAAATGAAAAGTGATGGAGTCATCAGGCCATCTAAGAGTCCATGGAGCTCACCAGTGGTGCTAGTTAGAAAAAAAGATGGGTCAGCTCGTTTTTGTGTAGACTATCGAAGGCTCAATGAGGTAACCATTAAGGACAGCTATCCACTGCCACGAATTGATGACACACTGGATACACTATCAGGGGCCAAATGGTACAGCACATTAGATCTGAAGAGTGGCTACTGGCAAGTTGAAATGCATCCAGAAGATCGACGAAAGACAGCATTTTCTACTGGCAATGGGTTGTGGGAGTTCAATGTGATGCCGTTTGGTCTATGCAATGCCCCAGCAACATTTGAACGTCTAATGGAATGCGTGTTGCATGGTTTAACCTGGAAGGCCTGCCTAGTTTATCTTGATGACATCATTATAATGGGTCGCAACTTCGAAGAGCATCTAATGAACCTCGAAGAAGTACTCAGAAGAATAAGTAATGCCAACATGAAGTTGAATCCGGTAAAGTGCAATCTCTTCCACAAAGAAGTGAAGTACCTTGGACACATCATTACAGAACATGGAGTCAGAACCGATCCCGAGAAGATTGATGCTGTGAAAAATTGGCCAGTACCGAAGAATGTTCATGAGCTACGCAGTTTCCTTGGCTTATGCACCTATTATCGAAGATTCGTGGAGAATTTTGCAAATATCGCCAAGAGTCTACATAAATTGACAGAAGCAAATACCAAGTTTCTGTGGACAACCGAATGTAATGAGGCCTTCTGCAGTTTAAAAGAAAAACTATGCAACACCCCTATACTAGCCTATCCAGAATCCGGAAAGATGTTCATTCTGGACACAGACGCAAGCAATGTAGGAACTGGAGCTGTTTTGTCACAGAAAATTGGAGACGATGAGAAAGTGGTGGCATACTTCAGTAAAGTTCTGTCAAAGCCGGAGCGGAATTACTGTGTCACGAGGAAGGAGCTGTTAGCTATCATCAAGGCTGTGAAACATTTCCACAAGTATTTGTGTGGACAACCATTCCTGATTCGCACGGACCATGCTGCTCTAAAATGGTTATTACAATTCAAATTTCCTGAAGGACAAGCAGCAAGATGGATAGAGATCCTGCAGAACTACGACTTCAAAGTTGAACACCGCAAGGGAAGGATCCATGGTAACGCTGATGCCTTGTCTAGAAGACCCTGTATAGAGGAGTGCAAGTCATGTAGCAGAACTGAGGGAAATGAGGCAATGAAAGTGAAGCAAATCAAGTTCCAAACTCCTGAAGATTGGTGTACCGAGGCAATTAAAAGAGAGCAGCTAGAAGATCCAGCTATGGCTCCAATATTGAAATGGAAAACTGAGGGAAGGCGACCGGAGTGGAAAGAGGTCGCACCTTTAAGTACGGAGGTGAAATGCTACTGGGCGCAATGGGACTCACTATTTATGGACAACAGGATACTTAAAAGAAAATGGGAGTCCACTGATGGAAAGAAAGTGTTAGAACAACTGGTGTTGCCATCAAGTCGAGTGGAAGAGGTACTAGGAAAGCTGCATGGAAGTATTTCGGGAGGACACCTGGGAGTCAATAAAACCCTGGCTAAGGTAAGGGAGAGGTTTTATTGGGTAAGGTATCGAACCGACGTAGAGCAATGGTGTCGGCGATGTGATATTTGTGCGGCGAGCAAAGGACCAAAAACTAGAACTCGAGGAGAGATGCAACAGTACAATGTGGGTGCCCCAATGGAGAGAATTGCTATAGACATCGCGGGGCCATTTCCGGAAACGACAAAAGGTAACAAATACATCATGGTGGTCATTGATTGCTTTACAAAATGGCCGGAAGCTTATGCAATACCGAACCAGGAAGCAGTTACGGTCGCGGAAACATTAGTCAATGAATGGGTTTGCAGATATGGAACACCGCTCGAGTTGCATACCGACCAGGGAAGGAATTTTGAATCTCAACTGATGGAAGAGCTGTGCAGAACACTCGGCATTAGAAAAACACGAACTACACCTATGAACCCACAATCGGATGGCATGGTAGAACGATTCAACCGAACCATGGAAGAACATTTGTCAAAGGTAGTAGAAGCCAACCAAAGAAATTGGGACAAGGATCTTCCGTTATTCTTGATGGCCTATCGTAGCGCAGTGCACGATACGACAAGTGAAACGCCAGCGAATATCATGTTCGGAAGAGAACTACATCTTCCTAGTGACATCGAGTTTGGCATCCCTGGAGGTCTGGTATCCACGAAAACAGATTATGTGGGACAACTAAGGGAGAAGATGAATAAAATCCATCAGCAGGTTCGAGACCACATTAAGATTGCCAGTGACAAAATGAAAACCAGGTACGACATAAATGCAAATAGTGGCGGTTTTCAAGAAGGAGAATTGGTATGGCTATACAACCCCAGAAGAACTAAGGGAAGATCACCCAAGCTGCAGCCAGATTGGGAAGGCCCATATAAAATAATCAAACGAATTAATGATGTCATCTACCGCATACAAAAGGGACCCCGTACCAAGATGAAAGTGATACATCTGCAAAGGTTGGCACCGTACCAAGGTAACAGCACCAATGCGATCTCTGATATTGTTCAGGACGAACAAAACTAAATGGAGGGCAATGTAATAAACTTCATCCAGAATGGGTTAATTTTATTTACTCATTCATTAATTAAAAGTTAACTCCTTTTTCAATCTTTTACTTGTATTGCATAAATTAATGTAAATTAAATTTGTTATACAAATGTTTACATTAATGAATTAAAAGGAGTTACCTAATACATTTTGCATAAATTAAATTTGAGTTCGCTAATACAAATGCAAGTATGAATGAAAACAGGTGTGGCCTATTTCAGATGTACGGACTACGTAGTATTGATTTCTAGTGGATTATAGAAGTTTCGATTTATTTATTTTTCGATATAAATAAGCAAACAAAAATATCAGATAGTCAGTTTTACTTTTGCAATTAAAAGTGTTGTATAAATATTCGAAAGTATAAGGAATAATCGGTTGTACTTGAGCCTGGGTACTAATAGTGAAAGAATCTGAACTTTGGGAATAGTAAATACAGATTTTACGATTCCGAATATTATTGATTCAAATTGTGGAAAAGCGGTGAAGTTTATTGTACATAAATTGGAGACCCTGGAATTTATTGTAAGGAAAAACGGAAGCTGCTGTAATTTGGTTGATAAATAAAGTTTGGGATTTTGTTAACTAAAGATCTGTCTTTTTACTGTCGTATTTGCTCAATAATCCAAAAGAACCAACGAAGAGTCGTTACAATATTCAATGCAATGAATTATTTGTGATATTACATCACTCCGATGGAAGTTATCCCATCATGAATAATAAGACTGAATCTAACAAAATATGGTGTGCAATTTATGAAATTTTTTTGCTATCCAAACAATTGTCAATCGATCTAGTTTCGAACCGATAAGAACTTTTTATTACACTTTAAAAAAAAGTATGTCATTCTCATCAGGGCTAGCCGACTAGATACACTACGAAAAAAAAAGTTAACGATATATAAACCAAAATTAGTCTACTGCTCTAGCGAGGTATAAGAAAATAAAAAACTTTCATAAACATATATCTATTAGATTCAGGTTTAGTCAATTTATTTCTCTGGTTGATCACTATTGTTGTTATACTCTAACCAAGTTAGAATTGGATAACAAACTTGTATCGATGAGAAAAAGATGAGCATCTTCACTTCTGTCTATCGACACATTATCTACAATTAATTCAATGAATTATTTGTGATATTACATCGCTCTGATGGAGCTAGAGCAGGACACCAATTTTGGTTTATATAGCTTTAACTTTTTTTCCTCCTCGTGCTCCACGCTGGTTTACGCTTATAGTCTATTTCAACTTGGTAGCCAAATATTTCATTTCGAACCTTAGAGTATATATAAATATAGAGAGAACATAACTTTAAAATTGTATGAAGAGAGACATAAGAAATCGTGTTCACAAAAATGTCATATTCAATTTCTCATTTCGCCATTTGCATTTCTGTTTATTTACAACAACCAACTATTGTATTAAATTATAAATTAAAAACAATTAAATAATTTAAAACGAAACAAAAAGTACAATCTATTATTTTTAGTTGTGCTAATTTTTATAAAATGAATGAAAATAATTACGAGAGTATTTTACATTTATTGTGTTATTTCCAGTGATTTTATAATAGTGAATATTTTATTATTTTATAATGCCAATGTTCAAATATTTAAGTTATGTATACATCCTGAAAGTATATTATGAAAACTAGCTGGCGACCAACTTTTCATTATTGCGTAGTTTATTTTTAATAGATAAAAGATTAAAATTTATATGTTTGGTTAGAATCAAATCCTAATCTGTCATTTTTCTTATTTCTTTTTATATAGTAGCAGTGAGGGAGAAACTATTATTTTTTTGTGGTAGGTTTTTTTCTTATAGATTTAAAAGAAATTTGCAATAATTGTACAATTTTGAATCAAATGAAAAATTTTCGCACGTCTTTGGGAAGACAAACCGGTTTCTCTCTCAGAGAAATAAAGGAAAACAAACAAACAAAAAAACGATTTGACAGAAGATCAGTCACCATTAATATTAGTTATGGTGGTCGGTTGTTTCGAACTCTTGGCTGTGATACAAAAAAAAATGAACATGAACCAAAATCAAAATCACAATAACAACGGTACTTTTCAGCACCATAAGTCAAAAAATATTGGACCCTCAGTCCGTATTTTGCAATTAAACATTGAAGTCATAAGCAAGTCAAAAACTGAACAGAGTATTAAAAGACTTTGAAATCGACATTGTAATTCTGCAAGAAACGCATGCAGCAGATGAAGCGCAACTTACCTCTAGAGGAAACATTGTTGATTACAAATTAATTAGTGCTATTTACCATCAAACATATGAATCTGCCACGTATGTTAAGTTAGAAATCATGAACTGAACCAATGTACTTACACAGACGGACAACGATATACATCTTATTGTTGTTGATATATCAGACACGAAGATTGTAAACGTATACAAGCCTCAAAATACAAGATGGCCAGCTGCTACTCTTCCATTATTTCACCACCCAGTAATATATGCGGGTGACTTGAATATCCATCAAACCCAGTGGTCCTACTCAAACAACAATCCCAATGGCATACAACTGACGGACTGGATCAACAACATGTTCCTGGTATATGATGCGAAAGACATGAAAACCTTTAGATCTGCTAGATGGCAACGTGATTACAATCCCGACCTCTGTTTTTTGCAAAAAAAAAAACGAACAACGTAGCCCTATTCCAATATCTACGGCTGTCTTACAAGGTTTTCCACGCTCTCAACATCGTCCAGTAATTCTTGAGGTAGGAATCCAAATCCTACTCGTTAACTCTACTCCTCAACCTAGATGGAATTTTAACAAAACTGACTGGGATAAACTGGTCAACTGGTCATGGAACGAGATGATTGGAAGCTGGTGGCACAGATGGCAAAATCCCTCCATGGGATGTAAACGCCAGAGAGAGAGAGAGACTGGGATAAATATAGGTCGGAGTTGGATGCAGTGATACGCTGGATCCAACCTATTCCTAAAAACTACAATAGGTTCGTTGGAGCCATCACCTCAACTGCTAAGAAATGCATCCCAAGGGGCTTCCGTGAAGAATACATTCCTGGCTGGAGTAGAGAGAGCGATAAATTATATGAGGAGCACCTTTGTAGTGGTGAGGCAAACGTGGCTGATGACTTAATTTACTCACTGGACGCCACGAGAAAGCCAAAGTGGATTAGCGCTGTTGAAAACATTGATTTTCCCATTCAATCAGGGAAGCTTGGGGTCTCCTTCGGATGCTGGATGGCTCAAAATCAATTTCTCGTACTAACAATTAAATAAATCCAGAGGACATTGCGAATCATATCGTAAACATGTCTCGTTCTTCTATTAATCGCCTCCATAAGAGAACCATTAAACGTAAATTAAGAGAAATGAAGCGCAATTGCTAGTCTCAATCGAAGTATGCGAGCTCTTTTAGTAGCGAAGAACTAGATTCAGCTCTGTCCCAAACAAAACACGGAAAAGCAGCTAAGTACGATGGTATTTTTCCAGAATTTCTTAGAAATGCTAGAAAAAATGTAAAACAATGGCTGACTAAATTTTTCTCGAATATCCTGGAAACCGACAATCTTCCAAAACAATTTAAGACTACGAAAGTGGTAGTGATACTTAAGCCAGGTAAACCATCTAATGAACCAGGAAGCTATCGCACAATTGCACTTTTTAGCACCTGCAACAAATTGTTAGAACAACTCATACACAACCGTATTGCACCGATACAGAATGACCAGATCCCAGTCGAACAAGCTGGATTCCGTCCCAATCGCAGTTGCACTGATCAACTGCTCACTTTAACATCCTATATCGAAGCTGGGTATCAAAAACAATTAAAAACAGGCGCAGTATTCATCGACCTCACTGCAGCATATGACACGGTCTGGCGAATTGGGATTATATATAAGTTGTTCAATGAAATACCATGTAGCACCATCTCGCGTTTAATTTACACCATGCTGAGTAATCGTGTATTCAAAGTTTATATAAATAATTTCTGTGGTAGGCTCAAAATGCTTAACAATGGTTTGCCACAGGGTTCTGTCCTGGCGCCATTACTTTTTAATTTGTACATTCATGACATTTCTGACACAACATCAAAGAAATTTGATTACGCTGATGATTGGACTCTGACCACCCAAAATAAAGACATGGGTGTCTTGGAATATTTGCTCTCAACTGACCTGGCGATAATGAATGACTATTTTCGAACGTGGAGCTTATTTCCTAATCTAAGTAAAACCGAGAGCTCCTGTTTTCACTTAAACAACAACCTGGCAAAACACGAACTATCAGTGTTATTTAACGGCACTGTCATTAAATACAATCAACAACCAAAGTACCTGGGCATTACTCTCGATAGAACTCTTTCTTTTAAACTCCACCTAGAGAATAGGTCAAAAAAACTTAAAACGAGAAACAATATATTGCACAAACTGGCAGGCTCGAGATGGGGTGCTACTCTAACTACCTTCCACACAACTGCTCTAAGTCTGGTTTACTCAGTCGTTGAGTACGGCGCACCAGTCTGGCTGAATAGCACACATACTCAAAAAGTTGACTACCAGCTGCATACCACGATGCGTACTATAAGTGGTACTAAGGGTCTACTTCTTTACCTTGGCTCCCTGTATTGAGCAATATCGCTCCACCTGCACTCAGATGCTCACCCGCGCTCATGCGTTAACATAAAAAGGTAACCAACAACATCATGTTACCCTTGCACGAATATTACGGTGACCACACTAGTTGTCGATTGAAGTCAAGAAAGCCTCCACATAAAACTGCCAGCAACCTGCTGGCAACTAATTTTAATATCTTGGATGCTTGGGACACCTCCTGGCATCATTACATCACAACTGGGCTTTCTATTACTAACCCGGCTTCTACCCAACCTGGTTTCGATTTGCCACGTCATACCTGGACCACACTAAACTGAATAAGAACGAATCATGGACGTTGTGCCGATTCTTTCTACAAGTGGGGAATTTCAGAGTCCCCTCAATGTGACTGCGGAGCTGCAAAACAAACCATAAAACACATTGCAACTGTGTGTCCAATTCGTCGATACAATGGCGACATCTCAGACATCCATTTGGCAACTCCCGATGTAGTAGCATGGATAGACTCACTCGATGTAAACATCTAATGTTCAAATGGACTGCCTAATGTTCAAATATTTAACTTTTTATAACTAAAAGACGCACAATCAAACTGATTGTAAGCTCATTTAATGTGTATTCATGCTTTGTTTTAGATAGATTTCATTGAAAAAAGTTCAAGCGGCACGTATATCCGCTAGAAATAGGTAGATTTCGAGATCAGACAGTTTTGTGTGCCAGTAGAATCTGATGTATCAGATTAGTTTAAACAAAACAAACTAATTTCAAACAGACATCGAACAAATTTTAAAAAGAAAATTAGCTACCTACAAGCAAAATTATATCTATCCAATTTTGCAACAAACAAATATCAAATCTACCACAGAACATGTGTGTGACAATTTATGACGCCAACCTACTCTATATCATATGTCGTGCAATTGCTGCTAAATATCAAAATAGTTTATATCTAAGAAAAAAAAATTAATTTCTTCTATTCAAATCTTTTATTTTTTTGACTGTTATAAGGTTGACTGTTATAAGGTTTTTGGAAATTGTAGTTGGGGATTGTTGCAAACTTTTTTGTTGAAGCCAACAAGTCAAAAACCTCTAACTGCAGAGGTTTATATTTATAAGAAACGGATTGAAATGTTTCCACAAATTCTAAATTTATGAAGATTTTAAAAATATTAGTATCCAAACGGCCGTTATAACGGATTATAAAAACCACTATTTTTTCTAGTATAAAGCCTATAGTTCCTTAACCATGTGTCAGATTTTTCTGATTTACGAACTAGTCCAAGATATTAATAAAACACACATTTTTAAGAAAGGTTTTTTGATCTGGCTCTACAAATGCAACCGTGAGAGCGCTGGTTGATTAAAACGCATTTTGTGTTTTACAAGCTTTTTTGTTGGAGCCGCTCACTCAGAAACCTCCAACTGTAGAGGTCTTTTTTTTTAAAAAAACTGATTACAAAGGTTTTAAAGATTCTAAATTTATGAAGTTTTTAAAAATATTAGAATCCAAACGGCCGTTATAACGGATCTAAAAAACAGAGTTTTTTTCTAGTATAAAGCTTCTAGTTTCTTAACCATGTGTTGGATTGGGCTGATTTACGAACCTGTTCAAGATATTAATAAAACGCACATTTTTAGAAAAGGTTTTTTGATCTGGCCTTATAAATGCGACCGTAAGAGTGCCGGTTGTTTCAAAAAAAAATTTTTTTTTGCAAACTCTTTTGTTGGAGCCGCTCACTCAGGAACCTCTAACTTCAGAGGTCTATTTTTAAATTGATAAAAAAATTCCAAAACTTTCAAATTTGTTAAATTTTTTGAAATATTAGTATTAAATATTAGTAAACGGCCGTTATAACGGTTTTAAAAAATCAATTTTTTTCAGAAAAAAGCCTCTAGTTTCTTAACCGCGTGTAGGATTTTGTTGATTCACGAACTTGTCCAAGATATTATTAGAATACACAAGCACAGAAAATTTTTTTGATCTACCTCAACAAATGCGACCGTGAGAGTGCCGGTCGTTTTCGTTATATCGTTTATATATATATAAATTTATATATATAATATAAATATAATATAATATATATATATAAATATATAAATTTTTTTTTTTGTTTTTTCGTCTCCGCTTATCATATATAGTCGTTTGGCACAAAATTTTTCCGAAATTCCGAGATGAAGCCCATTGCAAAAGGTAGATTTTTATATGAAATCTACCTAAAATCTACCTATTTTAAGTTTTATTACTTCGGTCTGAAAGACCTAAGTATTACATTCATGAGCCAAAAGTGAAATTCTTATCCCCACTTTTTTTGGCATTTCTCGACGTTTTAGGATCTACTGATTCTAAAAAAGCAAAAAAAAAATGTATGTCTGTCTGCCGGCCGTCCGGCCGTCCGCCGTCATTACCTACGCTGCATGGAAAACCGCTGGAGGGATTTCAAATTTTTTAAAAATAGGTATACTCAAGGGACAGGTCCGAAAGGACGCTGTGTTCGATAACTGTACCGGAAGTATGTCGAAAAAATCATTAAGTGTGTCAAAAACAGCAAAATTTCATATTTTTGGCTTAAAAAACGTTTATTTTAAGTGATTACGAGTAGGAACATTGAATTTGGAGAAATCTTGATGGTCGGGATTGATATGTGAGATCAAAAACTAGATTATGGCATTATGAGTTTGTCAAAAAAATGTTGTCAAGTGTGTCAAAATAAAGATTTTTATTTACTTTTTTACCCAATTTTTTGGAAAAAATAAAATCAATAATTTGTATGACGTGAAATTTTATTATTATTATAGAGAATTATGACATTATAAGTTTGTCAAAAAAATAATGTCAAGTGTGTCAAAAATATTTTTTTTGCCAATTTTTTGGAAAAAAAATGTAGCTGTTTTTATGACGTAAATGTAATTGAACATGAATTTGGACATGGACATTTTTGAATTTGTTATAGGTTTTGAAATATTTTTGGAATTTTTCAAAAAGTTTGTATTTTTGATTTTGTAATAATTTTTTTGCAACATTTTTAGAATTTTGGAAAAAGTTTTAATTTTTGATTTTGTAAGAATTTTTGGAATATTTTTAGAATGTTGAAAAATTTTAAATTTTTGATTTTATTATAATTTTTGGAATTTGGAAAAAAATTTCAATTTTCGATTTTGTAATAATTTTTGCAATATTTTTAGAATTTTGGAAAAGTTTGAATTTTTAAGAATTTTTGGAATATCATCGGAATTTAGAAAAAGTTTAAATATTTGATTTCATTCTAATTTTTGGAATATTTTTGGAATTTTGAAAAAGTTTGATTTTATTTAATTTAACAATATTTTTGGAATTTTGATTATAATTTTCCGGCAACGTATGTTTCGTGTTAGTTTTGTAATAAATTTTTAAACAGAGATAAAAAATACTTGTACTTTAACAAAGAGTTATGTTTGATATACATCGCTGCTCAAAACTAAAAACCATGTCCTCGTGAAAGTTTGTAACCGAAAACTATATCAAAATCCTTTACCCAGACCAAAGTCTTGATATCTCAGAGCTGTGAGATTTCAGCCCCTCCATATTTTTTATTTTTTAGTGTGTCATAAAAACCATACGCTAGATAAATAAAACAAGAAGGCCGAAAGGTTAAGGGACCTTTTGCAATTAATTTGTCCAACATTCTTACAAACGTTAGTAGACTTTATCTAATTAAATTGGTCAAGTTTCATTTTAACGAATCAACCGAAACAAGTTATACGAGTACGTTTCTATCATTTTCAACGAACTGAACCTGTTAGCTATGGTTGACAGCTATGTAAAGTTTTTATGACAGCAATAATCTGTTTGTTTTTTTTTTCTCAAAACTTTCTCATAATTGATAACATGTTTCGTCTCATAAAAGAATTTTAACTCAAATGGACATTTTTGAGAGCTCTGAAGAATAGAGGCTTTCTCGCCCAAACAAGAGCAATGTTATGAGGATTTCGTTATAAGTTAAGAATGTCCTATGAGATATTTTCACAATTTGTTTGAGTTTTATACTCTGACTACCTCAAAACGGTGCTGTCTTTAAATAATATTAGAGAAAACAATACTAGTTGACTGACCTTAAAATGACACCATCAAGAATCTTGAGCGTGGTAATCAGTATAGTTCAACACAAAATAACCACTTGAAGGAATTTAAGAGTTAAGACGTTCACTACGACATACGACTCGAAGAGCTAAGAATTCTGTCAACTGAGATCTTACCACTTACAATATATAAATCCAGTGCAGAAATAGGTATACATTTAAAGCTATCTGTTAAAAATTAACACCCATGATTTTAGCAATAACCTAATTTTGAGCACTGGATAGAACATATACGCAAAGGATAAACAGAAACAAACGATTTTCCATATGAAAAATTATTTTTCTGTAGTATATACATGTTAAGGCAATACTAACGTATGAGAGAATTTTAAATAAAAACAGACGATCGTGTAAAATAGGATAAAGATATATTTCTATAATAAGACATTGAAGGAATCTAACATGGGATTAAGCGAAACTAGGGTACTTTTTCGATATAGCGACAATGGAGCTGTTGCTTAGACTACTCTCACTTCATTTGCAAAGGAAATGTCATAGCCAAACAAGTGCGGAAGGAATTGTTACAAGGACCACTAAGAAATTTAAATTTCGATTCGTCTAGATAATCTACTACTAACATTACTCAAAACTGAAACTGTAAAAATTTTTTTAAAGATTATAAATATCATATATAAATCCAGTCTCTCTCACCACCTCCATCAACACTAATTAACAGTTTCAGTTTTTTTTCTTTAACAGCCGATGATAATCACAACAAGACAACATTAATATTTATTCTCTTATTATGAATTTAAATAATAATTTTGTTTTATTTCTTAAATTTAATTATTTATTTTTTTGTTTTTGTATATTTTAACCTAATTTCATATTATTACGTTTATTTTGTCAGAAGATCAAATGGTGATGATGATCAAGTGGAAAATTAAACAAACAAACTTAACAAATCATCAAAGAAACATATTTTATAAAATTGTGTTAGTTATGTAGTTTGTCATGTCATTTGACATTTTGTTTTTTGTTTTGTTTTTGTAATATTATTTTCAAAAGATGTCATTGCATGAACAAAGGGTAACATAACTATGGTTTGATTTGTAGAATCCATAATTATATTGACATTTCAATTATTGTGATCTATCTATAATCTATGGCAAAAAGAAAAATTAAACTTATATTTCTTTTACTAAATTCTATATAACTTCAAACAATACATTCAAAACATTACACCTGCAATAATAATATATACAAATTTTGTATTATTTCGGCATATCGCCAAAAGAAAAATAAATAAAAGGAAAACTACTGAGGAAAATATCAGAATCCCTAGAGATTTTTCAATTGAAACTTTGGGATGCTAAGCAACACAAATATTTGAGTATTGTTAATTAAAAACGGTATAGAAAGGGATAAAAGATATAAAATAAATATAAAAAAAAATTAATAAGTATCGTTACTTATTTCCCGATTCGCATACATGGAACCGAAGAATAAAAAATCAAGAAGAAAAATTTTTGTGAGGGTGGGAAAATGCAATTTCTTGGAATCGTAAAATTCATAAAATTTATATCATCTGTTCCATAATAAATACTTCAGCTATATTATTTATTAAGATGACGTTAGTAAATAGAAAAGAAAACTAGACTAATCGTTAATTCAAGGAGATTTTTCAACTAAATTCTATAAATAGCTTTACGAGTTATCCACTTGTTTACTTATTATAAATAGAAAAAAATTGCCCAATAAAGTAGTTATTTTTCGCGTAACCATGTTCCATTCCATTGTAAAATATATTTATATATACCTACTACCATTTACAGTTATGTATTCAAAACCTAAAAAAAATATAATTGATTATTTTAGATGTCGCACGTAATCATTGTCTGGCGTTTCCTTTCTTTCTATTTTATCGACAACGAAAATAATTTACAATAACAATTACGTGACTTATTGAATAATTTTAGTGTTTCGTGATCGAATGAATAATTTAAAATTAATTTACATTAGTATCTAAGCACGAATGAAAAACTGGAAGGGTTTTCTGCTGGAGAGTGGTTTTTCTGTATATGGGGTATTTAGTTATCTTCATCATTTATTGAAAAAATTGATGATGGGGTGAATTTATTTGTAGTTTATTTAATCATGAAAATTTTTTTTATATTTACCATGATTTTTAACTCCAATTAACACAAGAAAGCTAGCTGATCACAATTTATATTTAATTTAACATTGGACGGTTATTGAAATATAATCGTCTTTTTCTCGTTGTTAAACTTTAACAGGAATCAACCAAATTGTTCGGATGATCCATAACATACTTTTTATAAAAAAAACATATCAAAAAAACAAACATGCCAATGGGGTACAAATTGGTTACACAGACAGAAATGAATTGTGTTTTCTCCATGTATTTCGCCTCTGTTTAACTAATATCATTCAGTTGTTTCTTTTTATCGACTGATTCTAAATTTTAGTTTTCGTAGTTTAATTGACTTCAAATCACAAAAAAGCAAAGGAAAACGAATTCTGAAATTAGCAAAACATTGTGAAAATTAAAAAATTTAAAAAGGTAAACTTATCTGTAATTTCTAAAGAAAAAAATTATTGCATTTGATTGGAGAGTATGTATAATAAATATAAATGTCGTGCAACTCAGATGAACAAGCAATCCTATAATATATTTGTTTTTCAATTATTTCGCTAAAGTATTTACCACAGTAACAAATTTTAGAACAAATTTTAAATTTATCTGTTTTTTTTAAAGCTATTATGTTCAATGTCTTGAGACATACCACATGACTCCAACCGCAGCCCAATCCACAGCATTCTTATAGTGTCTATTTTATACGGGCTTTTTCGATTTCTCCCGTTTGGGTTGGCGATGTCCTGGCGTGATATTTTGTAAATGATATGTTTGGCTTCTGTTTAATGAATAAATGAACTTCAACGAGCACTCCCCCTTCGCCGGTTGCTGGCGATTACCTTAATCACCTAGCACAAATCACTCCTGCCTCTTATAAAATTTGACCATTTTGGATTTTATACTATTACGTTATGATTTTTATTTCTAACTCTTTCAATAAACTCAAAGACGGTAAACAGAATATTATTTTTTATTCGCCTACATATTAAAGTGTTACTTTATTACTGTGATTTGCGGCTTTAAAGTATCGCTTTTCAACTATTTATTTTGTTGTCATATCTTTAGATGATACTGTGTTGAGTGAAGGTAGATTTTAATATTAAAGCTGGCTGCTAGTTGCGTTGAATTCTCCAGGAGATGAATAAGATGATACGAGATGTTGAATCCAATATTATGAGTTACTTTGAATGCGTTGATTAAGCTGAATCTTCATTATGATTTAACAATTATAATGTTCACGTAAAGTAAACACAAAAGACAGCAGATAAAATGTTGTTATAACAACCATATCATGAATTAAATTTATTTCCAAACTTCTTCAGGTACACTAGCTTCCACATTCCCTAATGGTCTTGAACCATTATTAAGTAGCACAAATATAAATTAAATTCTCTCAAAACACAATAACATTTTGGAGTTTAATTGTATTTATACGAAATAGCTTATATACAAGTTACTTAAAATTTGCCTAATTGTATTTATCAAATTGGCGAGGCGATGCAATATAATTTATTAGAGAATTACATTTTTAATTTAACACGAAAAATAAGAACTTAAACAACTTGGAAAAAACAAAATCTGAATAATAAAAAAATATTTTTTGTTTTTTTAATAAAATATTAACGAAATCATCGCCTGCTAAATTTTAAAGTTTTTTGAGAAATGATTTTAGTTTTGATGTTCGCCACATATCTACGTCCAAAAAAGTAAAAAGCATTTGTATTTGTTTAAATTCTATGAAAAATAAAATTTTTTTTCAAAGCAACCCTTAAATTCAAAATTTCATTATCCAATTAAAATAGTTGTTATCATTTGTTGTCATAGCTACACAATAATTTGGAAAAAAAATAAATATTTTGTCAAAGGTTGCTTGTTCCACATATTTTTATTTTATAATTGATTAAAATTTATAACTTTAATTTAGAATAAACAACTTTTCTTAAAATATTTTGCTTGCGGCGAAAAAAAAATAGTATATGATGCACGGACGTAAGCTATTTTGGACTTAATGTGGGTGCAAATCTCGGCTAGCGCCTCGATTTGTAAACTCCACATCCGTCCAAAATCTTTAGCTTTACGTCCTAGCATCATAACGTACTATTATTATACTTTTTAATCGGAATTTGACGTTTAAGAGGTAAATGTAACATTTTTTGTGTTTATTGGTTCAATTTGACAAAATTATTTTTCAATTTTAACATGTGAAGTAGAATTTAAATTCATTGTTAACCACAAACTAGAGTATCGACTTTGTAACTTGTGAGGCTGATTCAACGTCATTTATTTCAATATAAATAAATACAATACAATAATGTAAGATCAATATTGATCAATACAAAGTAAACTTTGACTGTAGAGTATTACTTTTAAATTAAACACATTTAATTAATTACAAAAGTCGCGTGCCTTATATATACCCACAACATAAACTAATTTAAAACGAAATTAAAATAAAAAGTTTAAACAACATTTATCAGTCTATGTATTTGAAAATAACTAAATTATTGTGGATTCAATTTATACAGTGCACCAAGAGTATGTTCATCAACCTCAAACTTCAAAGTATATAGTTTGACAACAAAATCAGATTGCTGATATAACATTAATCAAATCCACTTTACTCGTTTAAAAAGAACTTCAAACACACCACAAAATTAACTAAACATAATATTATCAAATCATCACATATGGATAGAATTTCCCGCAGTACCAAAAACCAACAACAACAAACAGACAAACAAATAAAATTTAATTATACTAATTTAATATTTCTTAAGTTTTTTCTTTAATTTGTTTTTTTCTTGTTAATTCTAAAGAAATTATAATTTTTTTTAAACAAATTCACGAATATGGCACATGCTTGCAATATGTAAATTATTTTATGCGTTTTTGAGACGAAATCAAAGACATGTTGAAATTTAAAAATAATATTGAAAAATTTTCAAAAATAAAATTAACTTTTAACTTTGATTTAAAAAAAGGATGCATTTTCTTTATGGTCTAGAGCCGTGATTCTCAACCGGTTGTCCGCGACCCATTAGTGGTCCGTAGAAATAGTTAAGTGGTCCGCGAATTTCTTTATATTTATCACCAGCTACAGTTTTATTTTATTCAAGCGTTTTTATCACTCCACAAATGTAAAGTATGAAAGGGCTGAAATTTCACAGCTATGAGATATCAAGACTTCGGTTTTGGTTAAATCTTTTATGAGGACATGGTTTTAGTTTTGGACAGCGATGTATATCAAACATTAAACTCTTTGTTAAAGTACATGTATTATTTATCTCTGTTTAGAAATTTATTACAAATTTAACACGAAACATCAATACGTTGCCGGAAAATTATAACAAGTCATATATTAATATAATTTAATGAAAAGATGATACAATCAGCAAACTACTCAAAATCCTCCCATTTAGCGTTCCGAGAAAATATTACAAAATCACAAATTAATATTTTTTTCAAAATTCCAAAAATATTGTAAAAATTAAATTGAATCAAACTTTTTTCAAAATTCTAAAAATATTCCAAAAATTATTACAAAATCAAGGATTAAAACTTTTTTCAAAAATTCCAAAAATTTTGCAAAAATTATAACAGAATCAAAATTTAAAACTTTTTCCGAAATTCTAAAAATAATGCAAAAATTATTACAATATCAAATATACTAACTTTTTTCAAAATTTCAAAAATATTTCAAAAACTATAACAAATTCAAAAATTTCCATGTCCAATTTCATGTTCAATCACATTTACGTCATACAAACAACCAAATTTTTTTTTCAATAAATGAAATCATTTTTTTGACACTCTTGACAATATTTTTTTTGACAAACTTATAACGCAATAAAATTTTCCAATAATAATAATTTCATGTTCATCACATTTCATTTCATACAAATAACTCATTTTAATTTTTTCTAAAAAGTAAATGAAAATCATTCTTTTGACACGCTTGACATTATTTTTTTGACAAACTTATAATGCCATAATTCTCTATAATAATAATAAAATTTCATGTCATACAAATAATTAATTTTATTTTTTCCAAAAAATTGGGTAAAAAAATAAATAAAAATCTTTCTTTTGACACACTTGAATATAAATTTTTGACAACCTTATAATGCAATAATCTAACATCAAGATTTCTCCACATTCCATGTTACTACTCATTTTCTCTTAAAATGAACATTTTTTAAACAAAAACCATGTAAATTTTCTTGTTTTGACACACTTAATGATTTTTTGACACACTTCATCTGTCATATTTAATGTTCAATTTTATTTCATGTCATCCAAATAATTACTTTTATGTTTTATATATTTCTAGTCTCAAACCGATATAATGTTTCCCATAATACGTTTCTCAAAAAAATGGGGAAACAAAATATATGAAACTCAATCTTTTGACACACTTATAAATTTTTTTGACATACTTCTAAAACAATAATCAAGGTCCTGGTCTTAAATACGGATGTCAATCATTCAGATTTCACCAGATTCAGATTTACTACTTATTATCACTGAAAAAAAACGTTTTTAAGCCAAAAATATGAAAATATGCTATTTTTGACACACTTAACGATTTGTTGACACAAACACATCGTCCTTTCGGACCTGCCCATTGAGTATGTCTATTTTTAGAAAAGTTTGGAAATTTCTCCAGCGGTTTTCTAGATTTAGTAGGTAATGACGGCCGGCAGACAGACATACTTTTTTTTGCTCTTTTAGAATCAGTAGGTCCTAAAACGTCGAGAAATGCCAAAAAAAGTAGGGGTAAGAATTTCACTTTTGGCTCATGAATTCAATACTTTGGTTTTTTCAAAACCGAAGTAATAAACTATTTCACAAATTAAATTTTTTTCTACGATAGCATACAAGAGATGCTACAAGAGATGAAAATGCTGCTTTTTCGTGAGTGAAAATTTGTTCACGAGACGCATTAGCGTCGAGTGGGACAAATACACGAACGTAAAATGTTTTCATCTCGCGTAGGAAATGCAATTTTCTTTATTCAAAAAAATTAAATTATTTTACACTAGAGGGAAAAAACCCATTTTCCCAGGCGATTAAGCCTGCTTGAAAATATTTCATCTGCTATTATAGAAAAATTCTATTTTGAATGCGGCTTAATCCTTGTGAAAATGTTTTTTCTAGTGTAAAATCATTCTTGCTAAATAACAAGTTGTTGTTGTTATGGTATTTTCATGTAATTTTAAAAAGCTTTTAAATCAAAGAAACCCTAAAAAATAGGATAAGAATTTTGAATGTAATTTTGTCGATTTCTAATTTAATAGTTTATAATAATAGTATATTTTCCTACAAGAGATAAAATCTTTGTTTTTTTCGTGAGTAAACATTTGTTCACGAGAAACTATGAAAAACTATAGCAATTCCAATTTGTTATTCTTTTTACACTAGTGGAAAAAGAACCCATTTTCACAGGCTATTAAAAGTGATGAAAATAGACTTTTCATGTGCTATCATAGAAAAATATTGTTTATATATTTACTATAATAGAAAAAATTGCATTTTCTATGCAAGATGAAAACGTGTTACGTTTTCATGAACAAATTTTCACTTTCGAAAAAAAAGCAAACTGTACTATATATTTGCTCCTTTGGAGTCGATTTTATTATTTTCTTTTATTCCGTATGCAGAAAATGAAAATTAATGCTTTTTCGTCATTCTTTTTATTTATTTTAACAACAATACCTATATAATTGAACAAACTCAGAAAAATGATCTATTTTTATTTCTAATACGATGGAAAACATCAAATTTGAAGCAAAAATTAAATGTGTGAGTATTTGAAAAAAAAATTATCTTTCCAGCAACTTCAAATAAGGTTTTATTTTTGATGTTTTACAACCATAAATTGTGTGCGTTATTAGTTTTAATAGAATATAATAAACAGTTGTTAATTTTGTTATGTAACGCGGTCAGTCAAAAATCATGGTCAGTCAAAAATCGTTTCAAAAAACTTCGTTTTTTAAAACACGATAATATTTTCCATTTGCTCGAGTTCGATTTGTTTTTCATTATAATTGTTTCAAGTTATTATTACACTGAGACTGAACTGCTTATTATTAATTTCACATTAGTCCGTAAGAAATTTATTACGCTATGGCTACGGGTGTAATGTAATCACAATAATAACACCTTCAGTTTAATAACTACAATAAATACTGATTGTATCATAACTGACAACTTTGACCTTGATCGTAGAAAAATTTTTTTAAAAATATTTTCGTGAGAAGGCTAGTATTAATCTCTACCACCAGAAAACGTTATCGTAATACCAAAACACAAGGGAATGAAGTATAGTTTACATTTCCATTGTATTTACAAACACTTTTGTAAATTCCTAACATTGCAGTTCGTTTAAATTAGTTTTTTTGTCTATTTTCAAAATACATACTTTAAACAAAAATTCTATAGATTACCATTCAATCAAACCAAATTTTAAAGAAAAGAATTTTTATTAAAAAAAAGAGACGAAAATTCCTAACGAATTTTCCAATTTGAACACGTGCAACGTTATACGAATTTTAAGACGAATTTCATGTTTTTCTTTTTTTATTACGCTTTTATTATTATTCGTCTTCATTCCCATGCTGCTATCAAAAATACACTGAACCAATAGTCTCATAGTGCTACACTACGATATGAGTACATATATTTTTCTTTAACCATTGTACAATTGTATAAGATTTCAACCCTTGTTTAGCTTAAAATCTTCAACCTTAGTGACAACATCAAAATCCATCCCCTAAATGAAAACGAAAAAATTTATTTTGTTTAAACATTTAAACAAGGAAAAGATAGAAAATATATAAAAGAAAATAGGAAAAATATTTTTAATTTTCGTAATGAAATGGAAAAGGGTGTGCCCAATTTAGTTGAGTTGTTGCAGCTCATGAATTTTAATATTATGTTATATTAATTTGTATGACCGAGAAATAAAAGTTGTAGGTGGAGTTGAATATTCGAATAATATTATCATGTTGTTGGGGTTTTCAGTCATTTATTTTCTTTTTTTATTTTAATATTCATTTCATGAAGAATTACATGAATTACTTGTATCTCGTTTTAGGATTTAAAAGAGATATTATTGAGGGTGGATTGGATTGTTGTTGTTGTTATTGTTTAGGTGAGGAGGGTGATTATTTTGTCAAACTAGAAGTCATATTGCTAATGTAACAAAGTTATTTGAAATAATTTAAGAAGTTGATATTATGAGAAGCCTTTTCAAGTCAGTTGTATTTTTTTAAATTTTAATGAGGTATATTTAGAAGGATTCAGTTATTGATTATTCAGTTGTACATATGTTTGAATAGGAAAATTGTGAAACTTTGTGTCTTTTCGAAATTTTTTATCGATTTTTAATTACCGGGAATTAGAAGTTCTTTTCGATCATTTTCATTCGAAATTTATTTTTATATTAAAATAATGAATTTTTGTAAATAATTTTCATTTCTATTTGTGCCATATTGTGCAGCTGCTCAATTTGACGGATGTCGACATTTGTCTAATTGAAGAAGAATTCAATGACTTATTTTTATAAACTTTTCTTCACTACGTTCGTTTATTTTTTTTTTTAAATTTATATTTATTGTTTTGATGTGAACAGAATGTTTCGTACATAAAAATTTTGAATGTTTATGTCAAAGTTTATTAAATATAAAAATAATCAAAATAAAAATCGCAACAGTAAATTTTAATATATGGTAGGTGTTGGAATAATTATTTTGAGTATTTAATATGATTTGCAAAAATTAAAAAATAATAGACCTACATCTTCTCGTCAAAATAACAACTAGTTAGTCACACTTCTGAAACAACAAATACTACTTAACTATAAAGAAAATCAAATTTTTTTAGAGAAAAATGTTTCAATTTTTTTTTCTTATGATGACGCGTTATTTTTTTTTTCTTTCTTCGCTCATTAAACTATATAAGAAGTGAACACACGTGTTAAGACATCATTCATTTAACGTCGCGTGTTTTTAATTTGAAATATTTTTTTTCAAGTTTGTGTTATTTTTCTCAAAAGAACAAAATTAAATATTATTTGTTTTTCTTTTAATGATGTTTTTGTGTCGGTTAAATGTTAATTTCAATTAAAATTCGATAATTAAGAGATTTAAACATTTTTGTTGAGATTTAAAAAATTTGGTTGAAGTTGAAGTATGGAAAAGAATTAGAAAGTTTTAGCTACTATGTATTGATGGTTCTAAAAAATTTGAAAACAATTTTTCTGGAATAAATGGATGAACTTGGAAATTAAATTAAATTATCACGATGAACGACTACCTCTCCGTAGTCGGTGACTTCCTCTCAGATTAAATTGAACTTACATGGATGTATCGTTGAATGTTACAATTTTACCGAATTAAAACAACCAAAATGATAGACTTTTTTGGTTGTACAATAGACTGAATTATATTTATTTTTATTTTAATTCTTTTTCGATCTCCAAAAAAAAGCGGTTTTTTTCCGAAGAGTCTAAATAGAGGTGTAAATAATAATTTTATAAATTTTCCTAAATTATAATGCTGATAGCAGGATGGACACATCTGTCCATGTGTTAATTGACTTACAATTGTATCCTATAGTAACAAAATTAATCATTAAATAAAACAGACTTTTCAATTGTTAATTATTAATTAGACAAATAATACGAAGAAAAGATTTTTTTTATGAAAAGCTAAAACTGCATTCATCATTTATGAAAATCTACAACAAAAGAAGGTTATCGGCCGAATTCGCTGTCTTTTAAAAGAGTTCTGTCATCTCCAATTTAAAGAAATTAATTCAGAAAACACTTCATTAAATTTCGCTCAAAATTTGAAATCTTATTGCTTGCCAATAGTCCCATTAATAGAGTTGAGTCCCATTGAAATAGTATTTTTTACTGTCATTATTTCTCTCTAAAACACTAATAAATTTTGCTTAAGCCCAATTCACAAATGTTCATTACTTTAGTTAGATAATATTGTCAACTTAAAATTGGCGGCCTAGACCTTAAGTTATAGTGGACTGTAGTTTTGATGATTTTCTTAACGGTAAAAAAGGTGTACTTCTTATGACGAATAGTAAATTTGCACGATGCATAAATACTAAAATGATGAAAATTGTTAAGATAATTTGATAAATTATTGTTACGCTTTGTCAATGACATCGATTAAAAAATCAAGTTGGTGATTGTTTTTCCATCAATACAGTTATTAATTATTGGCTTTCAAAAAATGGCTCCACCTAAATTATTTTGTTGTGTTGTCAATGTTTTGATTTTATCACCATAGTAGAGTTTTGATTTCAAAAACTTTTCGGCAAATCTAAAAGAAATTCAATATAATATGAAGAAAATAATACGAATGGAAAACGGAGAAAAGACAAAGTTTTAGGTGTCATTTTATTGTGACTGATAAAATGTTATGTTAAATCACACACATAAAAGTTCATTCATATTTTGTTAATCCATCAAAGTCCACAACCTCTGAAGTCTGAATAGGGTTCACAATTTATACAGTACATTATTGTAATGAATATAAACAGTCCTACCAGTAATTTCATCCATTTTCAAATTGTTTTTCGATTTCTATTCAACACCGATAACTTTGAAAGGCTAATAAATCATCCAATTGATTTATAGTTATAAATGTTGCAGAATATTTTGAAATATTGAATGATTATGAGGGAGCTGGCAAATGATTACAGCCCGGGTAGAAGCTGCCAATATTAAACAACGGACCCATCTCGGGTCAGTATTGGCCTGCCCAGAGTCCAGCCTAGCCTGGCTCAATTCCCAAGAGGTATGGTGCGGTCATGGCCCAGGCTTGACCCCTTAGCTTTTTCGTATCCGCGAGGTTTTAGAAAGCTGGTATTTGATGCATGATGTGATAACTGAAATCTGTTATCAGGAATCTGGTTGCTTGAAAGGTAGCCGTATTTTGTATTTTGCACCTGGTTTCTGGCTAATAGAATCTAATATTTAGGATCTGCTACCTTACATCTCCTATTTGGTATTCGGTAGTGGATATCTGGTATTTGGTATCTGGTATCTTTAATCTGGTGTCTGGTATCTTGTAGCTGGTATACCCAGGATGGTATCTAGTATCTGGTATCTAGAATCTGGTATCTAGTATCTGATATCAAGTATCTGGTATCAGGTATCAGGTATCTAGTATCTGATGTCTGGTATCTGGTAGCTGGTATACCCTGATTTCTCCCCTAAGATATCACTTAAGAAATCCCTCGTGATATCTCACGTTAGGAACTGGAGTAAACGGGCTTGTCACACATGTATCAAAAATTAAAAATAATTACAAATCAACAAAAACTAATCCCTCCATGCGGAAAAGAATTTAGTATTTGTTTTTCGCAATATTCTTTTGTTTTTGCTAAGTGGTTTGTAAGTTTTTAAATTTATATCAACTATATCATTTTATAAAACAAACAAAAAACTTTATTTTGAGAAAAAAAATCCAATCCCACACCATCGCCTGCCCAAAATATAAAATTAAACTTCAAAAAATACCAGGCGTCTCCATCTGTTTTCCACTGAGTTTAAAATTATACATTTATTTTCTCGGATAAATAATAAAAGATTCATTTTTCCTGAACAACTAGACTAACAACACCAATACCATCATAAAAAATTAGTCAATTTCCTATTTGATGTTATTAATGTTAAAAATCAGTTTTCAATGAATTATATGAAAATAGGAAAAACAACAAATGTTTCCCATTTTCCTAAAGAAACTATTTTTTTTTTGTTATTTTGACATAATTTTCTGTTATATTTTCGTCATTACTTGTGGTCTTCTCTTGTTTTTTTTTTTTATTTCATTAATATATTTAAGATGTCGTTTTGGTAATGTTTACGATGAACGAAAGCATATGTTTTACTTTTATTTTTAACGAAAGCAGTAATTATTTAAGATAACTCACAATATTTTTTGGATTAATTAGTTTTATTTAGATATTTTATTTATAGGGTATTTTCTATAGGTTATCCTGTATTTTACGATAACGGCTAACTTCTATTAACGTAACTATTCACCTTAGGTTGACTCTCCACAGTATCTTTAGAAATAATATCACTTGAAACATGACTGAAACATTGAACAAATAATAACGTCTTATGTGGGTTGACGCATGTAAGTAACAAATGATAACGTCTACAAGATACTTTTAATTAACTTCTAATTGTAAACAGAATAATTTAGAGTCTGACAAAAAGATTGTAGAATTTACATAGTCGTCTATAAATTTTATAAAATTTGGTTTATTATTAATTTCTTGTATTAGCTAAAATCTTGAAATCAATTGTTTCAATTTTTTAAATTAAATATTTAGCAAATATTATTATTGATTAAATAATACAAACAAATGGTTTCAATTAATTGTTTTTAATTTAGTATAAAGTGGGAGTATGATATTAACAGATCATTAGAAAAAAGAGAAAAAATTGAATCTGATATAACGCAACAAATGGGTAATGACTAATGAGTAATATTTTACTTTCTTTATATTTCGCTAGTATTGCGGAGCGATAAGGTATCTGGGTGGTTATTTTGTAGCGTTATCTCACTAGGTGAGATAAATAGTGAGATAAAAAAATTATGTTTAAATGGTTTCTTTTATCTAATATAATCGATCAAAGACAAATATTTTATCTCACCTAGAGAGATAACGCTACAAAATAACCACCCAGGTATACATAGGTTCATTTGTTTAACATTGCGGATTATTTTCATCCGTTTTTAGCAGTTCTTAAAGATTCAGTTCATATTCCATGTTTAATATAATTTTAATTAATAGGATTCACAACAACATCAAAATTTGAGGCATCTAATCTAATGGTATAGTTCTTAATCTAATCAAGTTACTTTTCAGTTGTAATTTCCCAAGGGCGGAGATAATTCGAAATAATTGTTTGCTAAAAAGCGAAAGCAAGTATATCATCAATACCACTTACTTGAGGAATTTCCCAAAAAATTATGAGAATTTATAAAAATAGTTTGGAAAATTTTTTGCCATTTTTCATTTCTTTATATATTTTTTATGAATTATACGTTGGCTTACTGTGATATCAGTTAATTATTTCAAAATTAGACTGATAATTTTTAATATCCCAGTAGGCCAGACGTATAAATATTTGTTAGTAGTATAATTCAAATTTTATTGGTGAAATTGAATGATATCATTACATTTTAGAGAATTTCATTGGTTTAAATTGAAATAAAACTAGGGCAAAAAATGTTCAGTAATAATTGCCCACGAGCGGTGATATTTCGAAATAATTTTTTGCGAAAATTTCGAATTTCGAAAGCAGGTTGATTGATAATAACACGAGGCCGTATGCCGAGAGCTATTTTCAATGCCACTTGCTTGAGGAATTTTCCAAAAAATTATGAGAATTTATCACCGGTCGAGGAGAATTGGTTTAGAAAATTTTTGCCATTTTTGATTTCTTTATATTTTTTATGTTTTATGCATTATACGTGAATTATTTTTATTTATTCGGGCCTATTATATATCGAAGCGTTAAACAAAATCAATTTTTTTGAAAATTGAAAATAAACAAACAACCAGAAAAATATTATAAATAGCAGATACAATATCTTCACTATATAAAAATTATTTTGCAGGAAAGAAATAGGATTAGTCAAGAAAATATTATCTGAAGACTTTTATTAATTTAAAATTCTATTAATTCATATTTCTGTAAGAAAAAATTAAATATTTGTGATAATCAACTACGATATATAGGTTGATTATTTAATAATTTCACTATTATTAGTATAATTAAAATGTGATTGGGCAAATTGAATGACGTCATTACATTTTAGAGAATTTTATTGAGTTTAATTGAAATAAAACTAAAGCAAAAAATTTTCAGTTGTAATTTCCCAAGGGCGGTGATAATTCGAAATAATAGTTTGCCAAAAATTTCGAAAGCAAGTATCGGCCTACGGCCTCGTACTTTTATTAATACCACTTGCTTGAGTAATCTTTCAAAAAATTATGAGAATTTATCAACGAACGAGGGGAATTCGTTTGGAAAATTTTTTGCAATTTTGAATTATACGTTGGCCTACTGTGATATCAGGTAATTATTTCAAAATTAGATTGATAATTTTTAAAATCCCAGTGGGCAAGACGTATGAATATTTGTTATTAGTATAATTCAAATGTTATTGATGAAATTGAATGATGTCATTACATTTTAGAGAATTTCATTGGTTTAAATTAAAATAAAACTAGGACAAAAAATTTCAGTAGTAATTTCTCAAAGGCGGTGATAATTCGAAATAATTTTTTGCCAAAAATTTCGAAAGCAAGTATGTATATTGATATTAGCACGAGGTAATATGCCGAGGGTTATAATCAATACCACTGGGTTGAGGAATTTCCCAACAAACTATGAGAATTTATCACCGAAGTAGGGGAATTCGTTTAGAAAATGTTTTTCCATTTTTCATTTCTTTATATATTTTTATGAATTATACGTTGGCCTACTGCGATATCAGTGAATTATTTCAAAAATTATTTGATAGTTTTTAATATCGCAATAGTCCAGCCATATAACTATTTGTTATTAGTATAATTCAAATGTTATTGGTGAAATTAAATGATGTCATTACATTTTAGAGAATTTCATTGGGTTAAATTAAAATAAAACTAAGGCAAAACATTTTCATTTTAATAACCTTTTTTTACTTTAGGTTATAAAAATATTTTTTGTAACACATGCACAAAAAATATTCAATTTTGTATCAGAATAGAATAAAAGAAAAATCTACTTTTCCGCACATATGACCACAAAATATTTTGTATGCCTGGCACGCATGCCGCCTGCTTGTGAGATTAGTAGTTAAATCTATCCTAAATATAATATTTTTATAGTATTAAAATATCAAAATAATAATTTAAATAACTTACCATATAGTAAAAACAACTTAAACACAACCAAAAATCATTTGAATTACAATAAAAAACAATTATTTTGGGCTTTCAAAAAAACCAGTTGTAAAAATTGTAAACAGCTGTTAGTTGGATTACTATGTTTTTATAAATCCGTTGTTGGATTGTTATGTTTATTTTTTTTAAATGTTAACAGTTTAGTACAATTTAGCAGCGAGCTAGTATAATTTACAACTATTTCAACGAAGATGGCGCACTTTAATTATTTAAATATCTTAAATTTGTTTATAACTTTGTTAAATAAATGATTAAATTAACAATCAAATAAATATTTATAAATTTTATGCATTTGTTCCAAACAAGAGTTAGTTTGCTGCACGACCGTAGGGAGGGATACAATCTACTATTTCTGTTTTATTTCGTAATAATTAAAGTAGTTTTTTAAGCTTTGGACAGTTGTGTATTTGTCAAAAACTATTTGTCTGCAAATTTATGATTTGATTTAAAACGGATTGTAAGAATTAATGTAAAAATATTCGTTTGGTTTTAATTGATTAAATAAGCATAATGGTTGGAATGGAATATAGAATAGAACATGTAATTTGTATGGTTTACCCCAATATCGTTTAAATATAACATTCCGTGTATTTATGTTATTCAATATCAAATGAAAATTCACCGTTCGTATATAACCCCTTAAAACAAATTTAATTAAGAAATTCCAGAGTTTCAAAATAATTCGTCAAAGTTTTTTCTTTTGAAAAGAATTTCCCATTAATAAAATCAAAACGACAACATGAATTTTCAAAATTAACAAAACAAAAAATTTTCCTGTCTACATAAAAATTATTCTTATCCCAGTTTAGTTTTCGCCATTTCTATTTACATTACACACAATCTTCCTACTTTAAAAAAAAAATGGAAATCTGTTTATGAATTTCATTCATACGTTTTAAGAATAAGATAAATTTCTATTATTTTAAGAATTTCAATTGCAATGTCATGACAATTAATATAAATTATTTATTAGCGTATTTTTTTCAGTTATATTTATAAAAATTTAAAAAAATTTTTATGTGCGGTTTTATCCGTTTTTTTTCGACTTAAGTATTTCAGTATGATGATGAATTAGCTGTTATAAAGTGAATTATTTCACAACAATTATTATAATTATGCTGTAAGAACATAGTTTAACACAAAAATAACAAACAACGATAGCGAATGATAAATTTGTTTTTGTTTAAACATTATGATAATTTAAAAACCTTCCGGATATTCATGAAACTTTTTTTTTAATTATTCAACTTTGATTCCTGTTGGATTATATCAAAATTCAAAACAATTATGTATAAAATATTCATACAATCACTATATGAGAAATGATCACCAACCGCAACAAAAGAATCACATCTGGAACTTTAGCATGTATACAAGGAGTATTTGATATATTATATATTACATAAGCAGATTCAGGCAATATTGTATCCTTAAAACTGTACTGCATGAGTTATGTTGTAGGTAAAACACGACATATAACAGCTTGTAAGTTGTCCAAAACAATCTTGTCATATTAAATTTAAAAAAATTGTAACAAAAACGTTTTCGTTTTGGAACATAAGAAAAAGCTTTGAACTAAGGTTCTGGGCTACCAAAAAATTATTTTGCTATTCGTCACCCTTTAAGGTACTCAAAAATGTCGTAGAAGTTCAATCTTTACACAGTTATGTCATAACTACTTATCAACTCGGTCTAGAAACAATTTTAAAGAATAACACAGCAGATATATAAATGAGGGAATATCTTCAATCAAATATACGTTAATTTTATTCTTTTTCCGGTCATTTAAAAGAAGAACGATTGTTTTTTTGTAGACCGTGAAATAGGTGCGTATCAGGGGCGTCAATTGGGTAGGGCTGGGGGGGGCATTGGCCCCCCCCAAGGATCTGATACTATCAATACATCGATTCAATAAAACCATCCAATCGTGATAGAATTATACACTATAAAAATTTCAATGCACTGTTATTTTGTAAATTCGTCTAATTTTTAGAAGATTTACTTAACTAATACCGCATTTACAGCGACATAGCAAATTAGTAGATAGTATATTAATTTTGGGGAAAAGGAGACGGTGTAGAAATCAAAGATTTTTATTTACAATGGTGTTCATAGTGTGAAGTATTAAATTTAAAAAAAATTTATTTTTAGTAAGGCTAGATATCAAATTAGTTGCAAGCGTTCAAAATAAAAAGTGTTTACAGCACATATTTAAATTACATCTACTAATTTGCTATGCCGCTGTAAATGCGGTATAATATAACAATTTTATCGCATACTATTAATTGAAATATATCTGATAATATAATTATTACGTTACATATTATTTTGGCCCGACTAAAGCACAGTTCACAACAATATTCAAACCGTTATCGTTCTTTGTATCAAGGATTAGAGCGCCACCGATACGAAAGGCGGTCGTATTGTTTCTTATCTTCTGATGAAATCGGTTTTATAAACAAAACACGATCGTTTTTCTAAAAACGCCGTGGGTGCGTATTTTGACAAAATTCTATCGTACTATAAGGTGCGCGGCATCACCGCTTTTAGAAGAACGATTGTGTTTTGTTTATAAGATATTCGTGTCTGAGCCAGAGGAAACAAAATATTTCATTAGTATAGGGTTCCTCAAAAGTTCATAGTGCAGTATTTAACATTCAAATTTCAATTGTTATTGAACATTGGTAATTTATATAAACCTAAAAGTAAGTACATGCAGGAGAACACAACCTAATTATACCCCACTTATTCGGAGAACCCTGACTATTTGGCCTTGTTTTTTATCTATATCATATTGTACAAACTTTACAAGACTGTTTTAAAAACAATAAATTAAAAACAATTCTAAAATGTAAAATCCTATAACATATCAAAAGTTTTCTTGATAGTTGTGCTAATTTTTATAAAATGAATGAAAATAATTACTGGAGTAATTTAAATTTATTGGGTTATTTCCAGTGATTTTATAATAGTGAATGTTTTATAATGGACAAGCATTATTTTCTAACGACACGAACAAATATTTAAGTTATGTAAATATTTTCAAAGTATGTTATGAAAACTTGCTGACAAATTCTTTTCGCTATATGGACTATAATTTTTAACTCATATTATAGCAAAAATTATATGTTTGGTTGGTTATAATAAAATCCAAAACGTATCCTAAACGTCAATCTTTGTTAATTTTTTTTATACAGTCACAGGGAGAGAGAAACTACTATTTTTTTGTGGTAGGTTTTTCTTAAAGATTTAAAAGAAGCTCGCAATAATGGTATAATTTTGAATCAAATGAAAAATTTACGCACGTTTATGGGTAGTAAACTGACCAGACGTCCCACGCTGCGTGGAAATGTCACACTTTTCATTGCGTTGTCCCACGGAGATATCTGTTCCACGAAGCGTCCCACGAAACAAATATTTCCACCACATTTGCCCGCATTATCGAAATAATCAAAAAACCTTATATCTACCTACGTACAGTTTGCGCAATATCTTAGTCAAAGCAATGGCTTTACAGTTTTTTCTTGCAGTTTGTATAATGTTATGTATATGTTGATTTAACCATATTCAGAGAACAAACCAGTGCAATATTTTTTTTACTAAAATAGTGTTTTAACTATAATTTTCTTAGAAATACTTAACTCAGTTATTTCACTTCAATAATTTACATATCTTTTAATGTCTAACAGATCTACCTCAGCGAAAAGGTTTCTTTGTTTATAGAAACATCTCCCCGGTGTATATACGAGAGATCGAAAGTATATTATGAAAAATAAAATAAAAATATTTTACTTAAAAAGACGCAGTTTTGCGTATAAATTCATAAAAATTTAAATTTTTAAACCAGAGTTTACAATTTTCCTTTATTCGAGCACTCATTTCAATCCTTTGAAATAATATTCAAAAATTAAAATGTTCATAATTTGAATATCTTTCTTACTCGTAAGAGTAAAATTTTTGCTTTTTCGATTTTACTCCTTTGGAGCAGATTGCATTTTCCTGTTCTTTCATTCGATTTGCAAAAGAAGAAAATTAGTCACTCTACGTCATCCTTTATATTCATTTTTCTAACAATACATGAATAATTGAACGAATCATTTGAAGCATTTTACGTTGGAAAGCATCAAATTTGACGCAAAAATAAAAGTTTTGAGTATTTGAAAGAAATATTTATTTCAATTTAGTAGCAAAAATAATATTTTATTATTTTAACTCCTGTATGTGGGAGTGTTATATTTTTTTTAAGCTACGCATTGAAAAGACAAAGTAAAAGAGTGATATAAGTAGCGTTTCAAACTCTGTTTAAAACACACTTTAACTAGGTAGCTCAAAAGTCAAATTATTATTTTCTAATTTATAATTTTTTTTCTCAATAAAGAACAAACAAAGCAAACAGCATAAAAACTTGATAAATGGTATAGATTTGCAAAAGATAGAACGAGAGGTATACTGTATACCTCTTATACTTACAGAATACACAAAAGATATTAATTATTTAGTAAAATTAAAATAAATTGTTTCAATTGTTTTGCAGTTTTTACTTGTGTAACAAAAGTTTTAAGCTACTATAAAAGGTAAATTTATACTAATTTTTAAAATTATATTTAAAAAGTTCTCCTGCAAATCAAGACGGATAGAAAACGTTTACGTAAATTCTTATACGATATTGAATTGGACTATCCTTTTATAAAAAAATCAAAATATAACGACGCAAAAGTTTAGTGTATTACCAGTCGGAGTGAATTTGCAAATTAACAGTGGACATTATGATATTAAAAGTCATATAGATACAGATAAACATAAAAAAGCGTTGCTATAAGCCGCCAGCTCCAGTAGCTTGAACAAGTTTTGTTGTTATTTTGTTTTCTTGTTGTTATTTAACATTGACAAAAAGTTAGTTGCTAATTGCGCTGATAACACGAACACCAATTTTAGTGGTGTCACGTCAAGGGGTGAAAATTTAAAAACAAGCTAAACTCGAATTTGAACCAGAGTGTATTGGGTATTGGATTCGCAGCCCATATTCTAAATAATGCAATAAGAAGTGCTGCTGATTTAAATGGCAGGGTTAAAAAAATTTGGATATTTTACTGTCTTTACTGGAGACGTTGAATGAGTTCTATGGCAAAAGTAATGTCGAACATAACCAACTTATTGGATACAGTGAAACTCGCTGGCTGGCGGTAATGCCAGCACTAGAAAGAAATTTGAAAATGCACGAACCACTGCAAGCACATTTCCTAACGGTTGAAAAATATCCAATTAAAATAAAAGAATTTTTTGAAGAATTAAATAGCAAAGGAAAGCATTAAATAGTAAATTTATGCACAATCTAGTTAGCACGTATTCACCGTCCCACTTTCGCAATAGAAATTCTATTTAGTTAGTATTTGGAAGAACGTTTGCATTTTGTCCCGCATTTTAACAATTTGGCTCTGGCCAGTTTAGGGTAGACATAACTCTTTCTCTCTGAGACAAATAAAGGAAAACAAACAAAAAAACGATTCGACATAAGAGGAGTCACGTAGGGATTGCAATCCCGTGGTGTTTTATGGAGTATGTGACTCATAAATTTTAAATCCCGGGATGCCCGGAATCTAAAAAATCGTATAGAAAAACCATCCTTTTTTTCTATTCTGCACGATCTGCTGTCGTTTACAAATTTACTCTCTGTGCAGTTACAAAGCAAAGATACAATAATTTCTAGCACAAGCGCTTTAATTAAAACTACTTTCTTGATGCTTAAACAATGCAGAGATGATACTAAATTTAAAATTATTTTTAACAAATGAAGGGACTTTCGATGAAACAACACCAGAAGTCTAGCAGAGTAACCAATCTCAAAAGCATTTTATTTTTATTTCTAAGTCGATGCATTTAAATGCTTTTAAATATATCTGTGTATAAAAACGTGTATGTTATGTTTTACGAAAAAAATCTTTTTATGTCATTTAAATTCTCGCCCCCCCCAAGATTTTGGTGAAATGACGCCACTGGTGCGTATGTTGTATTAAATCTTAGTTTTGATCATATTTCCATTATTATTTTCCATCAAGTACATCACATAACAACACTACAAAGCTACAAAACAAAACAAAATAAATAAAAGATATTTTCATTGTTTTGGTCTTTTAACCTCAAAAGAAAAAATATGAAACATTAAGAAAAATTACAGCAAAGGCAAGATTATTGCAGCAACGAAAATCATAATAATTTACTTGTTATTGTATTTTAATGTGTACTTTTACATATATTCTTCATTGTTGAATTGAAATGGAATTAAACTTTAAATAATAATGAATATACAATATGAAGAATAAATTGATGATTGGTTTAGTAACTACAGGGTAGAAGCGTTAATACTAATTCTCTAGAAATTAATTTTGTTTTAATTTCTGAATTAGTCTTTTATTTTTAGTCGATAGGTTGCGCTTAGAAAGCTTAAATCATATGATCTCAAAAGTTTCTCTGGATGTAATCTCAGCCAGACTTAAAATAAAGTCAATTTTTAAGTTAAAAAGCATTTCTACCATATCTAAACGCTAAGTTATTATTATAAAGAGTATGGGCTACAATATATAATATGACAAATGTTCTCGTCAGCAATATCTGTATAATGCCCAAAATACATGTGCAAAAGATGTGCAGAATTTTTATATATTTGACGTGCAGAATTTTCGTAACAATAACAGTTCAAATTCAAATTGTTACTATAAGGAAGTTTTATTATTATAAATAAATTTAAAAATAAACAGTAAAAAGTATATTTTTAAATATTGCATTTTAATTCAAAAGTGACAAAAGCACACAAACAGTGAATAATATGGAAAACCATAATAACACATATAGTAATAACAGTTCGTCTTCTTACGTCTTATGAAATAGTTATAAGTGAAAGATGTCGCAATTTAAAGAAAACTGTCTTTTTAATTAAAAGATAGAAGAAAATAATTGAATCATAGCCTGTAAAAACGTTTATGTCTAAATTAAAATTTAAGTTCATATTACATATACCACTGTTCCGATAATCCTTTCCCAATTTATTTATTAACAATATTAGTTTTAATTATTTTATAATTTGGATTATCTATAATCTTCTTCTTCTATTTATAATAATAAAATAAAGTGTTTGTCTGTCTGCGTGCGCTCTCCAGCGAAACCTATAGCACACAGGAGTCTGAAATTTTGTCAGGAGAAGGCCATTAACAGGTACTAATGCACCTCGGAGCCGAAATTTTAAAATTTAATTTAGATTTTTTATAATTAATAATTTTAATTTTCCTAATGGTTAAATATATGCCTAAATGTATATTATATTTTATACTTTGAATTTTATTCAACTTTTACTCAGGTATCTTTGATCGATTTTTTTTTCTGCAAAACAGAATTACCATTCAAATGGAAAATTAAAGTATAAAGTGACAAACAAATTCATTTAGATGAAAATTATATACACTTATATATTTATTATATACATACATGATACAGTTGTATGTATACCAACACATTACGTTGCAACAAATATTTCTAATTTACAACAAACACGTTCTTGGTTTGGTGTATATACATATGTAATACATATTTTATTTGGTTTAAATATATGTGATACATGTTCAAAATATAGAAAATTGGAAAATTGAAAAATTCTTTTCCTCTTTTTAGAAACATTGATGCAGCAAGTTTTTGCAATGGAACCTTTGTATTGAAGAAAAGGATTATGAACAATAATATCAAAGCTACAGGTTGAAAGTGTATTGCTTATTAAGCAAAATATGCGTCCCCATTAATTTCAAAAACAAACGAACAATGTAGGTTATTTGAAGAAATCGGTAAAATATATGCAAATATGTCAACAAATGAAGTGATTTGACTGGTTTTAGATTAGTATATAAGTCTGGATTTATAAATGATATTATTCTTATTATTATCTTTATATTATACTACAAATTAGTCTTATTATTATGTTTGTCCAAATTTTGTTTTAAAACTCTGGCAGAAATGTCAAAATAAGACGATGGCCATAAATCGACAAAACCCAAAAAACGAAAACCTTCACTAAAAATGCTGTCATTCTTAGTCCGGTTTTTCGGTCAAAATCATGTTTCGTATCAAACATCTACGCTATGCATATTTAGTCTGCTCTTCAAAGTTTTCTTTCAGTGACATGGTCCATTACTAATAAAAGCACACAGAGCAGAGCGCATGTAGAGCATTGGAAATAGTTGGTAAAATATATTTGAAAATCTAAATTGACTTTATTTAAGATCAGCAAATAATCTGGATAGATTGATAAATGAAATTAGTCAACATGAAATGGTACGATAAAACAGTAAATTTTAGTGCGGTGTGCCTATTTTGTATCGCAAGTATGACGGTTCCAGAGTAAGTCATTGACAACTGTAACACCCAATAAACGAATGCTTTGACGCTCACCTAATTTTTCGCGACACATATTAAGCCGATTAACGCGAAAAATTGCAAGTGTTTAATTTAAACTCTCCGAAACTCTTTACCAATCACTTTCAAATGTTGATCTTCCTTTCAATTTTCAAACTATCTGGATTGATCAGCTAGAGTGCTAATGATCTCTGTTATTCATATTTCCCAAATGAAAAAATTAAAATAGGCTTCTTCTATTCTCATTACGACTCTTTGAAATTATTCTTACTAATTCAACTAAATCTACGCACACAAACATTTTATAGGCGTAGCAACGTACGCCGGGTCCTGCTAGTTTAGAATATTTGAATATCTTTATAAACAAACTACAAAAACAAAATTACAGTACAAAAATAATTTCATTTTCAAAAAAATATCATTCATTTTTATTTGAGTTATAAAAAAAGAATTCATTTTCAAACAAAATGTCAAAATCATCCATTTTAATCTGAGTTTTCAAGTAGTTTTTGTTTTTTTTATTGTGGAGCGAAATTAGAATTAGAGGTATCTTGCAAAATTTTTCCGCATGCAGAATTTACATGTAATTGCTCTCATATCATCTCACAACACATGTTCTAATTTCGCTGCATGCAGAATTATGCACATGTATTTTGAGCATAAAATAAAGAACACTTTAAAAATGTTTCGGAGCTAATTACAGGACTATGTTTTTATACACCGAACAAAAACGTTGGTAGGATCAACTACAAAGCTGGTTTGATTTTGCGTCTAATATGAACGTGGTTATTTTATCCAATGTAGCATTGTCAATTTATTTTAAAAAACGTAACAATTTTCATTATTTAAATCAACAACGGCGTGATCAATTTCGTGTTCAAACATTCACAAATCATAGTTGAATTAAGTAGTTTGTTCATGTTTTTGTTTGAAAATTATTGTGTTTGTTAAAATAAAAAACGAGGAAAAACAAAGTTCGTTCAATGATAATAATAATAAACAAAAGAATAGAAAAATAAAAAGTTTTTTATATATTTTAACATGGCTGGTTTTATTTTACTTTTAGGAAATAATTTACATGCGTTTAATTGAATTGAATAATTTTAATATTATCTGCACATAAAATTATGTGCGGAAGAAATTTTTTTGTGAATATAATATCAACAATCTTGTTAAATTAATAGGCCCTTTCCATAATTAATTTTAGTGATTTAAAAAAATTCTTATATTTTTTTTTATATTTTTTATTTGTCTTCTTTCATGTCGATTTACCGATATTTTAATTTTATTTTTCATAATAATGAGAAAATTATGGAAAATTAGTATTATTTTCTACACATAATTCAAATATTTAAATTTTTTGATTTCTGAATTTTGGTCTTTTAAATTGTATCATTAAAAATATGGCGAAAAAATGGACGCATCCTTTACAAACAAAATCACACTCATACATTTCCTATTTAGAACGTAAATATACGAACGCTATCTTTATGCATAAAAATGTTTGTCGGGTTTGATGCGAAATACATATTTCTAATTTTAAAAATTTCAAATATTATATTTACGAAAAAAACGAACCCATACAAACATCGATAGCAACAAAAACAAAACAAAGATGTACCAAACCAATAGATTTAATACGGAGTATTGTTTGATTCTATCACAAACGTATTCAATATTACTATTTTTAGTGTAATTTTTAATTTACCACGTTTGTAGTCAATTGAAAATTAAATCAACCACGGCATCGTTGCTCGAAAATGAAATCATAGTTGACTCAACTACAAACATGTTTAAATCAAATATGTTTGTGAAAAAAATATATCAACAACGGGGTAATTGTTAATTTAAATCCGGAGCGTTGGTTGATTCTATCGCAAACGTATTTAATTCTCCAATTTTCACTTAATGCGCAATTAACAATGCAACATGTTTGAATCAACCAAGATCTTTTCTTTCGGTGTAACCAAATTGCT